>JARJEE010000037.1:3707500-3710000 GCA_030180105.1 Hyles lineata
GGCCCCTGCGCTGCTACCGATGCCTATACAAGGGGCATGTGCGGGTCCAATGCACCGGCGAGTGCGACCGTAGCGGGCTCTGCTACCGCTGCGGTCAACCGGGACACAAGGCGCGAGAGTGCTCCGCGGATCCGCACTGTACGATTTGTGCAGAAGCCGGGAAACCCGCGGACCACCGGGTGGGCGGTAAGGCCTGCGCTGCATCATCGGTCCCGCCCCGCACTCAACGCGGCGTGGGCGCCAGGGATGTGGCACGGCCGCAACCGTCCCGCCCAGAGATGATGGAGATCGCCCAATCATAAATGGCGCTGAACTTCCTCCAGGCGAACATAAACCACTGCCGGGGAGCACAGGGCATGCTCGTCCAGTCCCTGGCAGAATGGTCGATTCACGTGGCTGTGGTCTCCGAGCCACACTCTGTCCCCGACACTGATGAGTGGGCCGGGGACCTGGATGGCTCGGTGGCCATCACCACACGGGGCGCTGCCGGCTCCCCGCCCTTCGAAAAAGTAGCGAAGGGCACGGGATGTGTGGCAGTTCTGTTGGGAGGGATTTGGGTCGTAGGTGTGTATTTCTCTCCTAACAGGCGCCTGGCGGACTTTGAAAACTTTCTCGTCCGTCTGGCGGCCCTGGTGGTGCAAGACAGTCAGCCTCGCCCGGTGCTTGTAGCCGGCGACTTCAACGCCAAATCCTTGGCCTGGGGTTCGTCGGTGACCGATGCGCGGGGCGAGGCCCTGGAGGAATGGGCGATCTCCATTGGGCTGGTCGTCCTGAATCGGGGGTCGGAAAACACGTGCGTGCGGCAAAACGGCGGTTCGGTGGTGGATGTGACGTTCGCTACCCCGGCCCTTGCCCGCCGTGTTCAAGACTGGAGGGTCCTGGTCGAGGAGGAGTCGCTGTCCGACCATTTATATATACGGTACAGCGTCCAGACCTCCCAGGTCCCCGTCCAGTCTGGTGGTAACCCGACTGTCGGTTTCATGGGCGGCCGGCGATGGGCCGTAAAACGCCTCGATGTGGAGGCGTTGAAGGAGGCCGCTTTAATTCAGGCGTGGCTCCCCGTACCGGACGGGCCGGTGCGGGTCGAGCAAGAGGCGGAATGGTTCGGGGTGGCGATGTCGCGCATCTGCGACGCGGCCATGCCCCGGGTCACCCGCCTCCCAGCGAAGCGCCAGGTGTACTGGTGGTCGGCCGAGCTCACAGAGCTGCGTGCGGCCTGCCAGGTCGCGCGCCGCCGACTCGCCAGGCACCGTCGTCGTCGGACCCGTAGACCCGGCGACGACGAGCAAGAGCGGCTCCTTCTCGACCTCCACAGAGAGGCGAAGAGAGCGCTGCGGGTGGCCATCGCGCAAGCGAAGGCCGCGGCGAACGATGAGTTCCGGAGAACTCTCGATAGAGATCCATGGGGGCGTCCGTATCGCATGGCGATGAAAAAACTCCGCCCGTGGACGCCCCCGCTAACTCAGAGTCTCCGGACCGACCTCGTTGAGGACGTCGTCGCGGCCTTGTTCCCGGCCACCGAGGAGTTCACTCCTCCACCGACGGCGCCACGTCCATCGGCGCCATCGTCGTCATCGGTTTCGGAAAGGGATATCCCGGAGGTCTCGCCGCAAGAATTGGAGGCGGCAGTGCTTCGGCTGCGGAGCAAAAACTCGGCCCCGGGGCTCGACGGGGTGCCCGGTCGTGTCTGGGTGCTGGCCGTCGAGTCGCTGGGTACGAGGCTCCGCGGCCTTTTCTCCGCGTGCCTGGAGCAGGGCATCTTCCCGTCGCGATGGAAGACGGGCAAGCTTGTCCTGCTTCGGAAGGAGGGGCGACCCGCAGAGTCGCCATCGGCCTACCGGCCCATCGTGCTGCTCGACGAGGTGTGCAAGCTTTTTGAGCGTATTGTTCACGCGCGCCTCGTCGAGCACTTGGAGGACACGGGCCCGGACTTGGCGAATTGCCAGTTCGGGTTCAGACAGGGCCGGTCCACGATCCACGCGATTTTGCGGGTCAAGGCACAGGCGGAAGAAGCGGTGTCCCGGGGTAACGTCGTGGTGGCGGTGTCTCTCGACATCGCCAACGCTTTCAACACCATGCCCTGGGCCTGCATCGAAGAAGCACTGCGGTACCACGAGGTGCCGCCCTATCTCCGGCGCATGGTGCACGCGTACCTCTCTGACAGGTGCGTGGTGTACCCGGGCGCCAACGGGTGGCACCGAAGAGCGGTGACGTGCGGTGTTCCGCAGGGATCGGTTCTGGGTCCGCTCCTGTGGAACATCGGGTATGATTGGGTGCTCCGTGGTACCAACCTTCGGGGCGTCGCTGTCGTCTGCTATGCGGACGACACACTGGTGACAGCGACGGCCAGGACCTTCAGGAGAGCCGCCCTGCTAGCCTCGTTTGGGACGGGACTGGTGGTTGGCAGGATTCGGCGACTGGGCCTCACGGTGGCCCTGAACAAGACCGAGGCCGTGTGTTTCCACGGACCTCGGTGTGGGCCCCCACCAGAGACCCACCT
>JARJEE010000037.1:3712500-3720000 GCA_030180105.1 Hyles lineata
CTCCTCTTGGAGGTACTTTGTGTACCTAACTCCTTCTTAGGGAGGTCCTGCTTATGGCCTAGCTCAGAGTTTATTCCTAGGGTTTTTTTATTTTACTTCATTTTTTTTTTTTTTTTTTTTTTTTTTTTTTTTTTTTTTTTTTTTTTTTTTTTTACATTTATCTTATTTCTGCTTACATAATTTCACTTAAGTCTATTTAAAATCTATTTACCTACGTTTCTAAAATTATATAATAGCTATTATATATTTTAGTCAAACTTATTACTACTTATTCCTATTTATTACACTACTTGCTATTTTTTTACAATATACTATAAACTTAAGTCTCTTATTCTTATCACTTATTATCCTACTTATATTACTAACATTCAAATCTATCTCTAACTCTTGCTCGATATTAAATCTGTCCACTATGTGAACGGGACACTCCAATAAGGCGTGCACGATCGACTCGCTCACCGCAGGGTCACAGATGCACGCCGGGCTCTCCTTGCACTTGAATCGGTTCAAGTACTCTGAGAACCCGCCGTGCCCCGTGAATACCTGCGTTGTGATCGGGTCGATCGCGATCTTCCTCACCAGGTTGTAAGCCTCCACAGCGTCGGGGAAGAAGAGCTTTGTGGTAGACGCGGTTTCCCCCGCTACGTAGCGCCCATTCCACTCGTCAATCGACTCCTTGCGGATCTGTCGTCTGACGAATGAAACGGGACACTTGTCATAGTGGGGCCGCGTCTTCAGCTTCAGTGCAGCATCCTTTGCGAGCTCGTCTGCTCGCTCATTTCCCTGCAATCCAGCGTGAGCTTTAATCCAAAATAGTTGAATTTTTTGGTTGCGTTTGGTTGCCAGATGTAGATTTTTGTTTGTCTCAAACGCCAGGGGGTGCAGGGAAACTCCGCTTGCGACTGTTTCCAGCGCTGCCCTCGAGTCGCTCAGGACGCTACACTGCGCCTTTCCACTTTTTACTGCTACTTCCACGGCCCTGTGGAGGGCCGCCAACTCTGCCTGGTAGACGGTGCAGAAGGGTTCCAGTTTGAGTTTTATAGACTTTTTCTCTGCGGCGTTTTCCCAAAGGGAAACCGCCGCTCCTACTTTACCTTCTATTTTGCTCCCGTCTGTAAACAGACTGAGCCCAGCATTTACAATCTGGTTCACCTCTGCACCATCCACCACGCACTGGTATGGCACCCTTCCTCTTTGCGCCGGATGTTGTAGCTTTTCGAAGGCCACAGGACGTTCCACCTCCCGGTCCCCCACCACTCGCAGGGAGTAACCCCTTTTGACTTCGTACAGGGAAGCATTTTCCCTGGCACGAATGTCGAGGGGCAATATCCCTGCGAGCAGTAGGGCCGAGTTCAGTGAGACTGTCCTGTAGGCCTTCGTAAGCTTTTGCGCAAAGCCCCGCTGTACTACAGCGAGCTGCTTTTTGACGCCGAGCTTTTGCGCGGCTGGAGCCCACACACTTGCGGCGTATAAAATTATAGGCTCTACTACGGCCTTGTAAAGTAATTTTATCACCTCTGACCCCAAGCCCCACTGCAGTCTCGCCGCCCCGGAAAGCCGGTTGTAAAAGGCGAGTGCCTTCCTGCACACCTCATTGATATGCGCCCTAAAAGTGAGTCCACTATCTATTGTGACGCCCAGGATTTTTATTTGTTTTTCCAGGCCAATGTCCACCCCTCCCATGTGAAGGATTGGGGAGTCATACTTAAGTTTCCGAGTCAACACCATAGCCTTCGTTTTGTGTGGCGCGAATTTCAACTTATTTCTGACTCCCCAGTCCCTCACATAGGCGAGGGTTTCGTTGGCCTGGCGTTGAATCTCGGCCATTTTCTCCCCGTCGAACGCGAGCACCACGTCGTCTGCGAATGCTTGGCAGTAACATCCCCTCCCATCCAGTCCAGATAGAAGTGGGTCGAGGAGCAGGTTCCAGAAAGTGGGACCCCCAATGGAGCCTTGGACGCATCCCTTGGAGGTCCATCTCTCTGCTTCCTCTCCTGCGTATCGCACCCTTACTCTCCTGCTCTCGAGGTAGCTATCGATCACCCTTCGGACGTTGACTGGGCAGTCTTCCTCCGCCAGCCTGACCCTTATTGCCGGCCACCAGGCGCTATCGAAGGCTCCCTCTATGTCCAATGATATTATAACTACGATCTTTTTATCGTTGATTTTGTTTCGAATGTGTTTCATTAGGACATAGAGGGAGTCCTCGGTGCTCCTCTGGGGCATAAAGCCAAACTGCCGGAGGCTCGTCCTAGGGTGAAGATGCCACCTCACTCGACCCACCACCATCTTCTCCAGTATTTTTCCCATCACCGGCAAAAGGCCTATGGGTCTGTAGGACTTTATGTGTGTATAGTCCTCCTTGGCAGGCTTACGGAGGATGATAACCGTAGCCTCCTTCCAGGTGGTCGGGAAGTGGCCAAGCTCTAGGCATTTATTTGCCAGTGATAGGAACAATCCCGGGTGACTGTCGATGGCTTTTTTGCAGATATCCGCTGTCAGCCCGTCTGCTCCTGGTGCCTTCTTCGGGTTAAAGCTGTTTGTGGCCGCATATAGTTCTTCGATCGTAAATGGTGGGTCATGGGTCTCAGCATTGACTACGTCATTTACTCGAGCGGCTGCTTCTCTTATCCTCTGATGGTCTGAGTTATCTGCCAGCGGATCATCTTCTGGGTAGAACGTTACTGCCAGCAATTCCGCAGACTCTTTTGCGCTGAGGATCCGTCCTCCACTTTGCAATGGCAGGTCTTCATGCTGTTTACTAACTTTTCCTATACACCTGTATAGTCCCTCCCAGATGTTGTCCCTGTTCTGTACCTTGCAGAACTCCTTCCAACTCTCCACTTGTGCCTTCTTGGCTTCTAGTTCATATTTTTCCTTTGCTTGCAGGTACTCAGCGACGACCTTGGGTCTTCGTATCGGCGCTGCACATCGGATTCTTCTCTTCCTGGTGGTGACATCTTTCTTCATTCTGGCGAGCTCTTGGGACCACCATGGTAAGTTCATGTTATTTTTATGTTTAATTGTTGGTATGGTCTCTTTACATGTTTTTGTGATAATATCTATATATTTATTTACTAGTGTATCTATTTCCATTTTGTTTTTTATTTTATTTATGTTTTCCTCTGTTAAATTACTGTCTATTGTGTTTTGTTGCAGTTTATTGTTAAATTGATTCCAGTTGGCCTTTTTTGTATTATATTTCCTTGTTGTTTTTGTAATTTTTTGTTCGTATTTTACTTTTGTCCTGTTTATTTTAAACGTTATACCATTGTGGTCAGAGCTCGCCATCGTGGTATCCACTGTCCAGTCCTCCACCAGGTTGAAGAGATCCTCCGAGCATGCCGTGATGTCTATATGGCTCGTGAGGAGCCTTCCTCCTCTGACGGTTTCAAACGTCGGCAGCAGGCCGTCGTTGAGCACCTGCAACCCCTTTTCCTCCAGCATCCCTGCCATCGCTTCCCCCCTGGAGTCAGTGTCCCCGCTGCCCCACCACACGCTTTTGGCGTTGGTGTCGCCCCCCATGAGGATGTCGCGGGACCCCAGTTTTTCGACTATGTTCCCCAGTTGCTCCAAGTATGGCCCTATGGGTTTGTCGGGCTCAAAGTAGAATGAGATGACCGCTATATCTCGGGTCCCGGTCAGGATCTTCACCACTGTGATGTTGGTCGTGGTGAGGGACGGGCATTGGGTCACGGTCAAGTCATCATTGAATACTACAATGGCTGACTTGACCGCGGCCCCCTGCCCGTTTTCTCCCTGGAAGATCCTTACCCCCCGATGGTCCCTCACTCTACCTTGACCCCCCACGTAGGGCTCCTGGAGAAGCGCGAAGTCAACTTTCCGCTGTTTGGCCTCCAGAAGAAACTCCAGCGTTGCTAGTTGCTTCCTCTGGAGGTTGGCTTGCGCCACGGATGTCGGCCCCGCGCTCGCTGGGGAAGGAGTCTGATCTGGGTTCCTGGGATCCACCTTAGCAGTACGCTACGGCGGATCTCGCCAGGACATCCCACTTCTTCCTAACAGGGCACTCCGGGCTAAAAGCATTGTGCCCGGCTCCACCGAGCTTGGCTTTTGCGCAGTTACAGCACTGCGGGGGTACCCTCGCCAACCAGTCGGCACACTCCGACCTGTGGTGAGCACCCCCACAGTGACTGCACGCATCTACCTGTTCCCGGCAGAACCGCTTCCCATGCCCGTAGCCCAGGCAGCGGGAGCACTGTATCAGTGGGGACTGATCCTCAACTTTCACCCGTTGCACGTCTATGTGGACCGACCCCGCTTGCGTGAGTCGCTTCCACACGACGGCTGGAACTTGGACCGCAATGTGAGTCGCGTGCGGGTTCCTCGCCCGCCTCCTGAATTTTACTTTCAAGCACGAGCCGTCCCCGCACACGTCTCCCAGCAGGCCTTTGTTCTGGGTTAGCAGTGCCCGGACGACGTCTTCATCAGTATTGTATGATAGGACGTCCCTAATCAGGACCATCGGCTCCTTATTCTGGACATCCTCCATTTTTAATCCATTTCCCGCTGTCCTAATCCTCTCTTTGACCTTCCCCATTTCCTCCTTCGACCTGCACCCTACTATCACCTTCCTGTCCTTCGCCTTCCGGATCCTGTCTATCCTCATACCCTCTTCCCTGGCGTTGAGGGTTGACCTAATTTTGTCAAACACCTCTTCTCCTGACGCGCCCTCATCTGTCGCCGTCACGACTATGGAGTGCATCGGTGTTTGTTCCCCATCTTTGGGGCCTGTCACAACTGCGGCGTAACTTCGCCCTTTTGTCATCTCTTCTCTGTTTAGTTCTATCTCTTCTTTTAACTTGCACATCTCAATCCTATTCTTTTCCAGCAGGTTTATGTGTTCGTCCATTTTTCTTATTAGAACGTCCCGTTTCGTATCTTCGTTTCCTGCTTTCGGGACAGGACCCGGGCTTTGGGTTAGATCGTCTGCCTCCTTTCTCTTCTCCTTTTTCCTATCCGCCTCGCATTCTGTGACTAATTTGTAAAGCCTATCCGTGGCTTCCAGGACTTCGTTTTTAATTTCTGTTTTTAAGTTCCGGCTGTTATTAATTTGGAGTTTTATTTTTAATAGGCAGGCTTTTGCCTCCGCAACTCGACTTATACTCCCGGTGTTCCCAGGCGGCGAGACTGTCGTGGTCATCTTTTTTATTTGTCCCTTTGCGTCCACAAGGGGACCCCTCGACCTCGGCTTCGCAGGCACGGCAGGGCCGGCCCCTTCTGGTCTCTCCATCTGGGCTTCCAGACTCTGTCGCGCCTGCGCAACCTTGGTCCCTATGATTTCCTTCGGGCTTTGTGTTTTGTCCGGGGATTTGCTATTCGCTCTGTTATCCTTTGCGGGTGTGCGGAAGCCGAACATTTTGTTGTGAGTCAGAGGTGATAAGTATTTTAGGGGAATGCGTCACTTAATTAAAACTCCTGCAAGTGTATAGGGCTTGCAGGCTTCGGTGTACTTAGGTCTAGTTAGTGAGTGTAAAGCTCACTAGTTGTCAATATATTATTATTAATTCCTGTTTTCTTTTCCAGGTATCTGCGTCTATTGCAGTTCGCCGTGTACTGCGAGTTTATGTTCCCGATTCCGTTCAGGTAAGTAGTCAGATTCAATATTTTATATTAGCTTAACCTTGTCACTATATATATTTTCCTTATACTAAAATCTTAAAATTATAAACACAATTTGTTAATTTCTTTTTTAGATGTTGACTGGTAGAGCCCTGCGTTGCCAGTCACGAATAACTCCAGTGTAGTGCAAGTAATAGTAAGTATGGGTGTTTTCAGGAAATTTCAAAATTTTTTGGTGTGTTGGTTTCTGGGAAAATTCGTATTTTGATTGTTCTCAATTGTCGGGTTCGTCGAGACGATTTCCCTGACACCAAACACAGGGGGCTTATTTTAAAAAATGACAAAGTTATGTTGGGATAAAGTTTATGGGGGAGAAAGGGAGGAATTTGGGGATTTGGTTGGGACCAATGTATAGAGCTCACCGAGCCGGTTCCAAAGATACCAAACTTGGTGGGTCTACGATGGATAGGGAAGGAGTTAGGATTAGGGGGGGTGAGGTAATAATTTTTGGGTGGGGGTTGCGGGGGGGGGGGGAAAGGTTTCGTGGGAAAGCTATTGGGACCTTAATTTGTTTTTGGGGGTATGGGGTTGGGGGGTGATGGGGGGGTGGTATTAGGGAAATCTGTTAGAGCAGGATTGTAGCCCTCACCGAGCCGGTTCTAACGATACCAAACTCGGTGGGTCTACGATGGATAGGGACGGAGTTACGGGTCGGGGGGGTGAGGTAAAAATTTTTGGGAGGGGGGGGGGGGGGGGGTTTCGTGGGAAGGCTATTGGGACCTTAAATTATTTTTAGGTATAGAGGGTAGTGGGGATGGAATTTGGGAAATCTATTGGGGCAGGATTGTAGCCCTCACCAAGCCGGTTCCAACGATACCAAACTCGGTGGGTCTACGATGGATAGGGACGGAGTTATGCTTAGGGGGGGTGAGGTAAAAATTTTGTGGTGGGGGTTGGGGAGGGGGGGGGGAGGTTTCACGGGAAGACTATAGGACACTACTTTGGTTTGGGGGCGGGGGAGGGCAGGGGGTGATCTGGAGATCAAATCCTGAAAAAGTGGGCGGGGCCTAAAAATGAGTTAAAATTTAATATTATATTATTGGAGAATTTTTCTAAGATGGCGGGGCTCGACAGATTCCGCTGTCGCCAGTAAAAATGTCAATAAATATTTATTGGTCAAAATAATTTAGGTACTTATTTGATCTTCACCAATCTGGATTTATTTGGTTCGTTATTGGCCAATAGGTCCGACCAGTCACATGCACAATAAATTGCTATTGGTAGATGTATCCACCAATGAGCGTTGCAATAAATATTAATAGGTTAGACTTCTAACCAATAGTGTCAGATGCACCTTGAGCAAATTCCTCAAAGGTCGATGATTGAGGTCGATCTGTAAGGTCAATGTATACAATTTTTACTACTATTTCTACCTTACTTAGGTTTTTACGTTCTAGTTTCTTAACTATTATATATACTTTAATTAGGTTTTAAATATTTGAATTTACATTAATTGGGCTATCGAGCAGAGTTCTTTATATTATTCTAGGTTTAAAATTTAATTACTATTCTTAACATTAAAATCTACTTATATTATTTTAAAATTCTTGACCTTGTTTGTAGTTTTCGGCGTCGATTTGAGGGGGTTCCCGTCGTCCTATCCGGGTGTTTGAGGTGTTGTCTGGTTTGTGAGGTCGTCTTCTTCTATTTTCCTTCTTCAGACAGACATCGTAACCATAAACCTCCCGGGTATTCCCGAGGGAAGTAATTTCGAAAATCGACTTTTTTGTCTTTAGTGCGATTCCGCCGAAATTTGGTAAGGGACTTGGGGGGGGGGTAAAAATGCTTCCTGCACCTTTACCCGGTTCCTGTGGGATGTATTGTTTTGAAAATGCACTGTTTTATGTTTTCCGATTTTAA
>JARJEE010000037.1:3727500-3730176 GCA_030180105.1 Hyles lineata
ATGCTGCCTAGAGTGTGGATGAAGTGAGGTGTTAATGAATCTGAAGATGATTTAAGATGTTTTGTGGTGTTAAGTTTTTCACAATTTCATCGTATAAAATTATAGAATTAAAATGTTAACTAAATGAAGTAAAAATTAATTAATAAAATTGGATTAACCTACTTATAAATAGTTCTTATGAATAAGTTATAAGAATGAAATTAAAATTAAATTGACAAATTATGAATAATAAATAAATGAATGATTAGCTTAATTATTAGAAAATACCAAAATACAAATACTATTTACAAAATACTGTATACAAGAAGAATGACAAAAAAAAGAAATACACATATTTTTTTTTTTTTTTTTTTTTTTTTTTTTTTTTTTTTTTTTTTTTTTTTTTTTTTTTTTTTTTTTTTTTTTTTTTTTTTTTTTTTTTTTTTTTTTTTTCCCCTTACTCACTAATTACTCGCTAATAGCAATGAGAAAGAAAATAGAAAATTACAATTAGAGAAACAAAAACAAAATATAAGCAAATTATTAAAATAGTTCTCATTTATTAAAATTTTTTAGGCGACTGTAAATATATGCAACCAGATCAATATATGAACAAAGACATTTGATATTATTGGTTAGTTGGGTAATTTCGTAAGGAGATATGTCATAACGGCTACAGACAGCCTCATGCTGCAGGCGTGCAATGCCGAATCTAGGGCATGTTTTTAATAAATGTTCGGGACTTTGAACTGAAATATCATCACAAGGGCAGGTATTAACAGTACTTAACTTGAATCTGTGGAGATAAGCCCTATGTGCGCCATGTCCAGTAAGGACCTGCGTGAGGTAAAAATTTGGGGTGATTTGGTTCCACAGCACTCGGATATTTTCGAGACTGGGAAGGAGTGATTTGGTGTGTTGGCCCTGTTCAGCGCTCTCGTAGCGTGACTGCCAGGTACTCAGGCTGATTTGTCGTGCATGTTTTTTAACAAATGAAATGGGAAAATGATGGTAACTGGGTGAACTATGAAGAGCTGTGGCAGAATTGGCAGCGTGGTCAGCCATTTCATTTCCTGTGATACCTACATGGCTCCTGACCCAAGACACCCCGATGTTGCCAATTGGCTTGTGTTCAAAGATAATTTTGTGAATTTGTGAGACAATTGGGTGCGTGTTGCTTCTATTTTGAAGGGCCATAAGGGATGACATCGAATCAGTGAAAATTTGAACATCGGGGTATCGTTTGTCCCGAACCCAAAGGCATGCATGAAGTATGGCGATGAGTTCAGCCTGAAAAACCGTACAGCAGTCATGCAACTTGATTTTTCTAGTGGTGGTCGTGGTGTTTCCTTCGCCAGGGTAAAAACACACGAAAGCGGCCCCCACCTTTCCATCGTCTTGTTTACTGCCGTCTGTATAAATATGTACAGCAGTGCTTCGAAGTATCTCATTGGCCTCATCCAGGTTGGAGGAGGTGAGAAGGGGGAAAGTTATTCTGTCAGCAGGGTGTAATAAATGTTGGATTGGAGTTGGACGTTCAAGGGTGATGTCATGAGGGAGAAAGTCGGTAATTCCGGTCAATCGAGCCACCTCAACTTTGTGTGTCTCTAGGACCCGTAGATCCATAGGGATGAATTGTGCAAGTGCCAGGGCGGCGGAGGTTGATACTGTGCAATATGCGCGGACGGCCTTTATTGCGAAGCCGCGTTGCATACTCAAAAGCATGCGACTAACACACTTTTTCGCAGCCACGTGCCCCCATATACCAGCCGCATAAGTGACGATGGGTACAATCACTTGGTTGTGAATAATGCTCACATTATCCGGGCTCATGCCCCATGTGGGCTTAACGTATAAACACAACTTGTGAAATACCCTCGTCGCCTTTTCGATGGTGTGACGCACGTGTTCGCGAAAGGTCAGCTTCTCATCCAACACAACTCCTAAGAGTTTAATGTCTTTAGAGAAGCTGATAGTGTGTCCGTCCATGTTGAGCTGCGCGGCCTTTGCCTTGTGAGTGAACGCAATGGCCTGGGTTTTAGCAGCGCCAAACATTAATTTAACACTACTTCCCCAGGCAGCTATGTTCTCTAGGGCGTTGTTGATATTACGCTCAAGTGTCCCAACGTCTTTAGCCGACGCCAAGAGCAGGACGTCATCCGCGTATGCCTGTATTTGGCATCCGGGTGGTAGTGGTTTTTCAAGGAGTTCGTCAAGGATGATATTCCAGAACACAGGTCCACAAGTGGACCCTTGTATGCATCCTTTGGTCATATGCTTGGAGACCCGCGCCCCGGCATGGTCCAGAGTGACGCTACGATTAGAAATGTAGCTTAAGATAAGCCCGAAGATGTTATTTGGGCAATCAATCACTCTGAGCCTATGCAGCAGCGCAGGCCACCAAGCATTGTCAAAGGCTGCCTTGATGTCAAGAGACACCGCAGCAGCCAGATGCTTCTTTGTTTTAGCATCCCTGACGAACTCCAGAGCCGTGTGAATGGCAGCAGTAGTGTTGGTTTGCTCTCTGAAACCGAACTGATTATTGGATGTCTTACTATTTTTTGTTGCTCGATACATAACTCTTTTAATAAGTAGTTTTTCGAGCAATTTGCCAAACACAGGCAGAAGCCCGATTGGCCGGAATGAACAGATGGAATTATAATCGGGTTTGCCCGGCTTAGGGATGATTTTGACATA
>JARJEE010000038.1:0-432500 GCA_030180105.1 Hyles lineata
CATGCAACAACAATGTTGCACTTGTGTTACACAGTGAACCTAAGTTACATTTATATGCGACATGCAACAACAATGTTGCACTTGTGTTACACAGTGAACCTAAGTAACATTTATATGCGACATGCAACAACAATGTTGCACTTGTGTTACACAGTGAACCTAAGTTACATTTATATGCGACATGCAACAACAATGTTGCACTTGTGTTACACAGTGAACCTAAGTAACATTTATATGCGACATGCAACAACAATGTTGCACTTGTGTTACACAGTGAACCTAAGTTACATTTATATGCGACATGCAACAACAATGTTGCACTTGTGTTACACAGTGAACCTAAGTAACATTTATATGCGACATGCAACAACAATGTTGCACTTGTGTTACACAGTGAACCTAAGTAACATTTATATGCGACATGCAACAACAATGTTGCACTTGTGTTACACAGTGAACCTAAGTAACATTTATATGCGACATGCAACAACAATGTTGCACTTGTGTTACACAGTGAACCTAAGTTACATTTATATGCGACATGCAACAACAATGTTGCACTTGTGTTACACAGTGAACCTAAGTAACATTTATATGCGACATGCAACAACAATGTTGCACTTGTGTTACACAGTGAACCTAAGTTACATTTATATGCGACATGCAACAACAATGTTGCACTTGTGTTACACAGTGAACCTAAGTAACATTTATATGCGACATGCAACAACAATGTTGCACTTGTGTTACACAGTGAACCTAAGTTACATTTATATGCGACATGCAACAACAATGTTGCACTTGTGTTACACAGTGAACCTAAGTTACATTTATATGCGACATGCAACAACAATGTTGCACTTGTGTTACACAGTGAACCTAAGTTACATTTATATGCGACATGCAACAACAATGTTGCACTTGTGTTACACAGTGAACCTAAGTTACATTTATATGCGACATGCAACAACAATGTTGCACTTGTGTTACACAGTGAACCTAAGTTACATTTATATGCGACATGCAACAACAATGTTGCACTTGTGTTACACAGTGAACCTAAGTTACATTTATATGCGACATGCAACAACAATGTTGCACTTGTGGTACACAGTGAACCTAAGTTACATTTATATGCGACATGCAACAACAATGTTGCACTTGTGTTACACAGTGAACCTAAGTTACATTTATATGCGACATGCAACAACAATGTTGCACTTGTGGTACACAGTGAACCTAAGTTACATTTATATGCGACATGCAACAACAATGTTGCACTTGTGTTACACAGTGAACCTAAGTTACATTTATATGCGACATGCAACAACAATGTTGCACTTGTGTTACACAGTGAACCTAAGTTACATTTATATGCGACATGCAACAACAATGTTGCACTTGTGTTACACAGTGAACCTAAGTTACATTTATATGCGACATGCAACAACAATGTTGCACTTGTGTTACACAGTGAACCTAAGTTACATTTATATGCGACATGCAACAACAATGTTGCACTTGTGTTACACAGTGAACCTAAGTTACATTTATATGCGACATGCAACAACAATGTTGCACTTGTGTTACACAGTGAACCTAAGTTACATTGTTATGCGACATGCAACAACAATGTTGCACTTGTGTTACACAGTGAACCTAAGTTACATTTATATGCGACATGCAACAACAATGTTGCACTTGTGTTACACAGTGAACCTAAGTTACATTTATATGCGACATGCAACAACAATGTTGCACTTGTGGTACACAGTGAACCTAAGTTACATTTATATGCGACATGCAACAACAATGTTGCACTTGTGTTACACAGTGAACCTAAGTTACATTTATATGCGACATGCAACAACAATGTTGCACTTGTGGTACACAGTGAACCTAAGTTACATTTATATGCGACATGCAACAACAATGTTGCACTTGTGTTACACAGTGAACCTAAGTTACATTTATATGCGACATGCAACAACAATGTTGCACTTGTGTTACACAGTGAACCTAAGTTACATTTATATGCGACATGCAACAACAATGTTGCACTTGTGTTACACAGTGAACCTAAGTTACATTTATATGCGACATGCAACAACAATGTTGCACTTGTGTTACACAGTGAACCTAAGTTACATTTATATGCGACATGCAACAACAATGTTGCACTTGTGTTACACAGTGAACCTAAGTTACATTTATATGCGACATGCAACAACAATGTTGCACTTGTGTTACACAGTGAACCTAAGTTACATTTATATGCGACATGCAACAACAATGTTGCACTTGTGTTACACAGTGAACCTAAGTTACATTTATATGCGACATGCAACAACAATGTTGCACTTGTGTTACACAGTGAACCTAAGTTACATTTATATGCGACATGCAACAACAATGTTGCACTTGTGTTACACAGTGAACCTAAGTTACATTTATATGCGACATGCAACAACAATGTTGCACTTGTGTTACACAGTGAACCTAAGTTACATTTATATGCGACATGCAACAACAATGTTGCACTTGTGTTACACAGTGAACCTAAGTTACATTTATATGCGACATGCAACAACAATGTTGCACTTGTGTTACACAGTGAACCTAAGTTACATTTATATGCGACATGCAACAACAATGTTGCACTTGTGTTACACAGTGAACCTAAGTTACATTTATATGCGACATGCAACAACAATGTTGCACTTGTGTTACACAGTGAACCTAAGTTACATTTATATGCGACATGCAACAACAATGTTGCACTTGTGTTACACAGTGAACCTAAGTAACATTTATATGCGACATGCAACAACAATGTTGCACTTGTGTTACACAGTGAACCTAAGTTACATTTATATGCGACATGCAACAACAATGTTGCACTTGTGTTACACAGTGAACCTAAGTTACATTTATATGCGACATGCAACAACAATGTTGCACTTGTGTTACACAGTGAACCTAAGTTACATTTATATGCGACATGCAACAACAATGTTGCACTTGTGTTACACAGTGAACCTAAGTTACATTTATATGCGACATGCAACAACAATGTTGCACTTGTGTTACACAGTGAACCTAAGTTACATTGTTATGCGACATGCAACAACAATGTTGCAATATTATTATCAGCCCATATATGTCCCACTGTAAAATACTTCTCTAAAATCTAAAGTACATTTGGGAGGTTTTAGGCCATATAGTCGACTACGCTGTTCTAGTGCGTGCTGGCAGACTTTCCATACCTACCATAGAAACTCACTCAAATCACTTTTCCTTCACTGTTATAGTACATGGTGATTGACTATCAAATTCATGACTCTGAGAAGTCAAACATTTGCCCTGGGATTCCAACCACATAGTATGTGATAAAATAAAAACACAAATAAATTAAATTAAAACTTTACTTAAAACATACTGATTTACTACAATACAATGGTTTTGTTTATTCCTTAGAGCGGTAGTGTTTGATGTTGACAAGCACCCACGCGGGGATCGCAGACCAGCCGATCACCATCATGGAGGCTAGGAAGATCACCTCCTGGAAATTATAATATATCTGAATACTTACAGTTGAGCACAAGACACATAAAATATGCATTTCAGGTAGTTCTGCCACATACAATCTTACAATCTAATACAATAGTTCTTTATTGCAAACCATATTACAGTATTCACTTCAAAAAATAGATTCATTTGGTAATACAATGGGTGGTTATATCTCTTGTAACAATTTCTAAATTCTACCAGACAATCAAGCAAATCTTGCTTTTTAATAAATTAAATGTTAATATAAATTACCATAATCTACAAAGTCACAATCATATCATGATGGTGATGGTGATCTGGCCCCTGTCTTATCCAGTATCCCTTGTATTCCAACATGCCTATAACTCAAAATGCGACTCGAAACAAAACATTTTGTTTTAGCATTATTTATATTTTAGATATAATCTTAGAACTTTGATATGTAATTTGTCAGATGACAAGGGTGCTCTATTGAGAAAAATGTGCAGAATAAAGGAGATCTGTATAATGAAACTGCGCAGTGCACATAATTTTAATATAATTTCTCACGAGTATAATATTGACCTATTTTGTACCAAAGCAAGCACAGCAAGACAACTATTAGCTAAAACCTTTTTTGATAAATGATTACAGTTAGTTTTTTCTTAGCCTTTTTTATGTTGTTTAATTTTTGTTTTTTCAATTATATCAACATTAGTATAGTATTTATATGTGGTGGCTTGTCATTAGCAATTAGAGAACTTAGTTGAGTAAATTAATATAATGTAATTAGTCTGTAAGCCTTCTAAAAAAAATAATAAATAATAAATAAATAGAAATAGAAACAAATTCAATTGTCCTGCAAAACATTTGTCAGATAACTAACAGCCCACTGTATTTGAAGGCAGGTTGCTATGATATGGTGCATATAAATTATTTAATATTTATTCCTTTTCTCTTTAATTTTATTTTCTAATGATTATTTAGTTTAGGCAGCAAAGGAGAATTCATAGTATTGGTAAGAATTATCATAGACCCCTGATACTGATTAAAATTCTTATGGCATATTATAGCATTTTTATGGCTGATCCTTAAACATTTTCCTGTTTCGTCCTGGGCGACAGATTTTTATAAAACAATGTTATTCTCATCGCATTTTACTTATCGTATATATAATTTTTATTGGACTTAAGGTTCATTTCTCCAAGAACTCTGGACCTGGATCACCATTTTGTTTATATTTATTGAAAATATAATTTTTTCCCTACATAATAAAGTATATTTCATTGATGACAAAAATCTTTGTACGGATACTAAGTTTCATAGTAAAATGAGCATTCTCCTTTGATCTCTTTGCACCACCCTAAGGTTGACTGGTAAAGGATGCCTCAGGCATTAAGTTCGCCATTATACTATGTATAATATAATAAATGTCTATGCATTTTGTTGAGAGAATGACACTGCCTGAGACTCTATGGCAATATACATCCTAGCTAACAACAAATACAATGGTTGAAAACCTCTCAATGTGAGACACACAAGGGGTTTGAATTTCCATTTCAGCATGTATATTTATATTATTATATATGTATATTATTATTATTATATTTAATTTAACTAGACTATTGAACGGCTTAAGTCGCAAAGAAAAGGAGTGTGAATATTTCTGTGATTCATCTTTGTTATGGGACAAACAAAATCTCTTGTAGTTTGTAATACAATAAAGATGTGTGACTATTGGCTATTACATTTTTTAAATCTAGCAGTTTTATTCATATATAGTTTTAAAACTTATCTTATTATCTTAATTATTGAACGCTTTGTCCATTCTGAATTCAGTTTGATGGAAGAAGACACAACATTTGATAATTAAACTAGGGTTGTAAACTGTCTATAAATGGCCATTAAATAGATGTTAACTCCATTAAGATTACATAGTACAGAAATTCATTTAGGAATACTATGTAATTTACCAATGGAGGAAAAACAATTCATGAAACTGCTGTACTACTGGTAGTATCAGTAAAAAGTAATGGGTTTAGTTTTAAAACAATAATATATTCCAATTATTAATATTAAAGGTGGTAAATGCGTATTCTTTTAAAACGGTAACCTATTTTTTAATCGATTGTCTATCTTTATTATTATCTAAAGATAACCTAGCAAAAGAAATTACGTAATGTTAAAAATCGATTTTGGTGCACCAGATCAATCTTAAATATCGAATTTACCTTAAATAAAGGTCTTAAAACGACTATTATACAATGTACAGACACATATTGCGACAATTTGATTAATAAAAACATGTTATCAAGAATTTGGTACTTACGCCTTTGGAAACCTTGTTTCTCGCGGGTGTGGCGACTACACTCATATTTCTCTGCTGGATAACATTCTTAACGACTTGAGAGTTCGCCTTGGTGAGGATGCTCCTGATTCCCAGCATTTTGGATGGTTATTTCGGTCTAAATTTTACGAAATACTGCAGTGACAAAAATCAAATCAATGAAAATTGAGAGATGTCAAAGTGCGGTCAATGGTGTTGACTTTTAGTCGATTTTTGTATTGCAATCGATGTACATATCGATTATGAATCTTGAATGATAATAAATTACAAAAATGTTTCTAAAATTAACTCTCGTAACAATTCTGGGGTACATTAGGTGATAAAGAATAATAAAGAAATTTATAGGTATAAAGTGCAATAATGAATTCTAAATACATGCCTTTTTAGAATTTGTGCGACTTTATAAACAAGTTATAATCGATTCTTGAATCGGCGATTCTATTTGTTTTTAATAATTTAAAGCGAAGGACCTTTGATCGTACCACCTTCCTACTTACGATTTTTTTATTGTATTCAATTTTATGTTATTTAAAATGAAATAAACACCTATGGAATGGGGTCATTTATATTTGGCCACCTTTGTTGCGCAGTTGATGAAATGAGAGGCCGCGGGTTCGATCCCCGCACCGAGTATAATATTTGAGCAAACTACGAGTAATTGTTTCGGGTTTGAGCAAATTGTGAGCAAAAAGTCTCGAAGTTCCTGATATTCACAAGACTATCTTAGTTGGGTCAGGATTATGTATCTAACAGTTGGTTGTATTCATTTATTATGAAAAAAACAAATATTTTTAAATTTTATTATAAACATTACAATCTAACGACTTAACATAAACGAAACCCGTGCGAACAAACAATACAAATTGCAGATTCCACGTCACTATTTCTGAATACAGGAATGTAACGCCTTTCAGTAGAAAAAAGTAAAGCTACACGTTGTAGACATTTATTGAGAAACCTCCATCAATTGTGGTGCATCTGAAAAAGAAAACATTTCTTTTAATATTTTTCAGCAAGATGCGTCACAAAATATAATATATAAAAGCTTATAATCCCGATGAAGTAGGCAGAAGTGAGATAAAGACATGACAAGAGGTTAAATTTTTTACCAAAGAATATTCAAGCTTATACGGTCGGAATACGACATAAATTCTAATGTTTCAAATTTATGACGTGGCAACGACATACAAGGCGAAACGTGGATACCTTGTAACACCTCTGCCTACCCCTTCTATTTAAAAGCCGTGTCATTATTAAAAAACCGAACTATTTTATATTACAAATTGAAAATAACACAATTACCTATTTGATTTTTATTACACCTTTTAACCTAGAAATAAAATACCAAAATATTCCTCACCTCCAGATCCGTCATTGAACATAAACTCATCCTGGTATTCCTTAAGGAACTGTTCAGATCTGTGCTCGTCCAGGAATAACGAGTACACTTTCTTCACATCCTCCATGCTCACCTAGAAACACAAAAAGGTTTCTATACTAACATTCACAATAAAATATTCACTTCAGCATTATTTTTAAGTGATTAAAAAAATAAAAGCCAACTTAAAAACAAAAAAAGAAAAAAAATGCAGATTTTTTTATGGCTTTGTACTTGTTCATTTTGATTAATTGGCTTAATGACTTGACTAGCTAACCAATCAAAATATATGGATAACATATTGAAGACCTAGGACTATATCTTGTATTCATTTAAATTTTTACATTTTTGGTACTAGACTTATTATTACTCTTTTAGAAGATAATTTTTATAGTATGATAGTATACAGAAAGAAAAATTGTAGGATATAGGTCACTTCCAACAGGTTGATGTGGAGATCCTTGGGGGAGGCCTATATTCAAGGGGGACTCTATGAAATGATACAAACTTCGAATGCTCGAGGTCCGGAGTAAGATGTAAGTTTTCCACGTCTAAAAATCAATACTATTCTCTATTATGCTTATCATTTTCCCCGAACTTAGTCTATGGTTATGACGTACGATAGAGGATTCCAACATTTTGTGGAGTATCTAGGCACATTAGTGAAGTTTTACGTACGGCGTACGAACATTCGAAGTTCTTATCATTTCATAGAGTGAGCCCCCAGCAGTGGACAGAAGTAGAGAGAGAGAGAGCAAGAGTTACTTTACCTCAGTAGCTCGCCTACGCCTGGCCACAAGCGAAGCCGTGGTAATGAGTTGTATAGCGTAACGCAGTGAGGTCTCCGTGGCCACTCGAGTCAGCACAGTAAGAGCGTCGCTTGTCATCTGACAATCCTCTTCTTCACATCTGAAATATGTAGACATGATTTAATTACATAATTTTAATTGCATATTGGGATTTTATTGGGTGGTGTTGCCAACTCAAAATAAACAACGAAATCCTAATGTAGGATTTCAATGTTATGGAAAAAGATATGTAGAATGAATTGTTAGATAAATAACTGGTATTAAATATAGTTTGAATGAAAGAGATGACGAATGGAAGTACTTAAAATAGAAAGAGTTAGAGGGTGAATATTTATGAATGATGAATTATGAATGAAATGATGATAAAGAAAGATACATAAAATCATAGACAGCCTCCGTAGCGCAGTTGGTTAGACGCCGACTGTGAAACAATAGGCCGCGGGTTCGATTCCCGCACCGAGACAAATGTTTGTGAGGCCCACTAGTATTTGTCTCGGGTCTGGGTGTTTGTGAAATCGAAGTGTCTCTCGTAATGCCTGATACCCACGACATACACAAGACTTAATTGATCTTAGTGTGGGGTCAGGACTATGTATGTGACTGTTGGGTGTTATTTATTATTTATTTGCACACGCAAAAAATAAATACAAATAAAACGAAAATCACAAACATATAACGATAAAGTACGATTGGCGGTCTTATGGCTAAGACAATAATTTACAGACAACCATAGGATGGATTTTATAAATTTTGTATTTATTTAATTCATCAAAACTCACCTTATATTCAATATTTCGCGCAACTCCTGATGCGAGTACGGTGTGGTTGGCACTATGATCATCCGGTCCAGCAGGTCGAGTGGTATACCATGGGGGCTTCTGTAATTGGTGCCCCTGATTCTAGTGATGCCGCGGTTGGTAGCCATGATCACTATCGGTGCCGTTTCCGATTCCAATGCTCGGTTAAGGAACGAGAAACATTCGATGTCTAACATGTGGGCCTGTGGAAAAATAATTAAATTTATATTATTTCTTTATTCTTAACTGCACATAAAAAGGATACACACTTAATATTACAAATGAACAAAAAGTACAGATGGCGGTCTTAAACCTCTAGGCGATTTCTTACAGACAACCCTTGGATGGATAGAAGAAAAGGAAAAGAAGAGTAGGAGAAAGGAAGAGATTTTTTATTTGTAAATGTTGGTATTTTATATTGTCAGGTTTTTATGATGGTTGGTGTACTTAGAAATTTATTTTAGACCTATTTTATACTTATTAAAAAGACATATGTATATTAGGAAATATTGATTGAAAACATCAGGGTTACCCAGTATAACAATCAGTGATGAATTATATTTATAAATTATAAATACATAAATACACAAGGGGTATTAATAGAGTTAAATAAAATTAAACTCACATTATGAAGAAGGAAGATTTGAGTGTTTGTTTGTATTTAATGGGGTCAGAAACTACTGGATCGATTTGAAAAAAAAAAAAACACTATTAGAATCCCATGTTATCTCTGATGAACATAGGCAATAGAATATTTTCAGAAAGTGTATCTGCACCAGGCCAGCCGCATTAAATAGGGTGTATCAAGACTGCAACCTAAAACGAAGCCGGGTGATTACGCAAAGAAATGCGTCATTTTTTTAAATACCTCGTGTCCGGGTGGTATATCTATAATTTTGATAAAATAATAATTTTAATCCTTGCGTACCATAGCGTCTTAAAAATAAATGGGTGTACACTATTATTTTAGAAAAAAGTAAGTATTTACCTCCCAAATGCACGATAGGAAAAAGTTTACAAAAAAGGATCATAACTTCTTTGGCAAAAAAATATTTTCATTGTTTCACCCGGCTTCGTTTTCGGTAGCAGTCTTGATCATTGATGATATACCCTGTATAATATGGTTTTAGTTATGAATCCTAAAGATCATACGTATAATTGACAGCCTCCGTGGCGCACTTGGTTAGACGTCGCCTGTGATTTTTTTTTGTGCGACCCACAAATACTTCTATCGGGTCTGGGTGTTTGTGAGAGCGAAAAGTCTCTCGTAGTTCCTGATACCCACGACACAAGACTCGGTCTTAGTGTGGGGTCAGGACTATGTGTGTGACTGTTGGGTGTTATTTATTTAATTAAAATCAAGTATTCTCACCTCATCAATGAACAGAACTCCTGGTATCATCTCGGCTTTGCCCTCCTCCCTCCATTCAGCCACTTTGCTGTTGATCTGCTCGCGGATTTCAGACTTTATTTCACCCGTGTCACCTGAAATTAGGATACATATTAGCTTGGCAAGGTCTTTTACTATGGGCAACAAAACATTGTTAATGTAAGTAGATATGCAAAACAGTAGTAATGAAATCTTCGATCAAATATATACTAGATACAGGGTCCGGAACAAAATCACACGCCAAAAGTGGCCGAGGTTGCTTATATTTACACATTGGAATTTCGAACTACGAGATGTAGCGAAAAGTCTTAAATTATAATCAACTTCAGGTAACAATAAACCTAATTCCTTTAAATGAGTTTTATTATGTTTCGGACCATACTAAAATCGAATAAGAGCACAAGCTTATTTGTGCTCTTATTTCTCTTGCCGTTTTTAGGCTGTTACTTATAATCTAGTGTGTATTTGATCAAAGTGTCTACAATACTCCAAACTACCCTCACACATCTAGTACCACCATTTTCCGCTAGATGTCACTATACTACACTCACCAAACTCACTTGCTAACTTACACTTATGTATAAGTACGGATGCATAATACTCTAGGTATGCAGAATACTCCAAACTACCCCCCACATCTAGTACAACAACTCCTCGCTAGATGTCACTGTACCACACTTCCCAAACTACCTCACACATCTAGTACCACAACTCCCCGCTAGATGTGACTACAGCACACTGACCGGAGAAGAGTGCGAGGAAGCCGTGCGTGCGCGAGTTGATGACGTCGACCTCGTGCAGGGTGACGGTGTGCACCACCTCCTTGCGCTTCTGCAGCTCGCCCTCCGGACACTGCACGAAGCGGGCTTGCTGACCTGGGGACAGGAAAAAAATACTATATCTGTTGATCTGTCCATATTTTTTATATTCATAATTGATATTTTTTTATCCGAGACAAATATCTATTTCTCCCATAGAAAAAAATAAGAAAAACTATATCAATTGCTCTATACATCTATCTATCCAAGAAAAATGTGTATTTCTCCCGCCAAACAGCAGTGTAAATGCACGACACGAGACTCGATCTTAGTGTGGGGTCAGGATTATGTATGTGAATGTTGGGTGAATTTATTTATTTTATTTAAGAGTTTTTAATTTAGGGCAAAAAGTTATATAAACATATTTGTAGGCAATACAAGGCTACAAATTATGTTCTTACAAATTTTTCGTAAGACGTATAGTTTCCGAGATAACGCGAAAAAAGTGTTTTCACCCCTTTTTCCAAGATGGCGGCCGGGGGACAAGGGTGGCGACCCCACAAACTTGAGGTTAAGCTTCTATTGACCCCCCAAACATGTCCCAAAAATAAAATTGCGTCCTCTAAAAAATGCAAAGCTCATGTAACATTTCAATGGACTATTTGTTTATATAGTATATTTATTTATATCTAATTATTAGGGCGTCTATATCATCTAGTATTAATAATTAATTATTTAGCATACCAGTGGCATCATAATCTCTGGCCCTTGCAAAACTCCTTCCCAATTTGTTAATCTTGCCGGTTGCTTTGTCTATGGTTATCACATCTCCAGCTTGCACCTGCAAAATATTATAATTGTATGAATAAATTCCTCTACCAAAATAACTCAGATTGCAGTCATATGTGTATTGATAGTCAATCACCACACACTATATCAGTGAAGGAAAAGGTTGTGAAAAAATATGCAGAGAGTTAAACAAACAAATATATGTCAAAACTGAGAAATCAATACATACTGTAGTAATTAATTTTGTTACAATGTGTAAAATTACCATACATATAAATTGATTATATCAAAATACATACGGCAAATAATAGTTAATATATATGGTAAATAAATTGATAATGAAATTTCATTTACTATATTAAATAGGTCAGCCCGCACTGGCCAATTGTGATGTATTACATGGTCTGGTCTAACCACTCTCAATCGTACTATCGATTGTAGAGGAGGCCCGTGCCCTGTAGTGGAATGTATATGGGCTGATACAGTACAATAAATAAAAATAAATAACCCAATAGTCACATACATAGTCCTGACCCCACACTAAGATCAAGTCTTGTGTTGTAGGTATCAGGAACTACGAGAGACGTTTCGGTCTCACAAACACTCAGACCCAGAAGAAATATTTGTGAGTCGCACAAACATTTCTCTCGATGCGGGGATCGAACCCGCGACCTCTCCTTTCACAGGCGACGTCTAACCAACTGCGCCACGGAGGCTGTCAATATAATAGTTTAATTCAGTTTCTCTATTATATAGCTTAATAATTCATTAAATTTGCACACAAACCTTTTCTTTAAGCAGCGAGTCGATCATCTTAGCTCCCATATCGTAGTTGGTCTCCATGTCAGTTGTTTTGAGCGTGAGTTTGCCAACCCTCGCGCCACCACCGCCAGCCGCTCGCTCCACCACCACTTCCACCACCTCGCCTTCTATTATCTCTGATTCCTCCCTGAAAAAAGCAAGAAGATCAGCTTGTTTAATTTTGTTAAAATATTTATTTGTTTTGTTTTACTTTGCTTTTTACCTTAAATATTTCGTGAGCTAAAAATATTTGTTTTTAACAACACAAACGCATTGGTAAAACTGTATGTTTGTGTTGAAAATATAAATAAATAAATAAGCTGACTACTATACTTATGTCGTTAAGAATGCCCATTTTACTATGAAACGGTATCGGTGCGAAGATTTTTGTCCCTTGATGAAACCTACATTTTTTTTTAGTAAAAAATATATATTTGTAATAAAAAAAAACATAATTCCGACTATCAATTCAGAATATCGACCAATCAGACCACGGAGACCTTGTAAAATGTTCTCGTATTTGCTATATTTCACTACTGCTTGCCTCCTACAGGTCATAGCGTGATGATATATAGCCTATAGCATTCCACAATAAATGACCTATCCAACACAAAAATAAGTTTTCAATCCGAATCAATAGTTTTTGAGATTAGAGGTAACAAACAAACTCTTCAGCTTTATATATTAGTATAAATAGATTAACTCACTTAATTCTAATGCCAATAGACTTCCTGATGGCCTGTGTTAAAGCTTCAGTCTTGCTCATCTCCAGCGAGAAGATTTCAGAACCTGCAAAAATTTCATACAAGTCAAAATACATATTTCATATATTTTATAGCAATAAATGGCGAGACTAGCATGCCATTCGCCTGATGGTAAGCGATCCGAAATCTCATATGTGAGATGCCGCCTGAGTAGGTACCAATGTTTATTTCTCCCGCCTAACAGTAGTTAATTAATGCACTGTTGTGTTTCGGTTTGAAGGACATGATAGCCAGAGTTACTACTGGAAATATTGAGACATAACATCTTATGTCTCAGGATAGGTAGCCCAGTGGCATACCAAGCACTGTTTTGTCATGACAAGAGCGGTCGTGTCGCTTACCATCAGGCGAATGGCAAGCTCATCTCACTGTTCAGTGCAATACAATATTAAAATAAACAGTTAACATTCATCCAAAGGTTGTCTGGTAGAGATCGCTTATTAAAGATAAGACCGCATTTTGTACTTATAATAGATGTTACTTCTTTATATTGTTATTTTCTTTTGTTTGTGAACAATAAAGATTAAATAAATAAAATAAATTCACCTGCCATGCTGGTGAATGGTGTGTCGGGGCCAAGGGCTTGAGCGAGTCCCATTGCAATGGCAGTCTTGCCTGTCCCGGGCTGTCCTGCCAATAGGACCGCACGCCCCGCTATTTTACCTGCAAATATGAAATAAAATGTATTTATTGTGACAGCCTCCGTGGCGTAGTTAGTTAGACGCCGCCTGTGAATCGGGAGGCCGCGGGTTCGATCCCCGCACCGAGAGAAATATTTGTATGATCCACAGGTATTTGTTTGAGTCTGGGTGTTTGTGAGACCGAAGTCTCGTAGTTCCTGATACTCACGACACAAGACTCGATCTTAGTGTGCGGTCAGGACTATGTATGTGACTGTTGGGTGTTATTTATTTATTATTAAGACTAAATAATTAACCAAAATAGGTTTATAAAGTGTCTATGAATAAGGCCAAAAATGTTTAATAAACAAATAAATATTGTGAGGGTAGTGTTATAGGTAATTTATCAATGAACCAAAAATTGATTGTATTAAAAAAATTGATGTAATTC
Source organism: Hyles lineata (assembly GCA_030180105.1). Lineage (NCBI taxonomy): Eukaryota > Metazoa > Arthropoda > Insecta > Lepidoptera > Sphingidae > Hyles > Hyles lineata. The sequence continues at coordinate 14,433 of JARJEE010000038.1, forward strand.
ATTTTACAATTTATTGGGCACCCAAAACACTTATATCATCATTTTATGGTTTAAAATGTTGTATACAATTATATAGATTTTTAGATAAAAGTATGCATTTATAAAGTAAATATCTACTTATATTTTGATAGTATTTTGTTTTCTCGACCCATCATTATATTCATCAATATTACCTACATACACAAATAGGTCATTTCTTTTCATATAGACTACATTTGGGAACCATTCTCATTGGTCAATACAGCATGCTTGAATTTAAAGTTCCTATGAGTTTGAATGAGTCCCCATCCATGCATGTATATTAACTAAGTTATGACCAAATATATTTTAATTTTTCGCTACCCTGGTTTAGTATTGATCAAACTATCAACCAAAGCATACAATCCATAAACGCCTATGCCAGGGATGGTCAACAAATGAAATGCATGCCATTGACAGCATGTGACATTATATTTTGGGAATGACCCCATCATAAAGTACATTATCCACTAAAAAAACCTTTGTTTACAAAATTTTATCAAAACATATTCAGCTCTGTATTATTGTAGTATAGCAAGTTGTCCCAATAATAATGAAATAAAAATTATTTGACAACACATCTATGTCCTTATTTAAACATTTTTTATAAAAAGTGGCACATTAATCAATAAAGGTGCAGCATCCCTGACATAGGCTCATAACAGGTTGCCATACCAACCATAGTTTAATCAATAACAAAATATCACATTGCCATGACAACGGGAAACTTATTACCTTCTCGAATCATCTGTAAGATCACACCAGCGGCCTTCCTGGCCATCTTCTGCCCCACCATGCCCTGGGACACGGCTCTCGGCTCCAGCGAGTCATCGAGGCCGAGTCCTCGGATGTGTGAATGTGCTCCAATACGCTCAATGCGGGTTATGTTCCGCACTTCCTGCACTTGGGCTGCAGCTAGAGACTAAAAAAGGGGAAAAGGATGGTTATTACAGCTTTTGAGACTAAAAAAAATTATAGGTCTTTTACTAGGTTTTAAAGACGTTTTTATTTGTTTGGGAGAAAGATATTGGCATATATAGCTACAATATTTTGCTAGTGGGAGGATAATTAGACAGGTCAACAGGTCAATGTGGAGATCTTTAGGGAAGGCCTGTATTCAGCAGGGGGCTTCTTGAGGCTGAAGAGACGGAGAAAGTATAATCAGCGACCACAGTATCTATAGCCGTTATGGACCAGTCAAGGAATCATTCAAGTGGTACGTTTCGGGTTCTGCGTTATATATCTGGATACATTATTAGATAGTTATATCAGGAGAGTATCATTATACGATATCCCGCGTCGGTAAAAATCTGGATTGGAAATCTATCTGGACTGCACTGTGCTTACAATCAGGTGTATTATAATGGTTTTGCCATGCCATTAGAAAGAAAACGGAAATGGGCTTAGCCTAAAAGCCATTCATTTTGTTGTGACTAATATCTTTGTTAGCCAAATTCCAATTTCAAATATTTTGACTTTTGAGGTTATGTTATTGCGCCGACTTTTATTTGAATTTAATACCTATTTAAATAATATTAATAACTTACCGCCATAATGTTGAATTAATGATTCACAATGGCACTGGTACAATCACAATATAAATTCTAATTTTATAAATGTTTTGCGGCTTAGCGCCCGATGCTTGATTCCAATTTTTAAAACAATGACCATAGACAAAATCTGTAGAGCAGTTTTTTTTTAAATTTTTAGTGTTGTATCAACTCTAGATTTGCCATGCCATTAAAATCGACTATTTTAAAAATCGATTCTATGAATCAATTGCGTTGAATTAATTGCATCAAATATCAATTAGTCTTTCACCACTATTCATTAAAAATTATTATTAAGCATGGACTGGCCAGCAAACCCATGGACGTAAGCAAACCATCATACCATACACGAAGTAACTTGAAGTAATGAGATAAAGAGTTACTTGCGGCCAAAATATCGCGATGATGATAAGTCTACGATTTAAATTTTCTGTATGCTTGTCACGCCTACGCAGTAACATCGTCTCTTTCGCGTCACTAGGTTCCTGTACAAGTACCTACAATGCGCAGAGATTTTGTTTCCGATATCCGCTCTAGCATAATACCTCAATAGGGCCATTGGATAGTAATTTATCTATAAGTATTTATTTTAACTAAGCGAAAAAATAAAACCATGATGATTATTAAAACAATTTAAAATGAGACCGCTGACGGAGAATACCACTCTGTCTAGTGCATAGACGTATTAGTTTATATAGTTGTAGGTCTCTCATATGTGAGAGGCCGCTTAGTAGTAGTAGTAGTAGGTACCACCGCAATGCCTATTTCTCCCACCAAACAGCAGTGTAAATGCACTGTCGTGTTTTGGATTAAAGGACATTTTAGCCAGAGTAACTACTGGACATATTGAGAGTCTCAATCACTCGCTCAATCGAGTCGCTCGCCATCCTGAGACATAAGATGTTAAGTCTTATTTTGAGACTCCAGAGATCTCCACTCATAGAAAGTCTATTGTTGAACGTAGGCCTCCCTTATGAATTTCCACGTCCTGTTGGAAGCAGCCTGAAGAAAAAAGCATAAAAATCATGAATTAATGCTAATTGTATACAATTGTTTTTGCCGCCCACCCTCGTTTCCGCATCATTTCCCTTTGCTTTTTAAAAAACCCTACGTAACCCTTATACCCTTAGGCACTTAGGGTAAGTGTACGCTGGTAATTGCGAACCACTATTTATACAATAGTCGATACCGTCAGGCTGACAAAACAGTACCCTACGTAGGACAATAAATTGATGATGAGTTATGGCAGCAAGTCATAATCATTGACAAATATATATTTTTATTTATTGCAATAAATGACGAAGCGAGCATGTCAAATATCAGCCAATAGGATGGCAGAAAAAAGTGGTCCGGCACTACCATTTTTATCTACGTTTTTGAAGTAGCAGCGCTCCCTCTATATTATAAACTAGTGGCCCGGCCCAGCTTCGCCCGGGTACAAATAGATTTCTGTACAATAATATGTACGTATTATATTTACATATAAACCTTCCTCTTGAATCACTCTATCTATTAAAAAAAACGCAACAAAATCCGTAGCGTAGTTTTAAAGATTTAAGCATACAAAGGGACATAGGGACAGAGAAAGCGACTTTGTTTTATACTATTTAGTGATACTCTAAGTAAAAAAAAAAGTTTTAAAATACGAATGCAGGTAACAAAAAGAAGTTGCAATGAGACCAATTATACGGCTCAAAGCGTCGGTTGTGTAATGAGGTCAATTGTGGGGACTTGGGCGGTTCAAATAACTAGACAAAAAGTAGAGACTAAAAATTGCTTTACTCTGCAGTACGGCATTAAAGAATTAAAAATATTTCGAAGTTATTAGTTTTCGCTAACTGGGTAAACAAGAAAAATATAAATAATTTTGCATAATATGGTAAGACAGGCAATGTTTATTTTGGTCATTCGAATTAATTTTAGAAATGTAAAAACATAATTATTAAAGATAACTTTTCAAATAAAAGAATACTGCCTCGTGGGGCAGTTGTACTACGGTACGGTTACAAAACTGAGGACTCGGGTTCGAATCTCAGGTCGGGCATAGTTATATTGGATTTTTCTATTCAGTATCAGCTCGGAGTCAGGAATTTGTGTCCGATATGGAGACAGGCTCGCCCCCTGCCACATAGTGGGACAGAACACACAAAGCGAAATGTAGGTGTCCTTGCACCTCTGCCTACCCCTTCAGGGAAAAAATCGTGAGTTTCTGTGTATAATGTATACAGCTAAAGAGTTTATTTGTTTGGGCCCATAAATCTCAGGATCTACTGGTTCGAATTTAAAAAATATTTTTGTGTTGGATATGCTATTATATTTATTATTATGTTTTGCCTTGTATGTTCCGTCCTACGATGTGATAGAGGGCGAGCCTATCGCCAGATCCGGCACAAATTCCTGACTCTGGGCTGATAATGTATAGGTAAATTAAATATAACTTTTCCCGACCCGGGACTCGAACCCGAGACCTCAGTTGTAACCGTACCATAGTAAAACTACGCCACCGAGGCAGTTTTCTTCAAGGCACGTTTTTTATTTGAATAGGTACCTAAGTCGGATAAACGAACAAACAGTTTATGGTATGGGATTAACCCCTCTTACTCAACACATCACTACATAGTATAAAACAAAGTCGCTTTCTCTGTCCCTATGTCCCTTTGTATGCTTAAATCTTTAAAACTACGCAACGGATTTTGATGTGGTTTTTTTAATAGATAGAGTGATTCAAGAGGAAGGTTTATGTGTATAATACGTGCATATTATTGTAGAGAAATCTATATGCACCCGGGCGAAGCTGGGCCGGGCCGCTAGATAATTATAAATGAGATCCTGGATTTTCAAAATAGAAAAGAACGGGAAAGATAACATAATAGTTGAAAAGGAGACTGTCCCGCCCTCACACCCGCCCTCACACCCGCCACTGCAACTCCTGTAAGCCAGGATCAACAGTGGCACGCAATGTAATGACACCGAGCATTGAAGCTCGGCGAGTCTCCGGGAATGTCTAACTTGTCTTTAACCCGCAACGAAATTAATCAGAAAGTTAAATGAATAGGAGGAGTTGGAAATAAATAATGTCCACTTCCCTCCGTGCAATGCGGGTGACAAAACATTGAACTAAAGAGGTAAATAACCTCACAAAGAGACTTTTACAGCCGGAGAAGCCAGCTGTAAAGCACCACGGAATTCATTATTACATATAAATGGGACCTATTGTGTGAGCTGTTATACTTGATTCCAGTAATATGTATGGCAAAAACGCCGGAAAGCACGGAAATTCGTCCTAGTCTCCACTAGGTCCATGTAGTATACGACTCCGGATGATATCTGCATACTATCAAACATGATTTTACGCTCATTGTGCCAAATACTACACTCCCAAAGTATATGATGCGCGGACTGTTCATATTCGCGATTAGGTGTTGAACATGGGCATGCGGGCGAATCAACGAGCTTAAAAGAGTACAATTTAGACTTAAAGTTACCATGGCCCGTAAGGAACTGTGATACGCAATAATCGACATCTAGCCAAGTCTTTGTCAAACGATCACGCACGCAAGGAAAATATTGGTATAAATGACGTCCCTTCAAAGATACCTCCCATCTATTTTGCCATTCATCTAATAGTTCGCTATATACCACTGAAGGCGGTTTAAATAATCTGTCAACTTTTAAAATTTCACGTGGAGTTAAAAATCTTCTATCCATATTCTCCCTAGTAGAGTAATACATGGCGGCGCGACGTTGCACCTCCAGATCGACTGGAAGTACACCCGCCAGGACAGGCAATGCTTCGGTACTAACAGTCCTATATGCCTTACACAAGAATATCAACGCCAAACGTTGGCTCTGGAGCAGTTTTCTTCGCACAGCACCGATAGTAGCCCTATCAGCCCATACGGGGGATCCATAACATAAACACCCTAAGTAAGTTGCTCCATAGATGATTTTTAATGTATTAGAAGATAGTCCCCACGTTGATGTCGATATTCTTGTCAAAGCGAAAAAGTTCCTTTTCGATTTTTCCCCGACGTTCTTAATATGCTCAAGAAAAGAAAAATTCCTTTCCAAAAATAAGCCAAGATAGCAAAAAGATTCCTTTCTCTTGACAGTTGTATTATTAAACTTGATACGTGGTGGCGATTTTAAGATTCCTTTAAGAAGTAATTGGAACGTTTTATGTGGTGCGAACTTTAAGCGATTTCGGTCACCCCATTCAGATATTAATTTTAAACACGTGTCAGCCATACTTTCCAATCCCGACCTACTATTAGACTGTATAAGTAAGAGGCCATCGTCAGCATAGCCCGTTAGTGAGCATCCCGATGGTAAGGGAATAGAGAAGAAGTCGTCAAAGCCAAAATTCCACAAATATGGACCTAGAACCGAGCCCTGTGGGCAGCCCATTGTAAGTGGCTTCGACACGGCATGGTGGCCAAGTTTTAATTTAGTTGTTCCATGCAAGAAATACGAGTAAATAAGCGAATAAATATTCCTGAAGCAACCTCGTATTAATAATAGTTGAAAAGGTTAATGTTGGTCCACTTTACACCTTCGACAATTCTTGTGAATAGCTCAGGTAGCAGGTTTCCTCACGATATTTTCTTTTACAAGCGACTAATTAAGCCATCTGACACAGTATCCATTCATTGCAACGAAGCTCGTACTGATTCCAAAGCACTCGTTCCTATTGGACACTTGTCAATGCTGAGTATTTGGAGAGCCCTTCGCTTCGGATTAATTAGGCGTCTGGATGATCTGTGATTCAATGTAGTTAATACAATTTGTATATTCATTGTATATCAAGAATGCTACCGAAACCGAAGCCGAGGTGTAGTATTAGTGTCTAGAAACACAATGTAACTAAAAATTTCGCAAGGAAACGCGTTTTTTTGTGATTTTTTAAATGTAGCCGTGTTGGGATGGTAAATGCATAGTTTTTGCTAAAATAATAATTTTAACCTTTGCGTACATAGCGTCTTTAAAAATAAACGGGTGCACACTATTATTTTAGAAAGAAAAACATGTATTTACCACCCACATACGACGAGAGGAAAATAATAACTAAGAAAGATCGCTTTTTTTGCATTTTTTTTGTGTCTTTTTTATTGTCTGAAGTCACAAAAACTACCATCCGGCTCCTTTTTCGGTCGCAATCTTGGCATATCCTGTATTTTTACATGTATTTTTGACCGACTTCAAAAGGAGGAGGTAATCAATTCGACTGAATTTTTTTTTTTTTTTTTGTATGTTTGTTACCCGATTTCGCCGGTAATTGCGAACCGATTTTGAAAATTTCTTTTTTGTCGGAATGAATGATATTCTGGGTTGGTCCCATAAAAAAATGGTGAAGATCTGATGAATATCTTCAGATCTGCCGACCAGAACTCCTCAAAATTAAACAGTCCAGCATTAATTCTTTTTGCGTTGGATTAAGTATAGGTATATTATTACAAAGGGTGGGTGAAAATGGGAAAAGGGTCGGGGTGGGGGTAGAAAATAGGTACAATTATAATTACTCAATATCTCCGGCAGTACTTAATCGATTTAAAAAATAACTTTTTTGTCGAATATAGTATTATATATTAGGTTGGACCAAAAAAAAATATTGTGAAGACCTCATGAATATCTTTGGACCTGAAGGGCGTAACTCCTCAAAATTTAATAGTACAGCAATAATTCTTTTTACATTAGGTTCAGTATAAGTGTATTACTACAAAGAGGGAATAGAAAGGGGCGTGAGGAAGGGGCGTGGGGAAGGGGGGGAGGATATAAACAAATATAAATACTTAATATCTGCGCCAGTAAAGAACTGATTTAAAATAACTTTTCTGTAATATATTGATAACATATTTCTGTATAATGTTGATTACATAAAATATGGTGAAGATCTGATGAATAAGTACATATCTGGAGAGCAGAACTCTTCAAACTGGGCAGAAACGCAATGATTTTTCGTCCATTAGATTCAGTATACGTGTTTTATTAAAAAAAAAAGGAGGTGAAGAAGGCGTAGCGGTGAGAGGGTGACTAATGATTACCACGCATACGCACTCAATATCTCTGGCAGGTTGAGCCGATTTTAGTGATTTTTTTATCATAAAAACGAAATGACAGGTGGCTACATAAAAAGAATCATAAAATCGAATAATTATCTTCGGATCCGAATACCTATTATTGATTTTTGATTCTGAAAATATAAAGGATCACAATGATTCATTTTTATATACATTAATTCCAGTTTTTATTATATGATCGGCTTTGTCATCATTACAATGCTTATGAAAACTAAAAAGTAAAAAATAAAATAATTTAATTAAAAATTAAAAGACCGACTTCAAAGTGCACTACAAAGTAATAAATAATATAAAAATTTTACCTTCAATTAAAATTTGTATTATGTTTCCTAAGACGTCCGAAGTCCTTTATGAGAGTACATCGTATTTCCGCACACATCCGTCAGATGTCGCTAACAAAATCCGGTCAATCTGTCGCTTTTAATAATTTTATCTGAAAACAACTTGTATAAAACTGAGCAAGCCACCCGCTTTTAGTCATTGTTCTGCTCATAATATAATGATTTAATGCACCAGGAAGAAATTATTTGGACTTCGGACGTCTTAGGAAACATAATACAAATTTTAATTGAAGGTAAAATTTTTATATTATGTGTTCCGTTTGACGTCCGAAGTCCTTTATGAGAGATCTGTTTGTTATCTCCTGGTGGCTTGCAATTATACGCAACAATGTGAAATAATAATGGTAATACGAAGTGTAATTTGTAATGATATGTTGGAAATAAAGAAAACTCCAAAATACATATACACATATCAACGTATAATTTTAAATTTATTTGAAATGTACGATAAACTATTGTACAAAAGGTACTCAATTGAAGAAATGAAGAAATGCTTTCAGTGATATATTTGGATAATATAATTTCTGTAATAATGTAAAATCGTCTAATCATTTGATGCCACAAAATACTGTGAAAGAGATTTCTCCAACAATAAATCATTATTGTGATTTTTATCATCTATAGGTCTATGATAATATTTTCTGAATGTATTCTCATGACGCCAATTTGCTTTGGACAGAATATCATTAATTGGATATTTTTCTAAAAAATTTAACGAAGACACAGCTGATCTACAACTACCAGGAGAAGCCTCAATTCCCGCCTCAGAAAGAGTTCTCTTAATCCAACTACTTATAATTGTAGTAGTGGCCGGTCGTAAAGGTTCTCTTGTAGTTATAAATAAATTTGTCAGAGAACCCCTAATACCTTTTGACGCATCTATGAGAGTTCTAATCCAAAAAATAGGATCTGTATTCCTTTCTGGTGAAGCCAGTAATATCCAGTTTGATTGTCGGAACGACGCCGAATCAGTTTTGGAACCAAATGCAGGATAAAAAGTGATTGACTCCCCTTTATCCACTAAATGTTTGGAATCGCAATGTAATAATGTCAGATCATGTACTCTACGACCTGAGGCTAGTAATAGAATTGTGGCTGTTCTTCTAGAAATATCATATAAGCTATGCAAATTTGGATTCGTATTTTTCATAAACTGAATTACTAATCTTACATCCCATACTGGCAATTTTGGTAAAATGGGTTTTGCCAAGGATATAGCTTTAAGCACGTGCCTAACTAAATTATTTGAAGAAACTTTTATGTCAGAAAGTGTTTCGCACACTGATGCTATAACAGATTTATGGACTAGAATGGTACGGTAAGATAATCGATCAGTAATAGATAGTTTGGCTAAGTATCTAGCTACAAAGCTAGGATCAGGATATCTAAAATCTAATTTGTTTTCACGACACCACTGCGACCATTTGTTCCAAATAGGTGCGTATGTTTTAATTGTAGATGCTCTCCAACATGTGGCCAATAACTGTTTCTCTTCGTTTGACCAAGCTTCCGTTAGTGTGTCCCAGCCGAAATAAGCCAAGCTTCCAACTTTAGGCGGTGAACTTGCGGTGGTGGACGGCCCGTCATTGTATCTATCAAAGATGTCTCTAGATTCCGTAATTCTATAGGAGGTGCTAGGGCGCGGCTCTTCAGATCTGGGCGCCAAAAAGGTTTCTTCCACTTGGGTGCCACTATGATGTATTTTCCTTTCGCTGTATTCAGATGGTGCAATACACGTGGCAGTAGAGCTGGTGGAGGGAACACCCATGCGAGATTGTAAGTCCAATATGCGCTGAATGCGTCGTGAAAGCCAGCCTTCGAGTCGGATAAGTCTAGCGTAGCATATGCCGACACGACATGAGCATTTTTTGAAGCGAACAAGTCGACTTCTGGAGTTCCCCACTGTTGGAAGATTTCTGTCGTTACTGTGTTCAGCAAATGCCATTCGGAACCGGCGCGATTGCGAGAGAGTTGGTCGGCGTCCGTGTTGTAAAGTCCCGGTAGGTAGTGAGGGATCAATACAATGTTTAGGCTGTCCGTCAGTGCAAGGAGTTGTTTCGCCATATTTAGAAGTTGTAGCGACTTTGTGCCGCCTTCGTTCTTTATGTATGACACTACAGTCCTGTTGTCGCTTTGCAGTACTACTTTTGAATTTTTTAGACGTCTTGCTTCCAATGAAATGACGGCAATTACTGCAAACATTTCCTTCATGTTGCAATGCCAATCTTGTTGATGATGACTCCAATAGCCTTTCAGACGTTGGTTGTTTATTAAGGCACCCCATTGGATGTCCGATGCATCTGTGATAACATAATTTACAGGTAACTTCTTGGGGTGAATTGGAGTCTCTTGGCATATGTTGTTGAGCCACCATTTTAAATCTTGCGTCACTTCGGTCGCAAACGGAATAGGTTTGTGAAAATTTCGTAATAGACGGCTGTGGCGCTGCAGCGTACGGCAATGCAACCTTCCCCGGAGGGTGACGAAGGTTGCAAAGTTGAGATACCCTAAGAGGCGCTGGGCTTGCTTGAGGGTCCAACTGCCGGCTGTCAAGCGAGAGGATACGCACTGACGGATCTTGGAAATTTTGTCTTGCGGAAGGTATTTGGAATTTAGTTTTGTGTCCCAAATAATTCCAAGGAAATCTATTAGCTTTGTCGGGGTAAGTACAGATTTCTCCATGTTGATATTCCACCCGAGGCTTGTCAAAAAATTCATTGCTATGTAAAGATGAGCCTCTAATGTCTTTCTGCATTGGTGGGCAATCAGAAAATCGTCCAAGTATACTACCAACCGTAGGCCTTTGCTGCGTAATACCTCGGCCAACCAGTTTGTGACGGTCGCAAACATTCTCGGTGCTGCTGCTAGTCCGAATGGTAGACATGTCATTTGCAGTAAACGGCCCTCGTAACTGATCCGTAAAAAACAACGATGCTCTTTCGCTATAGGCAGGTGGTAATATGCTTGACTCAGATCCATTTTTACCATCCAATCGCCGGCTTGCAAAAAATTTGGTATTTGGTGGTGGTGAAACAGGTGAAAATGTTTTGGCTTCATGAACCCGTTTAATGCTTTCAGATTGAAAATAACCCGATGTTTGTCGTTTTTTGTGATAATGAAAAGCGGGCTTATGAAAGAAGGTGTTAAGGGCGCGGGCTCTAGGATTTGATTTTTTATCATCCATTTTATCTCTGAAGACATTATCGTTGAACTTGGTGTATGAAATTTCAACATTAAGTCCATAGTGGGAAGGACTAGAGGCGGTGTTCGATGGAAAGGAATGCGAGCTGATGAAATTAGTTTGAGAATTGCTTGCGGCGGTTCGTATTGCATCCACACTTCTCGATAATGCATTAGACAACCGCCTAAAATCCTTTTCGAGTCATTTTTGTCTATTTCGTTGTATCTGATCTTTCCGCCCCCCCTTTTTCTTTCTATTTTGTTCAATGAAATTTCGTTTTTTACTATTTTCTTGCTTCGACTTTTGTTGAAAACGAAATAAATTATCACGGGAAGTAGAAGCCTCCGGAGACTTGTTTCGCACAGGTGATCTCGATTTAACCGTAGATGTTTGTGGTTTAGAACTCTTTTCCAATTTATCGATACCTCCAATTTTACGTAAATAATCTGATAAGTCTTGTGGATTGAACATGTACTCTGTACTTGGGGGTATTTTACCAATATCTTCGCGTATAAATTTACTTTTTAATCCTTTGAGAAGCGCCTTACGTCTTAACTCTAGTACCTCCGCACGTTTTCCGCAAATAATTTGTAAAATATCATGAGAAACGGATTTGTAACTGGAATCGTCACCAAATAATTCTTTTAATTTTCCATATATCGACGATTGTGATAATATCGTACCAGGTTGTGCTGACCATTCTATAATGCTGCGTAAGGCTATATTGACAAATTCATTTTGTGCCAAAAATGCATTAGATAAGGCAGCAAAGCTACGTTCCATTTGAAACCAACGTAAGGAACCATAACGATCGTCAAAATGTCTTAATTCTTCATTTACTTGTAGCTCGGTAAATGCTGGAAATGCTCTATACTTTTTCTGTACGTCTGTGTATCTCACAGAGTTCCACTCGGGGGAATTGAATCTTTGCATGGAAGCTAATTTAGATACGCGATCAGAACATGCTTTGGGTACAGTGGGTTCTTTCACAGTTACATTTAAATCGGTAATATCGTTCATAGATGACGGTACTTGAGAAAATGGATCGCCTGATCTAATTGAAAAATTTGATACAGGTATGGCAGAGGTATTCTGATAGCCAACAGCATAATTTGCAGATATAATATTATTCACATGACTCACCAGTTGTTGGGCAAGTAAGTCAAACCTGCGATCCAAATCCCGCGTTGAGTCGCGTGAACAGCTGCGAGGGCTCCGCTGCCGACTCCTTTTCCGCGGCGGTTCATCATCGCCGCAAATACTGGAACCCGAACTCGACGAACACTCTGACGAAACCGACCGCGTGGCAGCTTCTTGAACGCGATTCGATTCCGAAGGCGCGACAATTTTATCACTGTCCATTTTGACTTCGCCGGATTTTTTAAAAACGTTATAATTTAAATTTACTAGTAAATAAAACACTTATGAACTTTAAATTTAAATAAAAACTTAGCGACTTAGCGAACGGTTTGAAAAACGACGCAACAATGACTAAAAGCGGGTGGCTTGCTCAGTTTTATACAAGTTGTTTTCAGATAAAATTATTAAAAGCGACAGATTGACCGGATTTTGTTAGCGACATCTGACGGATGTGTGCGGAAATACGATGTACTCTCTCATAAAGGACTTCGGACGTCAAACGGAACACATAATATATATTTCATTATGCTAGTACACATTGATTAATTTTCTTAGTGACTTGACTAGCCAACAAATCTTAAATACGTAATATTTTGAAGGCGGGTCGCCAAGTGACGAACACGACGACTTACACTTAAATTAAATTTGTGTTAAACATCCTAGCGAAAACACGCAAGTTTTACATGCAATAGAATTTGTCTAAACGTATATAAACTCACGCACTTTTTTTCCAAAAGGGGTAGGCAGAGATTCTCCTGGTATCAATCAGGACACCCACGTTACGCCTTGTGTGTTTTGTCCCTCGGTGTGTTTGTGGGCGAGTCAATCGCCATATCGGATACAAATTCTAGACTCCGTCCTGATAACTAACAGAAAAATCGAATATTACTTTGCCCGTCCTTAATATATCAGCTCTTAAAAAACACTGTTGAGCATCGGACTTATCTGCAATCGAGGGAAAGATACAAACTTAACTACTTCCCTTTCTTATTTTCCTCACCATGATTCATATCACTGTTAAAGTGCTTAGTAATTGTCTATAAATATAAAAGCGACTCCAATAAGTCAAAGGCGTACCATGGAATTAAAACTCTTGACCACTGTATCTTTTATCGTATCCAATTCATTATAATTAGACCACACATATGACACATAATAATTCTATTAAAATCTCAACAATGTACACGTAGGATCAATATGTTAAATTAATTTGTTTCTAATTTATATATGGAACTTACTGAGCGCTAACGATACAGGATGTACAAGTAGATAATATCAAATTGTGTTACATTTACTTAAAGAACAATGGCGATTTTATGATTGATCTTAATTTGAGCGTCTTTAAGTGGCATATATACAAAACGATTTCCAATATTATTGTACAATTTATCAAATAATGATATGAATTATACAAAGCGGGTGAAAAAAAAACCTTTAAAATGGAAAGTCATTTGAGTAATTCCGGATTTATAAACTATTATTGGCTTAGTGCTGTGACTGCTGTCATTTTATATTTATTCGACTAAAATAGTTTGCCATCTAGCAAAGTAATTATATTTGAGATAACTTTTTTCTTCAATATAATATTCGCAAACTCGTGCAATTCGTCAGTTATTTTAATTTTGTAAATAATTATGCTGAATTGATATTTTATTTGTTTTAATAGTTACTAAACATAATATTGTATCTGTCCTAAATAAAGAAGTAAATTCAGAATATGAAATGAGTCTGATTAGAAGATTCATAATCAAAGCAAATAGTCGATTGACATTGTAGACAGGGTATTCTCTGCCTACTATTGACAAAGATAATTTTGTAAAAAAAAAAGATAGACTTTTGACGTTGCTGTTCCATGAATTGTTGATAAATATTTAAACCGGACGAAGTCAAAAATAATTGAGAAATAAGGAACCTGATATTGCGTTGTATGATCCATGCATTCTTACGGACTTTTATATTTTCTGTGTGTGATATGCTATGTTTGTTATGATCACCGATCTTGTTTTAATGGTTAGATTTATTCATAATATATATGTTGAGACTTGAAGGTAACTGTCAACTGAGACTGCGGCAGATCAACTCTAATTAATGATAAATGTAAATATATTTTTAAGCCAATATAAATAATAACACAAGCCACTAACAGAACAGGTGTATTATTACGTTTTTAATTTACTAGAAAATGATATTCCTCACAATACAATACTTCATAGTACGGTCAGCCATTTTACTCGTAGTTTGACGTAGGTATATAAACACAAAAATTCTGATGTGAATATCAATTTTTCCCCTGTTTCTTTAACAACAATTATTACACTAGTTGAATTAGAAATTAATCCTCAGGCTAACGAGATTTTTTTCATCTTAAGACGTTTAATTTTAATTTCAATAAAAATAATGTATGGACAGTTGCCATTGTTCTTTGTTCTTGTTCGGCACTTGGCGACCCGCCTTCAAAATATTACGTATTTAAGATTTGTTGGCTAGTCAAGTCACTAAGAAAATTAATCAATGTGTACTAGCATAATGAAATATATATTATTTATTACTTTGTAGTGCACTTTGAAGTCGGTCTTTTAATTTTTAATTAAATTATTTTATTAAGTCCAAATATTTTTAAAAATTTATTTTGAATATTAAGCGGCACCACACAGCAGCAATATTAAACACCGTGCATTACAAAGGTTGGAGACGTTGGGCTGAAGATCGAGCCCAGTGGTGTGCCGTAGGAGAGGCCTATGTCCAGCAGTGGACGCGAATAGGCTGATGATGATGATTACCAAGCAATTTGGCATTCCACTGCGCTTGCCATCCCGAGATATAAGATGTTAAGTCTCAATATGTTCACTTATTACTTCGGCTACTTATGCTATTAGTAAAGGAGAATGCCCATTCGTAGTATCGGTAAAAAATATCGTAAATCCCGATACCGATACTGCTTCAAATTTATTATAGCATTTTTATGGTTTGCCTTAAAAGTTTTCCTGCTTTGAAATTAAATGAAATGAAATAAAATGTATTTGAAATGAAATGTATTTATTACTTTATCCCCAGTGATAGATTTTTATAAAATAAAGCAATTATCATCACATTTTACCATTTACTGCGGGGTCAGGACTATGTATGTGACTGTTGGGTGTTATTTATTTTGTTAACAGAGTTGAAACCAACAAAAATATTTTTATTGGACTTCAAGTTAATTTCTCCAAGAACTCCGGGCCTGGGTCACAATTATGTTTATATTTATTGAAAAAATATATTTTTCCCTACACAAAAAAGTAGGATTCATCGCGGGACAATCATCTTTGCTGCGATACTAAGTTTCATAGTAAAGTGGGCATTCTTCTTAATCACCTTATTGCATTCTCGTCGATACAGGGTACTTTTGACCTGCAATGTGAGATATAATAATAATAACTGTAGATCAATCATAACCGAAATAGAATTTTATTCCGAAATCTCATAGAAACCACCCATATCTTGCTTGGCCCAAAAGCCTGCGGAATATGGTTATTCCCTACTAAAGTAGGAGAACTTATATAAATTGAAAATATAATAATAATAATATAATAAATATATATTGATATAATAAATAGATTGCAGTGGTACACAGGCGGCCTCTCACATATGAGAGACCTTCCAACACTCATCTATGTAATATTAATAGTAGTGTGTTGTAGTGTAGCCTGTAGGTATGTATAGTATTGCACTCGCGAACCAAGCCCCTACTGCTCTAGTTATCCACTGCATCTCTACATTGTTACAACTACCACCAGAAACTCGATAGTATGTCGCTTACAATAAAACTAAAGTCATTACCTTCGATCAAAATACTAGATACAGGATCCGGAACAAAATCACACGCCAAAAGTGGTCGAGGTTGCTTATACTTATACATTTGAATTTCGAACTACGAGATGTAGCCAAAAGTCTTAAATTATAATTACTTCAGGTAACAATAAACATTATTCCTTTTAATTAAAATTAATTATGTTGTGGACCATACTCAAATAAAATAAGAACACACGTTTGTTTGTGCTCTTATTTCTCTTGCCGTTTTTAGGCCGTTACTTGTATCTAGTGTATAATTGATCGTAGGTCATTAATATCCAACTTAAGTAATAGGTACCATTGGACGTTTCATACTTTTCAAGTTTAAACGATTTGGACAGGCGTAATTCAAACCGTTTCAATAAAATTTCAAAATCACAATTCCATGGTTTTACGGGAAATTCGTGAGGAAACCGTATATTCTATAGCGATTTGTAGGAATTTGTATTGTGTGTAAAGTTCACCAACACGCACAAGGCTAGCCTGGTGAACTTTATGGCACAACCACTCTCAATCGTATTCTCGATGGTAAAGGAGGCCCGTGCCCTGCAGTGGGACGTATATGGGCTGATACATACATACATCTGATCACCTTAAACTTTATTAGTCTGTACACTACGTAACCTGAAACGAGTGTAATTAGGAAAAGGAAACTTTCCCTTAGGTCTATTTTCACACGAGAATCTCAAGTTCCTAATTACACAAAAAAAATAAAACTCGAAGACTATCTCCGAGAACAAATGGTAGAGTTTCATAAAAAACCCTGTTACGGAGGGTAGCAAACCTCCCTGCACCCTCTCAAGCGTTCCGTCCCTTTCTAACCTCAAGGAAAGTCTATTTCCATCACTTTTCCTCCTTTCCCGACCTTCTCTCTCTTGTAATCGATTTTGTCCACACAGTTTTCGGAGCCACGCGCGACGTACGTGCAATCCACGTGAGAACTGTATTTATTTCGTCGGAAAACGCAAAAATATTGGTGCAATATCGAATTAAAGTGATAAACTGCATTTTGAGGTTATAATTGAGTGAATTTCTAACGTTTTTTGGAGTTTGAGAGCGCGTTTAAGGAGGGCGGAACACCGGTGAGAATTCGTTTATTTTTAGATTTTTAATTGCATGGAATGTTCGAGAATAATTGATAATATTTTGTAATAAATCCGAGAGTTTATAAGGCTGTATATTTGGGTGTCCATAGGCTGCAATATATATTTTTTTAACTGCGTAGAAAAAATTGGCGGTTAAAATTGTTTTTGTTTTTATATGGAGGCAATGGCGCATCAATTGTTCAGTATTGTGTCCGACATAACGATTAGCTGCTGTTGTGTTTGATATAGTATGAATTACGAGTATTACAGGATTATTTTTGCAATCTTCTGAAAATAAATAAAGTGATTCTTAGTCAATCAGTTGCATTTGCTGATTTCTGATTACTATATTATATATTTTATTTAACAGTAAAATTACGATTATGATTAAGTCATTATTTCTCTTTGCCTTTTAGAATTAATCTTCTGTCAAATAATATTATATTAACTATGTAAATAAACTTCATATATTCTGAGTTTAGTCGTCTAGGGTAGTCCTAGGGATTAAGTATAGGCAATTAATAAATAACGAAGCAATAATGCTATTTTATCGTTTAAATACTTATCTTTAAAATATCATAGAAAACTCTCAGGTAGGCTCATTATTTGTCAAATATTACTGTAGCAGCCCATACACGTCCCACTGCAGGGGCCTCCTCTACAATCGAGAGTACGATTGAGAATGTTTAGGCCATATAGTCTACCACGCTGGCCTAATGTAGGTTGGCAGACTTTACATACTATAGTTTTTTTAAAATCGCTTTGGTATGCAGGTTTCCTCACGATGTTTTCCTTCACCGTTTAAGTACTTGGTGATTGACTATGAATACACTATGACTCTGAAAAGTCAGAGGTGTGTCATCGAATTTGAACCAACGACCACCGTAAACATGTGGGCAGCCGCATCTGGTCCGTTTACCAATAGGCCACCATACACTACGAAAATCTTGTCAATAATTATGAAAAAAAAACTTTTGGTAGGATATCATGCTGGAACAGTGTTTCAATTTTTAACCATAGATTCTTTTTGTATTGTACTGCAATTATTATTTTACGAAACACACTATAAGTATTTTCAATTTGAATTTAATAGTGGTTTTACAAACCATTTTAAAATAAACATATTATGCATATGAGTTACATGTTTTAATAATTATTTTATTTTATACTTTTCGGAAAACTAACAGCTACTATGTCCATAAAGTTAGAATAACAGATAATTAAATGCTCTTTATAAGTTTCCACAGATAACACATGCATTAAAAAGTACGATTCAACCATTAGGAACTTAAAAATATTTACACAAATAATAATAGTTAACTACAAATGTTAATAAAACATTTTATTATGGAAGAAAAAAAACGTTCGTATACTCGTACATACTCCTGACACTGCAATAATATATTGTAACTAGCTGAACCCGCGACTTCGTCCGCGTGGAATTTAGAAAAAAACTTTGTTTTTCTTAAATAAGAGATTTTTTCTAAAATAAATGTAGCCCAAGTTACTCCTTATTATATCAGCTACCTGACAATAAAAGTCCCGTCAAAATCGGCCCAGCCATTTCAGAGATTAGCCGGAACAAACAGACGGACAGACAAAAAAAATTCTAAGGTCATTTTCGTTATAGGTATCGTGTATATAACGATATGTAGTTGGACATTTTTTTTATTTTCACTTTACAAACAGACACTTCAATTTTATTTATATGTATACATTTATTAATTTTAAATTTTATCACTATACATCCTTCCGAGCATTTATAATATAGAGAGAGCGCTGCCATACATTTGCGTCTTCAAAAACATAGATTTTTTCGTAAATTGCCGTTTCGCTCTCCTTTCTTTTATGTCCATACAAAAGTTCTCTGGAAGAGATTGCCTTGTGGAATAAGGCCGCCGATTGAATTTATTAATTTAGTTAAAATGTCTGCCTCGACGGCGTAGTTGCACTACGGTACGGTTACAAAGCTGAGGTCTCGGGTTCGAATTCGGACTCGGGCAAAGTGATATTGGATTTTTCTTTCTATTATCAGCCTGGAGTCAGAAATTTGTGCCCGATATGGTCATAGGCTCGCCCCCCATTATATCGTGGAATGGAGCATACAAGGCGAAATGTGGATGTCCTGGCACCTTTGCCTACCCCTTCTGGGAAAAAGGCATGAGTTTATGTTATAATCTCTGTTTTTTTCCTGGTGTACAATAAAGAATATAAATAAATGAATAAGATCAAGTCTTATATCGTGAGAATCAGAAACTGTAAGACTTTTCAGTCTCATAAAATATTTACTTGTATCACACAAACTATTCTTCACAACAGGCGCCATTTTTTTAAAATTACCTACCTTATACGCCATGGTGGATGACAAAATGTACACGGCAAATGTATAATGAAATAAATAAATAAATAACACCCAACAGTCACATACATAGCCCACACTAAGATCGAGTCTTGTGTCGTGGGTATCAGGAACTACGAGAGACTTTTCGGTCTCACAAACACCCAGACCCGGAAGAAATATTTGTGGGCCGCACAAACATTTATCTCGGTGCGGGGATCGAACCCGCGGCCTTTCGTTTCACAGGCGGCGTCTAACCAACTGCGCCACGGAGGCTGTCAAATAGATTATTGGCGTCGAAATTAGATTCAAGACTTCAAAATACACAATAAATTAGAATATTAAAATCACCATATTTTATAACCCCAATGTTATGAAAGCTCACAAAAACACAATACGTTTCTGAAACCCTCATTCAACCACTGCAAAAATTGTTTGTATACAAAATTATGACGCTTTGAAAGCCCGGCTGTTACGGGGTGCATCCCCCTTCATTAAATGACGGTTGAGGGTGCGTGCAGGGGTTGCAACCCTCGGTATAAGGGAGGCTGGTGCATCGATGTTTTTTTATATTTTAGGTTATAAAATGTTTTGGTCCTTCAAGCCAGATGAAAATAGTATTGTGAACAATATTTATGGCTGCACGATGCAATTATGTCGGCTTTATACATTGATCGAAAAAGTAAGGATAGGTGCTTCAGTACATTTGGAGTTTAAAAAAATAATATTAAGTTAAGCGCCTGGCATTTTACATTCACGACAGTATTAAAGACAACTACAATGTAGTGATATTGTAGTGAGAATGTTTTTAGTTTGAATTTAAACATCGATATAAAAACATCGTCGTAACAGCACTAAGTCTTACGCACTTCCCGCCATTTTAGCACACTTCCCCGCTGTCCCATTGACGCGTTGTTTTCAAACTTATCTATGCTCATGTCATAGACAATAGAGTAGTGAGCCAAAGAGGTTGGCTCACTTTACAGAAAAAACTGGCCTTGTTTTTGCTTTTAGTTTCTTTTTTATTGCATTGAATGACGAGATGAGTATGCCATTCGCCTGAGAATACGACTACTCAAGGACAGAAGCAAAACCAAACAATACAACGAATCACAAAGCAATGCTTGGCATTCCACTGCACTCGCTTTCCTGAGACATAAAGTATTAAGTCTCAATATATCTAGAAGTTACTCTGACTACAACGCCCTTCAATCTGAAACACAACAGTGCATTAACACTGGTGTTTAACGGGAGAAATAGACATTGCGGTGGTACCTACCCAGGCGGCCTCTCACATATAAGAGACCTACCACCAGATAAAAAGTATTTAAAAAATCACGACTGCAAAACTGTGCCACTAAACAATACGAATTTAAAACACTAGATTACCAATATCCGCAATCGATTGGTAACGACCGGTTTCAATAATCTATCTATCTTTAACTAGAGATTTCATGAGATATTTCGATGCATTTTTTGTTTCAGTTAATAAAGATAGAGAGGTATAGACATGGTGCATATATTTATAGTTTTGCAAGATAAATGCATATGTTTATCTTTGTTTATTCAAGCATAGAATTGTATAGACATAGTAATGGTAGCCATTCTAACCTCTTGTTAAAGACAGATAGGATATAGAGACCGGCCGTAAATGGTAATATCCGCCATCGTACAGGCGGATATTGCTAGCCAAACGAGATTGCAAGTACCTATAGCTATAGAGTGTATTTAATCGGTTTACGTCTGTCTGGGGGTGAAAGCTTTGCCCTTTACGGAAATAAATGAGTGGGGTGGAAGGTTGTTAGGTATTTACGTAGACAGATTATAAACGGTCTGTCAATTATTTTTTCTTTTACAGTGCGGAGTTTAGTGTTTTAAGTCATAAGTATTTTACAAAGTAACTAGGCGTAAAGCTTACTAGGTTGACTTAATTATAAGTGAATGTGAAAAATACTATTGGGTACTTAATGTCTTATTTAGGTATTTTGTTCATTTTAAAGTGATGGCATTGTTTTAACGTATTTACATACACATACAGATGCCTTTTCTAATATACTGTTAAAGTTAACTTGCAGTGGACAATGTATAAAATCTATTTACAAACCAGTCATTTCCAAAACTTGTATTGCACACATACTGCAATTAAATATGAGTACCTATATTGATTAACGTACAGGCAAGCGAAACAGACGGACGCCCGCCTACAAGATGGACGGGCGACCTGGCTAAGGTTGCAGGAAGTCGCTGGATGCAGGCCGCTTCCAACAGGTCATTGTGGAGATGCTTGGGGGAGGCCTATGTTCAGCAGTGGACTTCCTGTGGCTGATATGATGATGATATCGATTAATTTGATATCTATTTCTGGTTTTGTTCGCAGATAGTCGTCGGCATGCCGTGGTCCGCATGAGATGGACGGCATACAGATGGAGCCGATCGGCAAGTATAAGGCCGATAGGAACGGATCTGCTAAAGGTATGCTTGTTTGTTACGCTTTCCCGCCTTGATTACTCACCCGAATTTTGTGAATTTTTGCGTATACATTGTATGGGATATTTTGTTTGCATTTGCCACTCTCCATGAGCGGTCGTGTCGTTTACCATCAGGCGAAAGGTATGCTCCTCTCGTCGTCCATAGTAATAAAAAAATTAAAGTGTACGAAGCGAAAGTAAAGTCAGGATGGGAAACAGGCGTAGCGGTTAAGTACGTGTAAATAAAACAGAATTGCATAGATTTTTTACCAATTATTAAATAATAATAATAACACCCAGTCACATACATAGTACTGACCTCACACTAAGATCGAGTCCTGTGTCGTGGGTATCAGGAACTACGAGAGACTTTTCGGTCTCACAAACGTCCAGAACCGAAAGAAATATTTGTGGGCCGCACAAATATTAGTCGCGTTGCGAGGATCCAACCCGCGGCCTCTCGTTTTACAGGAGGCGTCTAAGCGTCTGCGCCACGGAGGCTGTCGTTTACATCTTCAATACAAATCAAAGTACACCTCTTTCCGTTTCCGATTTCATATTTCACATCCATCGTTTGGTTTTGCTACTGTTCATGAGCGGTCGTATCGCTTACCATCAGGCAAACGGTATGTTCGCCTCATTCACTACAATAAAAAATATATAACTATTTGTTTGCAGTGGCTGCCTGGCGGAATATGGTCGATCAAGATCTGGATGATGTCGCTTTTTTAGCTGGTAAGCAGGAATTAAATATAGCTTGGCAAAAAGAGTCTGTTTTTAACGAGGGCGCTAATATCGAATTTACTCACCCCACACTAAGATCGAGGATCGAGTCTTGTGTCGTATCAGAAACTGCGAAAGATTTTTCGGTCCTAACGCCCAGACCCGAGACCAATACTTGTGGGTGTTGATCATTGATGATGATGAAAATGATGTCTTATAGAAGTTTCACTTTTTACGTGTGTACCTTAGAGTATTCATAAAATATAATAGAGGGAGCGCTGTCATACTTTACGTCGATGTTTTCTTGTTCGTAATCGTAGTGAAAATTGAATTATTTAGTTAGCAATAAATCTGAGAATAAATGGCTATAAATTCCCTTGGTAACTGAAATAATATTTAGCTATTTGCTTATAAAACCAGTTTGAGTAGAATTAATTGGCCCTAAACTATCTATTTTTACTTTTCTTTTCCAAGTAATTTATGTATGTTGGACAACCTGTCAAATATTAGCCAAAGAGGGCTGAAATAGGTGGTCCAGCACCACAATTTTATCTACGTTTTTGAAGTATCAACGTTCTCTCTAAATTATAAATACTCCAAAATGTGTAATAATATTAATATTACTCTACTAATATTTATTACAGATACAGACAAAGCTCGAGAAGCCCGGGAGCTGAGAGATGCGCCGGTGGCAGTGTGTTCCCAGCGCCGCGCGATATGCATCACAGCGCTGATCTTCGGCACCATATTCGTCGTCGCTTTGCTGGTGGTGTATGCCACTCCTCAACCAGGTAATAATAATAATAATAAACTTTTTATTATTAGGCCACAAGACGTAAAATGAAAATGTGAAGCGGTTGTGCATTTGGTGAAACAATTGGCGGCCTTATCGCTAAAAGGGATCTCTTCCAGACAACCATTATGTTCAGTAGTAATACAAGGTATATCAAGATTCAAGACTGCTACTGAAAACGAAGCCGGGTGGTTATTTAAGTGACTTCAGACACTATACAACTCACAATACAACTAATCAATATTATCAAAGCAAGCGATGAATTATTTTGTTACTTTTTTCCTACAAGGATCTCCACATCGCCCTATTGGAAGCGGTCTGCTGAATTATCTACTCCATATAAATAACATTATTTTTTATTTCAGACTGCCCGTGTGCTGCCGAAGTGACTCTACTACCAGAACAGCCTCCAACCGATACAGAAGGCAATGCGGCGGCTGCTAATAAGTAAGTAATTTATCATAACTTCTTATTCAAGTCTTCCAAAGTTCTAATTCTATCCTAATAAGTCTTGTGTCGTATCACCAACTACCGGGGAATTTTGGTCATTAAACATACAAATCCAACGTGATTAATATAAACACAACTGCAGATTTTATATAAGGTACAGTAGTATATAACTCATCTTAGGTGAAGACCTCCTCCAAGGATTTGATTTGATTTATTAAAATATCTCCACTGGCAAGAGATGTGTTGAAGATTTATGAATATGAACCTACTATGAATATAGTTTTGAGTTGTCATAGTTTGATAGACAGTTAACAGCTAACTTCGGTGGTCTGAAGTTAAATGTAGCGAAGACCGTGTACATGGCTTGCAGGAGTACAGGCCCCACAGCATCGAGAGAATATGCCGTGAAGACGGACAAGTTCAAGTACCTAGGATCCGTACTGCATGAGTTCGGTGACATCGACCTTGACGTCAAAGCCCTTATAGGCGTTGCTTGGTCTAAGTGGAGGGAGGTCTCGGGCATATTCTGCGCCCGTGGGATATCATGATGATATATGGGTCTCATCTATAAAAGCATCGTACGGCCGGTGCTCCTGTATGGTTCTGAGACGGGGCCTGCCCTCAAGTGGCACGTTCAGGAAATCCACGTCGCGGAGATGAAGTTGCTGAGGTGGATGTGCAACGTTGCGCGTTTGGACAAAATCCGTAACAAGCACATCCGTGGCAGTCTTGATATTCGCGATGTGGCTGATATACTCCAAGAATGTCGCTTAAGTCGGCATGGTCACGTCCTAAGAAAAACATTGTGTGCCCGAGTCTCAACATTCCCGGACATCGACCGATGGGTAAACCAAAGAAGCGCTGGCTAGATGTCGTTAAGGAAGGGATTAGAGTCAATGACCTTTCTTATGAGGATGCCGAAGATCGGGAAAAATAGAGCAAAAATAACCGGAAGGCGGAATCGAAAAACAAATCCAAAATTCCCAAAAGAAGTATAACTTCAAAAGATAACTCTTTTTCACCGGTTGATAACATATTCACCGTATTCGGTATGCAATTAGCCAATTACCATCCCACCTTGTAGCCTTATGATTTATCAAACCAAGCCAATGCCAACCAACTAACAATGATTTATTTCCAGGGAACGCATAGCGAGCAACGGCGCGGTGTTTCCTTGGAGGGGGGCACGACTACCACCCTTCCTGATCCCCAAACACTACAGCTTATGGCTACATCCTAACCTCACTACAGGGGAACTACGAGGTAAGATCTATTCTTCTCATGGGGAAATCTTTGGATCCCTGACTACTTGGATACAAGGGGTATGACTAACGTGACCATTTATTTATTGTGCCAGAGCGGGACATCTGTGGAATTAAATAAAAATAAAAGCTTGTTGGTGTTTTACAAGTTTTTAATAAAGAAAATTGAATTACGAAAAATAATCATAGCACTGAACACAAAATAATTAGGCACTACATATAAGGCCTAGTGGTGGCGTGACTTCCAGACACAAAACGTACTCAATAATTGTGGAACAGTTTTTTAAATCAAGATTGTTTTTTACGAAAGTGCTGAAATAATTTGACCCAACCGTTTTCAGTAATAGTTCGATAATGCATTTCGAGCGGGAAATACTTTTTGATCATCGTTTGGTCTGTTTGCAAAATGTTAGCCTTGCTGGGGACACCGGGACAGACTTCCTGAAAGCGGGACTGTCCCGCCGAAATCGGGACGTATGGTCACGTTAGGTATGAGGGACCCCTACCCACTTAAAATCATGTTGGTCTCCCATTTTGAAGGCAATTCGGGACCTATGATAGCTTTAAAAAAATAACTCTATGTCATAACAGCACTAGATCCTATCATCCTGTGCCCTTCCGTAGCGTGAAGAAGCTTCTTGGAAGGTAGGAAAGTGGGGTTGTGTCCAAGATTTCATTTTGAGCAGTATGTATTGCTTCAACAACACTTGACAGCACAAACCTGGCACGAACGGTGAGACGCCGCTTGGGTGGGTACCAATGCAATGTCTATTTCTCCCGTCAAACAGCAGTGTAAATGCACTGTTGTGTTTCGGATTGAAGGAATTGTAGCCGAAGTAACTACTGGACATATTGAGACTAAACATCTGGTGTCTCAGGATGGCGAGCGCAGTGGAATGCCAAGCATTGCTTTGTAATTCAAGGTGGTGTTTAGTTTTGCTACTGTTCATGAGCGGTCGTATCTTTTACCATCCGGCGAACGGCATGCTCGTCTCTCTATTCATGACAATAAAAAAAAGCTTGGGTTACAAGATATAGCGATGTTTATGGCGACAATAAAAGCGTTTGATCGTTATCTCTGGACTCAGCTGGCAAGCCTTTTTAAAAACGTTATCACGGAAAAGACTATAGACTTAAGTCTCTTTTCTCTTACAGGAGAAGTTTCAATAGACTTCAAAGTGGACCGAGACACAAACTTCGTAGTTCTAAATGTAAGAGACATGAACGTTACTGAACGGGCGCTGTTCAAATCTGGAGGTTCCCTGGGGCCCAAGATAGCGAAGACCTTGGACTATCCTGCTGCCGACCAGACTTATATTGAGTTCAAGGTTCGTTCATAAGATTATAAATAAATAAATACACCCAACTGTCACATACATAGTCTTGAACCCACATTAAGATCAATTAAGTCCTGAATCGTGGGTAAAAGAAACTACGAGAGACTTTTTGGTCTCACAATTGCCAAGACCTGAGACAAATATTTGTTTATTTGTATATAATATGTATTTGTATCGTCAATATATGTCCCACTGCAGGGCACGGGCCTCCTCTACAGTCGAGAGTACGATTGAGAGTGGTTAGAACACTCCACCACGCTGGCCTAGTGCGGGCTCGCGGACTTTGAATACTATAGAAATTCTTACAAATCGCTATAATATGCAGGTTTCCTCACAATGTTTTCCTTCACCGTTATAGTGCATGATAATTGACTATCAATACACACATTACTCGGAAATGTCAGAGGTTTTTTTCTTTCTTTCTTTCATATAAATAAAATTGAAGTGTCTGTTTGTAAAGTGAAAATTAAAAAAAATGTCCAACTACATATCGTTATATACACGATACCTATAACGAAAATGACCTTAGAATTTTTTTTTGTCTGTTTTTCTATCTGTCTGTCTGTTTGTTCCGGCTAATCTCTGAAACGGCTGGACCGATTTTGACGCGACTTTCACTGAAAGATAGCTATTTTTTGCGGGAGTAACATAGGCTACTTTAATTTCAAAAAACCAATTCGGGTTCCGCAGAAAAAAAACCTTAAATTTTGAGGTTGTTTTTTTAATATGGTATTATGACACGCGGGTGGATGAGCTCATTATGTTTCTTTGATTTATTTGGTCTAAAAATATTCTAAAAATTTCAGGTAGCTGATATAATAAGGAGTAACTTAGGCTACTTTTATTTTAGAAAAATAAAGTTTTTATTAAATTCCACGCGGACGAAGTCGCGGGCACAGCTAGTCATTTATATATTAAAAGTATATACTTTTGCATGTATGTATATGTATTATTATTATTTTTCGTATATGGAACTATAACCATCACATTATTTATCATATTCATATTTTGTTAATTTATGCGCCCACTTTGTTTTCTCTCTGCACCAACCAAAGGTAGACTGGCAGATTATACAATTATACATTATTGTATATGACGCATTAAATAAATAAACAAATACAAGCTTCTTTTATTTATAATCCTGGATCTGTCTTGTTCCCAGGACAAACTTCGTAGAAAGTACAACTACACGCTGAGCCTTCGTTTCATCACGCGTTTGGAGAGGAGTGACAAGCAGAGAGGGTTCTTCTTAACAGGAACGCATAGGCAGTAAGTAATATAGATGAAGAATTTGAATATATCATGAAGATGAGTAGAACGCAACGTTTACTGGTGGAAGGTACTTTACATGGTCTCTCATATGTGAGAGGCCGCCTGGATACCAAAATGGGTGTAGGTACCACAATATTTACCACCACACCACAATATTTATTTCTTTCGGCAAACCGTTCAAACCAGCATTCCATTCGCCTGGTGGTAAGCGATACGACCACTCATGAACAGGAGCAAAACCAAACGACACTGAATTACAAAGCAATGCTTGGCATTTCACTGCGCTCGCCATCCTGAGACATAAGATGTTAAGTCTTAATATCTCCAGTAGTTATTGGAGACTGTCCTGCCCTCACACCCACCACTGTAACTCCTGTAAGCCAGGATCAACAGTGGCACGCGTTGTAATGACACCGAGCACTGAAGCTCGCCAAGTCTTCGGGAATGTCTAACTTGTCTTTAACCCGCAACGAAATTAATCAGCAAGTGAAATCAGGAGGAGTTGGAAATAAAATATTGTCCACTTCCCTCCGTGCAATATGAGAGAACAATATAACTACTAGTACATGTTGGCAGCCACGTCTGGTCCGTTTATCAACAGGCATACTATTATGAATGTGATACATTATTATTATTTTCTGCAATGAAAGGCGAGACGAGCTTTCCGTTCGCCTGATGGTAAGCGATACGACCGCTCATGAACAGTGCATTCCACTGCGCTCGCCATCCTGAGATACAAGTATCAATATGTCCAGTAGTTACTCTGCCTACAATGTCCTTGAATCCGAAACACAACAGTGTATTTATTGTTTTTCGGAGACTGTATTGTGCAATTGTTTTGTTTGCAGTCGGTGCGCAGTCTCACGGTTCTGGTTGACGCATGCGCGATCTACGTTCCCGTGTCTCGACGAGCCCAATTTACGAGCCACTTTCAAGCTCACTATTGTCAGAGATAGGTAAGTTCTTTTATTTATTACTAGCGGTCCAGCCCAGCTCTGTAATATACTTTTTGAAAGCATTGTATCGTCTGTCTGCATCAGACAAAATGTAGGATTATAAAGGTTTAAGAATTGTTCAAATCGTTTTAGAGGCTATTCAAAGAAAACAAAAATCATCTTTCTTCTAATCTAAACATTAATTTGCGATTTTTCGCGGCCCTCAAAGAAGCTTAATATAGCCGAACACACAATAAATACACACATATTGAAAAAACAATAAATAGTATTGTTTGCATACGCTTTCTTTATTAACGGGCATTTATATTCGTAATCTAAGAGAAATATAAAACTATTCCTATTAATTTTTCCATCAACGCTGGCGAAACAAGATCCTACAGGATTTATAGAATTGACTTTCACTTATTTGTTCATTTTGTATTTTATCTGACCAATATTTTTTTAAATTCACCTTTGACAAATCGACCTTCAAATTTGTTTCAGATTCCACGTGTCGCTAACGAACATGCCTATAATAGCGACAGAAGAAGCTGGCTTCTATTTGGGACACAGATTGGTAAGCATCGTACATACATACATACATACATACATACATACATACATACATACATACATAA
The DNA here is from genome assembly GCA_030180105.1 of Hyles lineata. Lineage (NCBI taxonomy): Eukaryota > Metazoa > Arthropoda > Insecta > Lepidoptera > Sphingidae > Hyles > Hyles lineata. The sequence continues at coordinate 43,872 of JARJEE010000038.1, forward strand.
ACTCACGTCTTTTTCCCAGAAGGACTAGGCAGAGGTGCCCAGACACCCACATTCCGCCTTGTATGTCTCGTCCTACGATGTGATAGGTGGTGAGCCTATCGCCATAATCACAAATTCCTGACTCTGAGCTGATAATAAATTCAATATCACTTCGCCCAACCCGGAATTCGAACCCGAGACCTCAGCTTTATAACCGTACCCTAGTACACCTACGCCACCGAGGCAGTAAGAATAGCAATGGAAAATATTGCTATTTCATATTAACATCACCACCATTTTATTTTTAAAGCCTTAGCATGCTCTCTATATTATCTGCTATTGTTAATTGCCCCCATAGAATTTGTAAACAAAAAAACTGACTGCATATTAAAAAACATTTTTCACATCGAAAATTACATACACAAAATTGAGTGTCACAGTGGTCACTGGTTCAAATTCCAATGCACAACCAATTTCGGAGTTTATTTGTATTGATAGTAAATTACCACGCTTTTGAATGGCGAAGGAAACAATTGTAGAAACTTGCATGCCATAAATTCTTCACAAGATTTGCGATCAAATGAAGTCCACCAATCTGCACTAGGCCAGCGTGGTGGACTGTACTAACCTCTCTCAATCGTACTCTTCATTCTAGAGGAGACCCGTGCCCTATAGTGGGTCGTATATGGCCTGATATTGTACTTTTTTGAAGTGAAACTTCTTTATCGACATATGGGAGAAATTTTATAGTAGTGTCAAATTGTAACTTTATCTATTACGTGCCATCTTGATTTTTTTTTTTTTTTTTTTTTTTTTTTTTTTTTATAATGGCCCGGCATAGTGGCGGCATTGCACCTGATGGTAAGCGCAAATGCCGCCCAGGCAGAGTATCCATTGGCATCGGACGGCAGTCCCATGCCAATGGAAACAATTATGCCGGCCTGCTAAGGTGCCTCTTCACACCACGGCGGAAGGACCCAGGATTGTAGGAAGGAGGGAACACGTGAGATGGCAAACAATTCCACAGCCTGACGGTGCGGCACAAAAAAGAATTATAGAACCGTTTGGTTCGCGCCGGGATGGTTTGGACCGACAAGCTATGGCTTCGCAAGCCAGCCCGCGTGGTTCTGGTAAGGAATGGAGAGGAGGGGATCAAGTTATACAATTCCTCAGAGCATTCCCCGTGATACAGGCGGTAGAACACGCTTAGAGAGGCGACATCCCTCCGGAGTTGTAGCGACTCTAAGTTGCTCGTAACGTCTGCATCATTGACAATGCGGATGGCCCGTCGCTGCAATCCATCCAAGGCATCGAGCAGGTACTGGGCGGATCCATCCCAGAGGTGCGAGCAGTACTCCATACCCGGCCGGACCTGCGCTTTATATAAGCGACAAAGCTGACCGGGCGTGAAAAACCGACGCACCCTGTTCAGGACTCCAACCCTGCGTGATGTGGCAGTTATTACGCCCTCGATGTGGTCCCTTGGATTGAGATCACAGCGAATATCCACACCAAGGATACTTAGGTCATTCCGCATTGAGAGGGGAGCACCCTGAAGAATGGGGAGGGGAGAGAACGGGGATTTTTTGCACGTGAACGCACACACCTGGGTTTTCTTGCCATTGAACTCAACCATATTCCTAGAACCCCATGTAGAAATGAGATCCAAGGTCCGGTTGAGCTCAATGACAAGATCTTCGCGTCCCTTCACAGTTTCGACTCGGCAACCTGGAGGCCCGCAGTGGTATCGCCCATGAACCGTGCTGTCATCTGCATAGCAATGAATGTTGCCAAGCGACAACATGTCATTGATATGCAGAATAAACAAGGTGGGCGACAGCACCGAGCCCTGAGGAACTCCGGCATTTACCGACATGAGCGCCGAAGCGTGTCCGTCAACGACTACACGCATTCTACGCCCATGCAGAAAGCCGGAAATCCACGAACACAGGTTGCCGGGCAGACCGTATGCCGGAAGCTTGGACAGAAGACCTCGGTGCCAGACCCTATCAAACGCCTTGGCAATGTCGAGGCTCACAGCAAGAGCCTCGCCACGCCGGTCAATCGCCTCACCCCAGCGATGCAGGACAAACGCTAGAAGATCACCCGTTGATCGATTTTGACGGAATCCGTATTGTCGGTCACTGATCAACGAGTGATCCTCCAGGTAGCGGACCAATTGAGCGTTTATGATCCGCTCCATGACCTTACACATCACTGAGGTGATAGCGATAGGGCGGTAATTGGTAGGGTCCGACCGATCACCCTTTTTAGGGATTGGTTGCACATTGGCCTCCCTCCAAGATTCCGGCACAGTACCTGTGCGGTAGGACGCTCGGTAGAGGCGAGTCAGTACAGGAGACAACTCGGCTGCACAAGCCCTTAAAACCACCGCTGGTATCCCATCCGGGCCACTGGCTTTCCGCACATCGAGAGACCGTAACTCACGCCGCACATCACACTGCCTGATGCGAATATCCGCCATTGAGAAACCGCAATCAGGCAGTGTGGGCAGCGTCTGGGAACCACGGTCTTCGAGGCGGGAATTAGCCGCAAAGAGATTTGCCAGTAAGGCAGCCTTCTCCTGCGGCTTGTGGGCCAGCGACCCTTCTGGGTACCTCAGCGGTGGCAACGCTGGGCGGCAGAAGTTAGATTGGACGGCCCTGGCCAACCTCCAATAAGCACGGCTGCTAGTTGGGTGATCGGCCAACGCACGCCCAATCCTGCTAACGCGCTGGGCATCCGCCCTAACGTACGCCTTCTTGCAGGCCTTGGTGGCACGGTTGTAGGCTTTTTTGAGGGAACTGACATTCGGATCCTTCATGGCGCGACCCCTGATCCAAGCGCGATACGCCGCCTGTTTGTCACCGACAGCATCGGCGCAAGCACGATTGAACCAGGAGCGTCCACGGCCCTTACTGGCGATCTCAGAGGAAGGAATGTAATATTCCATTCCAAGTCTGATCTCGTCAGCAATAGCGTTGGCACTCGCTGAGGGATCTTTACCCTCAAAGCAGCGCTGCCCCCAAGAGATGGATGCGAAATATTCCCGCATACCATCCCAATCTGCCGACGAGTAATGCCAGACCTTCCGCCTAACCTGCACGGGACGTGGAGGAGATGCGAACGGTACTGACGACCCAACCAGGCAGTGATCGGAAGTGCCCAGAGGCGCACTAACGGTCACATGATACCCGGCTGGGTGACTCGCCAGCAGAAGGTCCAGCAGAGAAGGCGCATGACTCGCCACATCTGGGATCCTGGTGGGCTGGTTCACCAGTTGTGTCAAGTCATGAGTCAGAGCGAATGCATGGGCAGCTCTGCCAGCATGATCAGTCTTGGAAGAGCCCAGCCACAGTTCGTGATGAGCATTGAAATCCCCCAAGACCACCATTTCGGCCGACGGGAACTGCGCCTGCGCGTCATCAGCCGCCTGGCTAAGATACCTGAACAGCCGAGTCGTCTCATCATCCCCGTTGTGAGACCTGTAAAGGCACACGTAGATGCGGCTCAGGGAACCTAGATCCACGTGCACCCACAGAGCGGAGAAGGAGGGGTCCTCCATGCAGTGCAAACGGCGACAGCAGATGTCCGACCGAACATACAAGCATACCCCGGCTTTAGGCTTGAAGTTTGCTTCAAGCGAATAACCGGGATACAACAGGTAAGAATTATCGGCCGGACAACGTATCTGCGTCTCCGTTAGGAAGAGCAAAGCAGGCCGGGCCGTCTCGAGATGGTGGTGGACGGCATTGAGGTTCGTATGGAGTCCACGGATGTTAGTGAACTCCATAGTGAAGGCGGTGGTGGGGTTAAGCACCGCTGAAGGACCTGCTCTGTTTGGATGCACTGTCATGGTAGAAAGGATGGGATTGGTGAAGAGGCAACGAGGAGCTTAAGTTCGGGCACTAAGAAGGCCGAATGGGCACCGGCACGAAAGGGTCGGCAGGAAGAGAGCTGATCCGCCGGACGGAAGGGCCCCCGTACCCTCCCGGGATGGGCCGCCGGGACCCCACTTCCGGTCACCAACCGGCACGACGGACCCACCCAAGATTATGCGCGGCATGGTGAGGCAGCCTCTCGAGGTGGTTAGCCCCGATTGGGCCCCTGTACTATACCGCGGGCGGCCAGCGGACAACCGTTTCTACGGGTCTCCCTGGCCGGCGGATCAACATTCTTCCCTTCGACAAACGACCGAAAATACCCACACGGTTCAACCTCATGCCCGGACTCAAGATCCTCGAAGAAACCGGAAAACCATAGGCTGATTTCGGAACGCGATCCCCGTACGGAGATCACTATGGCGGTCTTTACGCCTCGTGGACGGTGGTCGCTACCCGGGCGGACACATAAGTCCTACCACCACTAACTGTGTCACTCATTTGGCACTACCCAGGGGTCACGTGTAGGGAATCTAGAGTCAAAGCCTACGGACGCGAGTGACGTTAACCCCCTAAATTATGATAATATATGATTTCTAAAGGTGCGCTCATAATGAATTGTATCCATGTCTTTGAAAATAAAAGCCTTGTGCTTAAACTTTATCTAATTTAGCTTTATTTAACCAATTTGTGTAAAGTTGTAAATAGTAGATAATTTTTCGAAAAATGATGTCATAGAAGTTTCTTCTTACGTGTGTACACTAACAGCCGCTGCCAATAAACAATCCCATACCAAAATTTGCCGTTTGAGATTGACAGTTCAATCATTTTTCTGATACTATATTGCCAATAATCAATCTCAGTAGCGAAAAACTATGGCAACATGGTAAATGACAAATCGAAAAGTAGAAAACAATCCAGATTGACTTCAATCTAATTTTTTCGATTGATTATTGGCATCGGCCGTAAACACACACACACATTTTTTTCTTTTCAGCTTCAAGACGAGTTCGCAACCTCCCCTCCAATGTCCCCCCACATGATGTCTTTAGCTGTATGTAGACTACAGCGACGCGCAGCACCCGTTGTACAAGATAATGCCACCGAGGTGACCACGAACATACCCGAAGGCACGGCGGAAACACCCGAAGACCTCCCGCCTGAGGTCAGCCTGTATAGCGACCAGCAGGTCATATTGGATGAGTCGGGGTGAGTTATAGCTTACTTATTTGAATTTGGAACGGACTAGCAAACCTACCCGATGGCATGGCGGAAACACCCGAAGATCTACGATTTAGCTTGTATAGGTATCAGCTCGATCAGCTGGTCATATTAGATGTATTGCAGTGAGTTATAACTTAGTTAACAAATTAAAATTAGGAACGGCAACCGCGTACGAACCCGAAAGCATGGCGGAAACACCCGAAAACTAACGGAAACACCCGAAGATCTAAGAATGTAGCTTGTATAGCGACCAAAAGGTTATATTTAAGGAGATTTTGTATAATAAACTCGAAGCGGCAATGAACAAAATCTGAGCGCATTGAACTTGTACCAATCAAACATACGAAATGGAACATACAGACTGAGTGGGAGTGACAGAGATACAAACAAAAATAGCAATACCGGTCTTTTTTTAAACAAAAGTTTTGGCAGCAATATCCTTCTTTATCACTTCAAAATCAGGCGTTCTCTTCAATTATTCCTATCCAAGATATTCTTCAAACCCAGAGTCAATCAGCGTGGTGGACTATGTCTAAATCTGTTAATGAAACGGTAGTGCCATACAAGAGTCCTGTGATCAGAAGTAGGCGATTTTAGGCTGATCAAATGAAAATATTTTTTTCAATCTTTAAAATAAAAATAAATAAATAAATAACACCCAACAGTCACATACATAGTCCTGACCCCACACTAAGATCGAGTCTTGTGTCGTGGGTATCAAGAACTACGAGACACTTTTCGGTCTCACAAACACCCAGACCCGGAAGAAATATTTGTGGGCCGCACAAACATTTCTCTCGGTGCGGGGATCGAACCCGCGGCCTCTCGTTTCACAGGCGGCGTCTAACCAACTGCGCCACGGAGGCAGTAAAATGTTATACATCATTTAGATTCAATCACTTTTCTGTACCGGTTCACAAGGCTGTTTTCGCCAGAGAAGAACGTGTAAGAAATTCTAGCGTTGCTCCTTCGAAAACAAGTTTACCATAATAATTCAGAAATAATTCAGAGCAGCTCAATAAAATATAAAAAAATCTAAGGGGGGTAAGATATTCAGTTTGTTGGCAAAGCCTTACAATAAATCTGTTTATTGTTCACAGACCGCTGTTAGAATGGATTCAGAAGACGATACAACAATTTTCTTATGAACTTAATACGTCGTACCCGTTGCCTAAATTCGGTAAGTAGCCTAATCATTACTTTTTTTTTGTATTTTAATGAACGGCGAGACAAGCATGCCGTTTGCCTGATGGTAAGCGATACGACTGCTCATAAACAGTAGCAAAACCAAGGAGAAACAAAATAAAAATTGCTCACAAAATAAATTTGGGGGACTGAAAACAGAAACAGTTCTCCCTTACCCTATTAATATGAACTAATTTTGCTGTTCCAGATATAGTGGTAGTAGAGGGTAGCAACCCTTATTCCGAGGGTTGGGGGCTCATCACCCTGTCTCCATCAACCCTGACGGACTCCAAGACTATAGCCAGACTGTTAGCACAACAGGTAAGATTCATACATACATAATCGTCACGCCTGTATCCCATAGGGGTAGGCAGAGAATATAGACGGCGACTTTGCTCGATCCTGACATATTACTTTCGCAGGTAAGATTAAACTACGTAATCTATTAACGACACAAGTTATTTATTCCTGGAGATTCGCTGCTTTTTATAGCTATGAATGGCGAGACGAGCATGCCATTCGCCTGATGGTAAGCGATAAGACCGCTCATGAACAGTAGCAAAATCAAACAAACAAATTACAAAGCAATGCTCGGTATTCTACTACGTTCGCCATCCTGAGACATAAGATGTTAAGTCTCAAAATGTCCAATAGTTACTCTGGCTACAATGTCCTTCATACCGGAACAGAGCATTTACACTGCTGTGTGCGGAAGAAATAGACATTGCGATGGTACCCAGAAGACCTCTCACTTATGAGATACCTAACAACAGAAAAATGTGGTGTAATTTAGCACTGAAAATCTTCGACCAAATATATACTAGATTATAAGTAACGGCCTAAAAAACAGCAAGAGAAATAAGAGTACTGTTATGTTGATTTAAGTATGGATCTCCATGGTGCGAGCCTGCTGGCTATTGCGGTTGACATACGTCATGTAAAATAAAGATGATTGCGAAATAACCATCGTTTCAATCCGGTTGCTTCTCAACTTTTACATATTTATCAGTGGCGACGAGGCATTATAAGTATTGTAATTGTTACAAAATGTCTAATCCAGGCGTGCAATTCGGTATGCTTCATATGTTTGACCACAACTTACAAACATGGAAAACATATAAAAGTCGTATTACGCAGTACTTTATTGCAAACGATTTTAATGTTAAGACGGATTCTGCGAGTGAAAAAAGGAAGGCGATTCTGCTAAGTACGTTTTGCGAGAGTACATACAAGCTGGCAACGGATTTAGTTTTGCCTAAAGATCTTGAAAGTGTATCCTATGAAGACTTGCTATCGCTCCTGGACAACCATTTCACCCCGAAGTGCGTCGGTTTTGGAGAACGTCATAATTTTTACTCGGCTACTCAGCAAGCAGGCGAATCCCATTCACAGTGGGCAGCCAGACTACGAGGACTGTCGGAAAAGTGTGGATTCCTTAACGTGGAAGAGGCTCTGCGTGACAAATTCATTATAGGAATGCAACCGGGGCGAGAGAAGGAGAAGCTGTACACCAAGGACTTGGCCAATCTTACGCTGACTAATGTAGTGGAGTTGGCAGAAAACATAAGCGTCGCTCGCGCCGCCATTACGGCTAGTGCAGGGACGTCGGAGCAGACGTCTACGCCTGATCATCAGCTTTTTAAAATTTCAAGTAATGGCAAAAGCGGCAATGTAGTAAAAGCCAAGTGTTCTGTATGCGGTTATACCAATCACAAATCGGCACAATGTAGATTCGCAAATTATACGTGTAAGAAATGCCATGTAAAAGGTCATTTGCGAAAGATGTGCCCAAAGGTAAATTATGTAGAGGTGGACTGCAATGACAAGGGTGTTGATGACGGTAAGTTCTATTATATCCGTTCTTTAAGGGGAGAACCCATGGTGGAAACCGTTATAATCCATAATAAGCCTTGTAAATTTGAAATTGACAGTGGATCTGCAGTATCCGTAATTTCGGAGGAATTTTATAAAATACATTTTAAGTACGTCCCATTATCAAGTTCATGTAAGCAGCTGATGACGTATAATGGAGGTAAAATAGTATGCGTAGGTACTTTGCGTTTACCGATACGTTATGACGGGCTTGAACGCAGTATAACGTTATATGTGGTTCGTGATGGGGGCCCACCTCTTCTGGGAAGAGATTTTATATCATTGTTTACCTTACAATTGATGCGGGTAAATTACTGTGTAGATTCAGATGTAGATATCGTGACACTGCAACAAAAATTTTCTAACTTGTTTTCGGACAAGTTGGGAACATTTAACAAGTACAAAATAAAATTAACTTTAAAAGATGGTGCGATTCCGTTTTTCTCTAAGGCAAGACCAGTCGCATTTGCATTGCGCGATAAGGTCAACAAAGAAATCGATAGATTGGTCGATTTAGGAATTTTAGAACCTGTAGAAATGTCGGCATTCGCATCTCCAATTGTACCTGTTTTAAAGCACAATGGATCAATCAGATTATGTGCTGATTACTCTATAAGTATCAATAAACAGCTATTAATCGAACAATACCCGCTTCCGACAACCAGTGAGCTTTTTTCTAAGATTCAAGGCGGTCAACAATTTAGTAAACTTGATTTATCTATGGCTTATAATCAATTGGTTTTAGAGGACGAGTCAAAAAACTTAACATGTATAAATACAAACCGCGGATTGTATAGGTTTACTCGTTTAGTTTTTGGGTTGGCCAGCGCGCCATCTATTTTTCAACGAGCAATTGAGAGTCTGTTGGTTGGAATTGAAGGAGTTTTGTGCCTTTTAGATGACATATTGATAACAGGGAAAAATAAGAAAGAACATTTAGAAAGGCTTAATTCTGTCCTGGAGCGGCTAGAAGATGCAGGGCTGACATTGCAAAAGGAAAAGTGTAGTTTTTTTAAAGATGAAATTACTTATTTAGGGTATATTATCTCCAAAGATGGGTTGAAAAAAGCACCAGAGAAAGTTAAAGCTATGTTAGAAGCGCCCGTTCCCAACAACGTCAACCAACTACAGTCGTTTTTGGGGTTAATTAATTTTTATAGAAATTTTATACCTAATGCATCCAATATTCTTAGTCCACTATACGCATTACTAAAAAAGGACAGTAAATGGCACTGGAACGACACTCATGACTCTGCTTTTAGAGCAATTAAAAAGTTAATGTCTTCAGATCAGGTCCTCGCGCATTTCAACCCAAATGCAAAGATTATTTTAACCGTTGACGCTTCTCCAAGTGGGTTAGGAGCCATCCTGTCGCAAAAAGGTGTAGATGGCGTTGAAAGGCCCGTGTCATTTGCGTCTCGAACTTTAAACTCTGCGGAAAGGCGATACGCCCAAATACAAAGGGAAGCCACTGTGATTATTTACGGGGTGCGGCGATTTCATCAATATTTATATGGTAGAAGTGATCCATTTATTTTAAGGACGGACCATAAACCATTATTATCCATTTTTGGGCCCTATAAGGGAATACCAGAGATGTCAGCAAACCGATTACAACGGTACGCTTTGTTTTTGAGTAGTTATAATTATCAAATAGAATATATACGTAGCAGTAATAACAGCGCAGATTATTTATCACGCGCGAGCCTGCCTCGTACGGTACACGAATGCGCGTGCACCGAACAGTGCCGGTGTTGTGATTGTGAGGTAGCATACGATCGAGCTACTTATGTGTGTTTCGTCGTGGATGGCAGTATGCCTGTAACATTAGAAAAATTACGATGCGAGACGAGCAGTGATATTGTTCTTAAAATGGTTATTAAATTTATTTTGGAAGGGTGGCCCCAAAAACTTGACGACATACGATTAAAACCATATTATTTATGTAGGTCACAACTATCGTATGAAAACGGTTGCGTCATGAGGGGTCATAAGGTCGTTATACCTACAAATTTACGCCGAATAGTTTTAAAAGAATTACATTCTTCCCATATAGGTATAGTAAAAACTAAAGCAGAGGCTCGATCAAGGTTTTGGTTTCCGGGAATTGATGAAGCGATAGAGTCAATGATAGGCTCATGCAATGTTTGTATCCAATTGCGCCCATCTCCTCCACGCGCTCCTCTGGCTCATTGGAAAATTCCACATCGGCCTTTTGTACGATTACACTTGGACTTCTTGGGCCCGATTAGAGGGTGTGTTTATTTGGTCATAGTAGATGCATATTCTAAGTGGGTAGAGGTGTACAATATGAATATTGCTTTGTCGTCAGCTGCGGTAATTGACAAACTATGTGATTTCATGTCAAGATTTGGCGTACCGGAAACAGTAGTGAGTGATAATGGGACTGCTTTTTGTTCGAGAGAATTTAAAATTTTTTGTTCGTCAAATGGTATTAATCACTTAACTTCACCGGTATATCACCCACCGAGTAACGGCCAAGCAGAAAGTGTAGTAAAAATAGTCAAAAAAGGAATTAAGTCTTGTCTGTTGTCGACTAGTACTGCAAAAGAGGCGTCTATTAAGTTATTGAGATATCTTATGGATTATCGTAATTCGGTACATACAACCACGGGGTTGTCTCCGTCCCAACTAGTATTTGGCCGGAAATTAAAATCACGGTTAGACTTGATAGACCCAAAGTCATCTGCACCTTCGTCATCGCAGGTTACTACTCAAATTTACAATCAACAGTGCTTGCGTGCGAAGAATATAACGAAATATTTTAAAGAAGGTGATATTGTTCTGTACAAAAAGTACGTCAATAAGAAAAAATTTACATGGAGCAAGGGGAAGATACTTAAAAGAATTGGGAAAGTGATTTATTTAGTTAAGGACGTATATATCAAAGATATTTTTAAAAGACATATAAACCAGTTGATGCTTTATAAAGGCACGGATGCCGGGTTTAATGTGCAAAATTCAAATTTGGACATTTCTAAATCATCACTTTCGTTATCGTTGGCATCACAGTCGCAGACATCATTACCGGTTCCATCGCCGGGGTTAGGATCTTCTGATCCTTTGGACGCACCTACAATTCATTTACCGTCAAAGGAAGCTATGACAGAGAGAGGAGATCATTCTGATGCTGAAGATTTCCAGGACGCAGGAACAGAGCCCAGTTTTGAACCAAATTCTGATGCTGAAGATTTCCAGGACGCAGGAACAGAGGCCAGGATTGAACCTCAAGAAACTGGAAGAGTGTTGCGTAAGCGACCAGCCGTTTGTTATAAAAAATATTTTTAGTCTGTTTTATGTTTTTTTTAAATTTTGTTTTAATATGTTTAATAAGGGGAGGAATGTTATGTTGATTTAAGTATGGATCTCCATGGTGCGAGCCTGCTGGCTATTGCGGTTGACATACGTCATGTAAAATAAAGATGATTGCGAAATAACCATCGTTTCAATCCGGTTGCTTCTCAACTTTTACATATTTATCAAGTACAAGTAAGCATGTGCTCTTATTTGATTTTAGTATGGTCCAAAACATAATAAATCTTAATTTAAATGTATAAGGTTTGTTGTTACCTGAAGTTGATTATAATTTATGAGTTTTTGCTACATCTCGTAGTTCCAAATTGAAATGTATAGGTATATGCAACCTCGACCATTTTTGATGTGTGATTGTGTTCCCGATCTTGTATCTAGTATAATTTGATCGAAGTCGAAAATGTTATAAAATGTGTGTGACTGTTGGGTGTCTATTCAGTGGTTCGGAGGCCTGGTCTCCCCTCGATGGTGGGGGTCTCAATGGCTGATGGAAGCTCTGACGTCACTGCTGGCTGAGAAGTCCCCCCCACAACGCGAGTCGGCTACCAAGCAACAGGATGCATTGCTGCTAGACCATGTGCTGCCTGCTTTAAGGTATTTTATTGACAGATATGATAGATTTAAAATTAATCGATGTTTTATCGATAAGATTAAAATCGATCGATTTTTAACTAAAGTATCGGCTTAGCGTCGGAAATTGTAACATTAATAAAATAATATTAACAATTTAATTGAATTAAATTGGACCCAAAGCTACGAAGTTCAAAATGGCATTTACATATTATGTAATTTATTTATTGACATTATATAATGACAAATCTCAATAAAACAATAAATAATAAGTAAACCTTTAAAGAAATAAAAGACATTATGAAACCGAACTGTTCTTGTACTGTTCGTTTAAATTGCCAATATAGAATCAAGTTTTAGGACTCGCATGGTTTTTTTAAGTTTTTTTAAGTTTTAAGACATGGAGTTTTCATTATTGTAACTCATTTAAATATAACAATTAGTTTTTAAAGCACTGCGAAAGCAGTTCGCAAAATACTTTTTTTTTTCCTTTTACGATTCCGTGAATTTTTGTAAAGAAAGCATCTAAAGCATCATGGTTTTGTACATTTTACTGTATTTTTTTTGCATTTAGTTTAAGATATAATGTTTATTTTACATAGGTTTATTCTTTGTTTACAAATATCTTCTTGATTTTAAGGACTTACGGCTACTCATATAACTCCCTTATTTAGGTACGGAAGTGCGTGGTGGCCTGTTGGTAAACGGACCAGACGCGGCTGCCAACATGTTCACGGTGGTCGCGGGTTTAAATCCCAGGGCACACATCTGACTTTTCGGAGTCATGTGTGTATTGATAGACAATCACCACGCACTAAAACGGTGAAGGAAAACATCATGAGGAAACCTGCATACCATAGCGGTTTATAAGAATTTCTATAGTATGTAAGTTCGCCAACCTGCACTAGGCCGGCTTGGTGGACTATATGGCCTAACCACTCTCAATCGTACTCTCGATTGTAGAGTAGGCCCGTGCCCTGCAGTGGGACGTATATGGGCTGATACAGATTTAGGTACGCCACGATACACGCAAGACCTAGTTTGGGGACCGCTGATATTTTTTGTAATGCTCAACACAGATATGCAAAATATTGTTATGTGTAATATTTATAGTTTTCCCATACCTATATTTCGATTGTTTTTTTATAAATAAATAAATACATTTATATTTTAAATTGTTATTTTCAGACTAGATTCAAGTAATTCAGTGCGTGCCGTAGCATCATTGAGGCTGGAACGAGCTGATATAGAAGCGGCCACTGATGAACTTTCCCTTCATAAGGTATGACAATTTTACTACTATGATCTGCAAGATTTTAGATCCAATATCCTGATCATAGGACCTTTACGCAAGTAAAAGATTTAATTTTTTTTTTTGCAATAAATGTTGAGACGAGCATGGCATTTGCCTGATGGTAAGCGATACGACCGCCCATGAACAGTAGCAATACTTGGCATTCCACTGCGCTCACCATCCTGAGACATAAGATGATAAGTCTCAGTTTTCGGCTACAATGTCCTTCAAACCGGAACATAACAGTGCATTTACACTGATGTTTGGCAGAGAAATAGACATTGCGGTGGAACCTACCCAGGCGGCCTCTCAAATATGAGAGACCTACCACCAGTAAGCTAATCAGCAGCGAAGTAGAACCAGGGCTATATTGTAAATGTTGTGTGTATTTGTCCAGGGTGCTGCTATAGTGAGCATGGCTATAGAAGCGGCGGGAGAGGAGGCGGGAAGGGCGGCACTCGCGAGGCTATTGAAGGATCATCGCTTTGCTAGTGCTGATGCAAGGTAAACTATACAATAGATCTCCTAAAAATATATATATAGAGAATGATTCCACTAAGTTCAGGAGATTTTAGGAAAATCGCGGTCATACACGTTTACAAACCATTGCGATATACTAGATGGTCCAGTCATTTGGCAGTTTCACCTGGAAAGTTTTCCGACTGCTTTTGGACCCTATTTTCCCAATATGCCGCCATATTGGGAAAATAACAAGCGAATGGCAAAGATACAAGGTCGAAAAGTAGATATCCGTAAAGAGAACCTCAAAATCTATGAAGATTTTCAAAACTCCCAGAATACTTTCCAGGTACACCCCTTTTTTGAACCAAATGACTGGAATAAGAAGGGCCACTGCAAACAAAATGTTGGTAACAAAAATGAACGGTACCGTACCACTCCTTCTGTTTCTGTCTCTGTCACGCCTACGCAGTAACATCATCTTCGCTCTCGCTTCACTGGGTTCCTGTACCAACACAAAGACCAGAGATTTTGTTCCCGATGTCTGTTCTAGCTCCTCAGTGATACAAACATACGTAAATAAGTCCAAAAAAATAAATTATTTATAAATAAATCAATAAATAATTCCATTTACCACAGTCTGCGTGACACTCAAATCTCTTTATCAGTCTTTACTTTTCAGATTTGTATTTTCGTCACGCACATATTTGCTATTGTTTATACAACACATCATTATTAATTCCAGAAATCTCTAGCGGTCTTTACAACGCATCATCCCAGACGAGGTTCCGTACAGGCCCACGCGTGGGACTGCTGAATAAATAATCTAATTATCACCACAGCCTGTACAAACTTGAATTTATTGTTACTCAGTCCATTCCCCACAGTCTGTACAATATGTAACTCATTTTTACGCACTCCGTTTCCCACAGCCTATACTAGCTTTATCTTATTGTAAATCAATCCATTCGCCACTCTATAAAAGAAAAACTATTACTTTTTGTTACTAACTCCATTAAACAAAGTGTACAAACTAACTTATTGTGACTCACTCCATTCCCCACAGCCTGTACAAATTGGAAACTTTAACTTATTGTCACTCACTCCATTTCCCACAGTCCGTACAAAATAACTTATTGTCACTCACTCCATTTACCACAGTCCGTACAAACTAACTTATTGTTACTCATTCCATTTCCCACAGTCCGTACAAACTAACTTATTGTCACTCACGCCCTTTACCACAGTCCGTACAAACTAACTTATTGTCACTTATTCCATTTCACACAGTCCGTACAAACTAACTTATTGCCACTCACTCCATTTACCACAGTCTGTACAAACTAACTTATTGTCACTCATTCCATTTCCCACAGTCTGTACAAACTAACTTATTGTTACTCATCCCATTTACAACAGTCCGTACATACTAACTTATTGTTACTCATTCCATTTCCAACAGTCCGTACAAACTAACTTATTGTTACTCATCCCATTTACAACAGTCCGTACATACTAACTTATCGTTACTCATTCCATTTCCAACAGTCCGTACAAACTAACTTATTGTTACTCATCCCATTTACAACAGTCCGTACATACTAACTTATTGTTACTCATTCCATTTCCAACAGTCCGTACAAACTAAATTATTGTCACTCATTCCATTTACCACAATCCGTACAAACTAACTTATTGTTACTCAATCCATTCCAAGTCTGTACAACCTGTATTGTACATTTCAGAGATCTCTGGCGGTCGTTACAACGCGACAGCCCAGACGACGGCTCGGTACAAGCCCACGCGTGGGACGGGTGGTGCGAGCGCGCTGGTTACCCGCTGCTCAGCGCCACTGTTGTGGGGTTCGATGTCGTGGTTAAGCAAGAGAGGTGAGAAAAACTATATTAAGTAGTTGGTACTTATTTTACTGTATTGTATCAGCCCATATACGTCCCACTGTCTGGCACGGGCCTCCTCTACAGTTGAAAGTTGTATTGAGTGGTAAGGACATATACTCGTAGTCCACCACGCTGTCCTAGTGCGAGTTGGCGGACTTTACATACCATAGAAATTTTACAAATCGCTATGGTATGCGGTTATCACAATATTTTCCTTCACCGTTTTAGTCCGTAGTGATTGGCCTTCGATCATGTATATTTGATCGAAGTGATTGGCTATCACTTATCAGTACACACATGAATCCGAAAGGTCAGAGGTGTGCCCTGGGAATTGAACCCGCGACCACCGTGAACATGTCGGTAGCCGCGTCTGGTCCGTTACCAACAGGCCACCACGCACAAATAAGCGTGTGCTCTTATTTGATTTAGTATGGTCAATGGTTCAAGCAACCTCGACCATTTTTGGCGTGTGATTGACCCTGTATCTAGTATATATTTGATCGAAGCTCACCAAAGACAAAACTATACAGCGACTAAAATCACTCCCCTTGTAGCAAGAACATAAGTGGAAATATAATGTAACATCTAAATGGTAGAAAATAATTTGTGTTGTAGATTTGTGATGGCCGCCGATCCCCCTGAAGCAGAACCCCCGATGGTCAACTATCTTCTGACGCTGAATCTAAGAGCTGACCTCGACGAGCTGTTTTACGAACCTGGTTAGTATAAGAGTATTGAAATACAACTTTATTTTTTTATTGTTATGAATGGATATGAATTCAACCAAATTTTTTTCTACTTCTAGTTCATGTTACATTTAATCTTTTTCTTCATCTTTTTATTATATAATAAAAAATAAAACTTTAGACGCACACCAACAGCACAGTATACAAAGTATTTTTAAGTAAATGTAACAATTGATCTAATACGAGTATACACATGCCAATAACAGGCGAACACAATTTTTTTGACATTTATATATACTCTACAAAAATAAACACTATTCTATAAGAGGACCAGGAAATATAGCCATAGACAAATAAGCAAAAAATATAAACTATGAAACAAAGTAGTTACTTAATTGTGTTAATTTGTCTTTTAGAAATATGAATAAAAACTACCAATATTTTTTCAGAAAACTATACCGAACCTCTAGAAGACGACTACAATGCTACCACCACCACTCCAATACCACCGACCACCACTCGTCGCACCACTACCAAAACACCGAAGCCAGTACCACCCAAATGGGTTATACCAGTCACATTCTCAGTGGGACCTCTAGACGGAGAAAATGATGAAGAGGTGGAGAATATAACTAGAGGATGGAAGAATGTTACAGAGAATATGCAGAATGGCACTTGGTAAGTAAATTTAAAGTTTTTTTATTTTATTAAAGAAACACAGTTACGGCACCATTATTAAAAATGTCATTGTGTTTGTTGAATAATTGTTAAGCAGGTATTTCTTTATATTTTAATACGATTTTTGTTTGTTTTGGGATTTAAAATAAACAATGAGACTATTAATAACTATCTATAAAAATAACAAGTATCTAAACATTTTTCTTCTTAGTATTTTGTAGTACCTATATATTAATATTAAATTCAATCTTAGCGCGCTCATTAAAAACAGACTGTGTCGCAGGATCAACAAGCACGCATTGTAATGACACCGAGTATTGAAGCTCGACTAGTCTCCGGGAAAATCTAACTTATCTTTAACCCACAACGACTTTTATCAAAAAGTTAAATTAATAGGAGGAGTTGGAAATAAATTATTGTCCACTTTCCTCCGTGCAAAGACTACGCTCGTCTTGCCATTCATTCCAATAAAAAAATCATACAAGTGGGAAGGAATATGATAATACTTTACATTATAACTACCGCTTACTGGAATCTTGCTTCTGAGGGTGACTGAGCGCCGACAAAAATTATGAACTTTGTAGCACCAATCTCACTTGTATTATATTTTCCACTAAATAATCTGATTTATAGCACTTAATATCACTTGCAATATATTCTCCACAAAACAATCTAAATTAGTTAAAACTCTACCGCGGCAACGGAGCACGCGTGTTGCTTGTACAAGCGCTCACGGCAAACTGAACTATTAATACAGCAAGATGTCGCAACATATCTAACTACCCTCCACTAGATAATATTTTTTTATAAAATCACCTCGGTGATATTGTGTCATGTGTGTATTATCAATAATGTCAATCACCATGCAATATAATGGTGATGGAAAACATCGTGAGGAAACCTGAATCCCATAGACATTCGTAAGAATTTTTATGGTATGTAAGTCCGCCAAATCGCAGTAGGCCAGCTTATTGGACTACTAGCGGTCGGGCCCAGCTACGCCCGGATGCATACACGTTTTAAAATGGCGGTCAAAATGTTTAATTTTGACTTTCAGTTTAGAATATCGACCAATCGGACCACGAAAAACGAACAAAATTTCCTCGTATTTGCTAGAAATATCACTACTGTTTTCCTCCTATAGGTCAAAGCGTGATGATATATAGCCTATAGCCTTCCTCGATAAATGGACTACCCAACACTGAAATAATCATTCAAATCAGACCAGTAGTTCCAGAGATTAGCGCGTTCAAACAAACAAACTCTGCAGCTTTATAATATTAGTATAGATATGGCCTAGCCACTCTCAATCGTGCTCTCGATTGTAGAGGAGGCCCGTGCCCTGCAGTGGGACGTATATGGATTGATACAGACCTCGGTGACGCTGCTGATGACGGCTGTGGTTTCTAACTTCTAACCCTGCATCGAGACAAATATTTGTATAGTCCACAAGCATTTGTTTCGGGTCTAGGTAATTGTGAGACTGAAAAGTGTCTCATAGTTTCTGATACCTAGTATAGGTACATACAAAAGACTCGATCTTGGTGTGGACTATGTATGTGTCTGTTGGGTATATTTATTTATATTTTGTATTGTATCAGCCCATAAACGTCCCACTGCAGGGCACGGGCCTACTCTACAATCTAGGATTCGATTGGGAGTGGTTAGGCCATATAGTCCACCACGCTGGCCTAGTGCGGTTTGGCGGACTTCATACACCATAGAAATTATACAAATCACTATCGTATGCAGGTTTCCTCACGATGTTTTCCTTCACCGTTTTAGTGCGTGGTAATTGACTATCAATACACACATGACTCGGAAAAGTCAGAGGTGTGCCCTGGGATTTGAACCCGCGACCACCGTGAACATGTTGGCAGCCGCGTCTGGTCCGTTTAACAACAGGCCACCACACTAATGTGAATAATATTTATTTTCTATTTCAGGTATGATTTGGCGAATGATACTAAGACAGCAAAAACATCGCGTTGGATGGAAAATGTGGTCAATTTGATATGGATGAATGATACAGAAAGTAAGTTATAGCTTTTAGTAAGAAGATTTCTTTCTTTATTTAACATGCTTAAAAATAAATAATATATTTGTTAGTAGACAACTATGGTAAAGTCGAGGAACGAAGAATGTTTATAGCGTTTTTTTATGCAATGAATCGCGAGATAAGTATGCCATTCGCCTGGGCAGTAAGCGACACGACCGCTAATGCGAGTAGACAGTTGCAAAAACAACGTCATGAATTACAAAGAATAAATAATTGATAGAATGAGAAAATTAATATACATATAAATACTCAATATCTTCGTCAGGTTTTAACCGATTTAAGTGATTTCGTTTTCATCGGAAAGAAAATATTATTGACAGGTTGATCTTACAAATAAAACATGAAGATCTGATGATCATATTCGGACCTGGAGAGTAGAAATCCTCAAAACTGAGTAGGATTCCAACGGCAGAATTGCCGTTGGAATCCTTGCATTGCAAACGCAATGGTTTCAGTGAAGTTTCTTTTCTTAAATTAATTTCATGGTTGTTTATAAGAAATAGGTTTTATTTTATTTTATTTAATAGATTTTCCCTACGTTTTTTCTTGTTGTGTGCTAAATCGTAGGTCGATAGGATATTTCTGCAGGACACATTAACATTCAAATTCATTATCAATAGATTGTTAGGATTAAAAACTTAATGAGTATGGCAGAATGAATTATTCTTTTATCATATCAAAAAGAACAGAAAAAGGAAATATTAGAATTAAATTCACGACAAAGACATGAAAATTTATGGTGAAAAAATGTGAAGGAATTATTCGTTGAGCAATTTCAAAATTAATAGACCACTACTTTTAATGAAATAAGTATATTGCAAAAAGGAATGCATAACACACGTGTCAAAATGCGTGCAGAGAGAAAGAGAGAGAGAGAGCGAGAGCAGCGCCCCCAGCGGCAAAAACAGTTACTAATGCTATCGGGTTGCGTTCATAAATTAACAAAATGTTTGTCGTATATTTTCAGTGGTAATACCAGACCTTGGGAAGCACAAATGGGTTCGTTACAATGTAGGTGCAAGAGGACTCTACCGCGTCGCGCCTCAAGACAGAACTAATGAAGAGGTCAGTTTAATGTATCTTCAGCCTTTATAATAGTTATAGAATATAATAGCATAATTGTATCGATTGGCATGGGACTGCCGTCTGATGCCAATCGATACTCTGCCTGGACGGCATTTGCGCTTACCATCAGGTGCAGTGTAGTAATTATGCCAGGCCAGTGAAAAAAACCAAAGAACCAGATTCCACCGCCAAACACAGGCCTGTCTCAAGTTTTATCATAAATTGGATTGGACGTAGTAAAACTATGCTGCTATGTAATAAATTAAATAAATACACCCAACAGTCACATACATAGTTCTGATCTCACACTAACATCGAGTCTTGTGTTGTATTAGGAATTACGAGAGATTTTTCGGTCTCACAAACACCCAGACTCGAAACATATACCTTTGGATCACACAAATATTTATATCGGTAAAAAAATATCGTCGATCCCGATACCGACACTGCTTAAAATTCATTATAGCATTTTTTAAGGTTTGCTCTTGCAACGTTTTCTTGTTTCACACCGATACTAAGTTTCATAGTAAAATAGTCGTTCTCCGTTGAATATTGTGTATGTTTCAGTCAGCAGAGTTGTCAGCGAAGCGCGCAGCGGCGCTGTACGACAGCGGCGCGCCGGCCGAGCGCGCATTACTACTGGACGACGCCTTCGTGCTCAGCAGGGCGGGCAGGCTGCCGGCCAGCAGGGCCATCGCCGCCGCTGGTAAGTGGTACCACTGCTGGTAGGATCGACAACAATTACATACAACATACACACAGCATTTCAGCAGGCATAATAGGGATGTTGACTTGTATCACAAATTTACGCAAAAATACACTTTAAAAACAGTATTTTAAAACCTAATATAACATTTTGAGAAACTAATTGTCGTAATAAATTAAATTAAAATGTTTTATTCAATATCATAAGCGGTAATATCGCTTACCATCAGGCAAATGGCATGCTCATCTCGCCGTACACTGAAATAAACTAAAAATGACATTGTTAATGTATGGGATTGACATTTTCAAAATCAGAATTATGGGCAAAGTTAGTTTGTGCATATGGACCTTAAGTATCTACTTTCCTTCCAGCTCGTCTGACAAACGAAGAGCACTGGGCCCCCTGGCGCGTGGTCCTAAACCACTTATCCTGGTGGAGAGAGCTTCTGCACCTCACATCATCAGGGCCCAATCTGCACCGGCTGCTCAGCAGATTGCACCCGAAGGTGCACGTCTACACCCGCGAGGAGCTGGAGAATGGAGGGATTAGTGAGGATCAGTTGTAAGTATTGTACAATACTAATAGCGAACTATTAGATGAATGGCAAAATAGATGGGAAATATCTTTGAAGGGACGGCATTTATACCAATTTTTTCCTTGCGTGCGTGATCGTTTGACAAAGACTTGGCTAGATGTCGATTATTGCGTATCACAGTTCCTCACGGGCCATGGTAACTTTAAGTCTAAACTACATTCTTTTAAGCTTGTCGAATCGCCTGCGTGCCCGTGTTCAACATCTAATTGCGAATATGAACAATCCGCGCATCATATACTTTGGGAGTGTAGTCTTTGGCAGGATGAGCGTAAAACCATGCTGGATAGTATGCAAATAACATCTGGAGTTGTATACTACATGGACCTTGTAGAGACTAGGAAGAACTTCCGTGCTTTCCGGCGTTTTTGCCATACATATTACTGGAATCAAGTATAAAAGCTCACATAAATAGGTCCCATTTTAAGGTAACAATAATTTGATCCGTGGTGCTTTACGGCTGGCTTCTCCGGCCGTAAAAGTCTTTTTGCGAGGTTATTTGCCTCTTTAGTTCATTGTTTTGTCACCCGCTTTGCACGGAGGGAAGTGGACAATAATTTATTTCCAACTCCTCCTATTAATTTAACTTTCTGATTAATTTCGTTGCGGGTTAAAGACAAGTTAGACATTCCCGGAGACTCGCCGAGCTTCAATGCTCGGTGTCATTACATTGCGTGCCACTGTTGATCCTGGCTTACAGGAGTTGCAGTGGTGGGTGTGAGGGCGGGACAGTCTCCTATTGTACAATGAATAACAAAGACTTGAAGATTTCTAAAAAGTACAGACTGATGAAATGACCTGAGTTTTTAGGTACAAACTTTGGGAAATGGATTGAGTAATATTCATGTGTTTTTGCAAGCAAGGGCGAGACAAGAATGCCATTCGCGTGAGGGAAAGCTCATGCTCGACCGAGCGACTCGACCACTCATGGACGGAAGCAAAATCAAACAACATCATGAATTACAAAGTCTTAGCATTCCACTGCGCTCGCCATCCTAGCATATAAGAGTTTAAGTCTCATTGTATCCAGTAGTTACTCTGGCTACAGTGTCTTTCAAACCGGACACAACAGTGCATTTAAACTGCTATTTGGCGGGAGTAATAGATCTTCCAAGGCGGTCTCTCACATACGAGGGACGTACCCCCAGTAAAATCAAGTGTTAGGACTATAAAATACATAAAACAAAACGACATACGCTACTGTTGATTATATTTATTTATAGATGGTTGAGTGGAGCACTACTGACAGCTGGAGTGGAGTGGAACAACGAGCAGGTCACCAAACAAGCGGTGCAGCTGTTCGACGCATGGTTCGAGAGGAATCACAGCATCCCGGAGATATACCAAGAGGTAATTATTATCCAAGTACTGGTCTCTCATGTGAGAGGCAGCCTGGGTAGGTACCATCGCAATGTTTACTTCTCCCGACTTACGGTGTATAGAAATTATTATAAATCGCTATGGTATGGTTTCCTCACGATGTTTTCCTTCACCGATATAGTACGTGGTGATTGACTATCAATACACACATGACTACGGAAAGTCAAAGGTGTGCCCCGGGATCCAAATCCCCGACCACCATGAACGTGTTGGCGGCCGCATCTAGTCCAATTACCAACAGGCCACCACTAACCTTAAAAATTATTAGTTTATAAAAACGGAAATTACAATGTTAAGTATTTTTACATTTACGAAGGGCCCTATTTGATGACCTTTGCCACGGGCCCCCGATGGGGTAGTTACGCCACTGTACAAAACCTTGATTTCTGCTTGTATTATCTATACTTGTAACCGAGCGTACTCGTACATTTCCAGTTATGTGAGTTGTAGTTGAGCGTACTCGTACATTTCCCGTTATGTGACTTGTAGTCATTGAGGTATTATACTAGAGCGGCCATCGGGAACAAACACTCTGCGTATGGTGCGTGAACAAGGGTACACAGTAGGGTTGCCAGATAGTAACTTATCAAATCCGGGACAATTCTAGGACAACAATGTCGGGTCGTGGCCATAGTAGAAAATATACATACATACATAAACTCACGCCTGTTTCCCAAAAGGGGTAGGCAGAGGTGTCTTAGTAAGTAACCAGGACACCCATATTTTGCCGTATATATTCCGTCCCACAATAGGTGGCGAGCCTATTGCCATATCGGGCACAAATTCCTGACTCCGGGCTGATAATGAATAGAAAAATCCAATTTCACTTTGCCCAACCCGGGACTCGATTCCGAGAACTTAACTTAGGAAAACGAAATTTCGTGTATTTTTTTTATTATCAATGGATTCATATTTGTATTACAAAAGAAAAGACCCATTTATTTTCAAATACATACTTTTATTAGGTATTGTATGTGTTTAGAAGTCAGTAGGTAATTAACGCAAGTTAAATTTTTAAGATAAAACATACTACATTTATCTTTGGTAAAAAATTAGTCGAATTATCGTTAAAAAAACTGGTGTTACGTAAATAAAACAGTAAAAAAAATATTTTTTTAAATATTTTTCACTCGATTTCGCTATTTCAATTAATTTTTCTCCGTTTTCAGAGCTTTGCATAATTGTTAAAATTTCTGCGCAAGACACGTCATAATTTATGCGTGTCTGCAGTTCGGATTTAATTAAGTCTATGGACATCCGGTTTCGCTCTTTGGTCCATAAACTATTAAAAAGACTAAAAATTCTTTCGCAAAATGAATTGTTGGCACTGACAGTCGGCACTCTCCTCCCGCGCGCCTCCCGCGACCCGCACTCGCTCATCGGCAGCCTAGCCGGCGAGTTAGCTTAGCCGTAAGCCGTTGCTATGTCATTCGTCCCTATTTTATTTTGTTAATAAATACCGTACTGGTCGAGCTAAATAAAACTGTTTAAAAATATAGTATTTTTTTAGAACCCGGGACAATAAGTTCTAATTACTGGACACGAGACAAGAGGCAAATTTCCGGGACAATCCCGGAAATCCCGGCCGTCTGGCAAGCCTAGTACACAGTGGAGCGAGAGAGAAGATAATGTTACTTCGTAGGCGCGACAGAGACAGAGATAGAATGTACCGTTCATTTTGTTACAAACATTTTGTTTGCAGTGTCCCCTCTAGTATATTATCTCAATGCTTGTAGTTGAGCGTACTCGTACATTCGCAGGCAGCGTTCACGTCAGGCGTGCGCGTGCGCGGCGGGCCGGCGTGGCGCGCGTGTTGGCGGGCGCTAGTGTCGTCGTACGCGGCGCCGCGGCCGCTCTACTCGCACCGCGCGCTGCTCGCAGCACTCGCTAGTGCCACCGACGACTGGCTGTTCTACAGGTGATGATGATGAATTCCTAGCCGTTTTCGGCTTCGGCTACTGTGATGTTGGACACAAGAATTTTTAGATTGGGCGTTGTTGTTGTTGTCTGATGCGCCCTGGTGTGGCTTACGTACCCGAGCTTGTTCGTACAAGTTCGAGCGCGTTTAGGACACATCAAAACCTCGTTAAGATAATAATCTCCTCCTCGTTAATATACTAGTAATAAGTAGATATCATCACTACATGGTACAGTATAAAGAGAGATAACTATAAAGAGAGTACTCTCCTTAAGGTAGGCAGCGAGTTTGTTGTGCTGGTCCCCTGGCACTGCAGAGGTTCATGAGCACCGGTAGCCGCTTACCATCAGGTGGGCCGCTAGCTCGTCTGCCTACATGGCAATAAAAAAAGGTGTTCTAACGTCCCCACCTCTTTATTTATTTATATCTTTATTGTACATACATTTAGACACAAAAAAACTGGCCAAGTGCGTCTGGTAAATGATTGGCATTTAAGGCGAAAATTCGCCAACACTTTCTCAATAAACAGGCAGTCACTTTAATTTATATTTTTATGTAAACTGGCAGATAATGCTTCAGGCATTAAGTCGGCCAATACAATATTGTACATAAAGCATAAAACAAAATAACTAAAAATTCACCCATCACGACAATCGATTCATAGTTGTGGTATTTTTATAATTATTAAAATAAGCTACTTACTAGATCTCGATCAAACCAATTTTCGTTGGAAGTTTGCATGGTAATGTACATCATATATTTTTTTTTAGTTTTATCATTCTCTTATTTTAGAAGTTCAGTGGGGAGAAAGATTTTACCACTTTGGAAGTGTCCCTCGCGCAAACTAACCCCCAAAAATTATAATTTTTATGTTTTCTAGTTTTGTGTAAAAATCTTAATGTGGTTCACAGAATACATCTATACTTACCAAGTTTCAACAGTATAGTTCTTAAAATTTCGGAAAAAAGTGACTGTGACATATGTACGGGACAGACAGACAGACATGACGAATTCATAAGGGTTCTGTTTTTTGCCATTTACCTACGGAACCTTAACAAATTGTAGCTATATTTAACCTAAGTACAATGGGCTGCCTTATGGCTTTAGGCAATCTCTTACAGGCAACCTTTGGATGGAGATAAGAGAAAGGAGAGAGAAACATGCTTGTAACAAATAAATATTTCTTTCTTCCAGGTTCGCATTTACGGCGTTGTCAAGTGAGGCACAGAGAGGAAGGGAGTGGAGGTTGTGGGTGACCACGCTATGCGCCAGCGCCTGCAGGTAAATTATATATACACATAAATAATAAATAAATACACCTAACAGTCACATACATAGTCCTGACCCCACACTAAGATCGAGTCTTGTGTCGTGTATCAGGAACTACGACAGACTTTTCGCTCTCACAAACACTCAGACCGGACACAAATACCTGTTGTTCACACAAAAATTACACGTTTTACTGCCTCACGTTTCACAGCCGGCGTCTAACCAGGTGCGCCATGGAGGCTGTCAAGTTTGCTATGAACAATAGAAGACTGGATACAAAATGCTCGATTGCCCACTATAATAAAAAAAATGTCCCAGATGGCGTGGAGCGGCTGGTGTGTGGCGGATCCTGACTCCTCAGCCCGCGCTGCCTCCAGCCGCGCTGCAGGCCGCCGCCAGGTGTCTGCACCAACCTTATGACTACTACAGGGTAAGTTTTATATATTTGCACTGTATCATCTTTATATTCATATTTATACAACCATCCCATAGTTATCTGTAAGAAATTACCTAGTGTGATAAATATATCCACTGCAGGATACGGGCCTCCTCCACAATCGAAAGTACGATTGAGAGTGGTTAGGCCATATAGTCCACCACGCTGGTCTACTGCGGGTTAGAGGACTTTATATACTATAGAAATTCTTACATATCGCTATGGTATGCAGGTTCCCAAGAGCTATTTATTCTTACAGCCTTATTCATAGAAAGGTTATAAAACTATTTTATTTATCGAAAATTTTGTCCTTTTCGAACGACTTTTAAATTCAGTTAGAGCGAAGAAGATAACATATTCGGTAACTAAAATTGGCCTATATTCAGCAGTGGATTTCCTTTGGATGATAGATTTGATTGGATTAGATACAAAACACAGATACATAAAACAAATATAGAACCGGATGCGGCTGCCACTGTTCACGGTGGTCGCGGGTTCAAATCCCAGGGCACACCTCTGACTTTTCGGAGTCATGTGTGTATTGATAGTCAATCACCACGCACTAAAAACGGTGAAGGAAAACATCGTGAGGGAACCTGTATACCATAGCGATTTATAAGAATTTATATGGTATGTAAGTCCGCCAACCCGCACTAGGCCAGCGTGGTGGACTATATGGCCTAACCACTCTCAATCGTACTCTCGATTGCAGAGTAGGCCCGTGCCCTGCAGTGGGACGTGTATGGGCTGATACAGATTGGATTAGATAAATTCCCTTGTTTAAAGGAGGCTTTAAGAAAGTCCTATCCTTACGGTAGACAACTTGGCAGTGCTGGATCTCTGGCATTGCGAAGGTCCATGAGCGGTGGTGATCGCTAGCCATCAGGCGGGCCGCACGTTCGTGTGCCTGCTAAAGGCCAATAAAAAACATGGATAGAATGTTATGAAGAAAGACAAGTAGAATGAAACGTTAGACGAATGACTGATATGGGACGTAGTTTGTGTTAAAAAAAAGACTAACGAAAGTACTTAAGATGGAAAGAGTTAGAGGATGAATGATTAAGATGTTGAAGACGATCGAAGATGTCAGGCTGTGGAATTGTTTGCCATCTCACGTGTTCCCTCCTTCCTACAATCCTGGGTCCTTCCGCCGTAGTGTGAAGAGGCACCTTAGCAGGCCGGCATAATTGTTTCCATTGGCATGGGACTGCCGTCCGATGCCAATGGATACTCTGCCTGGGCGGCATTTGCGCTTACCATCAGGTGCAATGCCGCCACTATGCCGGGCCATAATAAAAAAAAAAGATGTGAACGAAAGATAAAATGTAAATATAAAGACGAAAATAGAAGATGAAATTATATTTTAAATTATCCAAACAATCTTGGTTGATTTGACCCTTGACGGAACTATTCTCATATTTCTGTACTTACTTATATTGTTACGTCTTTTATGTGCAATGGAGCAAAATAAATTAAATCTATTTCTAGTTCCGAGAACTGTTCGGCGAGTACAGAGGGGCGTCCGCAGCGTTGGACACGATAGCTCTCAACGCGGCGTGGGTGATGCGAGCAGACGCAGATCTGCTGCGATACTTCAACTCTGTCAACCAGTAAAGACTTGGCAAGGGTAGGTCTTATACATAATACAGGCCATATATGTCCCACTGTCCTCTTAAACATACAGGCAAGGGTAGGTCTTATACATAAAACAGGCCATATACGTCCCACTAGACAAGTGACTCCCCTTCAAAATACAGGGTATATGAAGACTGCTACTGAAAACGAAGCCGGATGGTAGTTTAAGCGACTACAAACACAATGCAAATAAAAATTTCTAAATATCACCGTATTTCGCTTGAAAATCCATAGTTTTTGCTAAATAATAATTGAAACCCTGGCGTGCCATAGCGTGTTTAAAAATGAAAGGATGTACACTATTACTTTAGAAAAAACTGTGGATCTACCACCCAAATAGGACGATAGGAAAAATATACCAAAAGTATTAGTCTCTTTTTTGAAAAATTTTTAGTTGCGTTGTGTCTGGAGTCATAAAAACTACCACCCGGCTTCGTTTTCGGTAGCAGTCTTGATATACCCTGTATATCCTACTAGCACCCAGAGATTCTTTGATATCGTAGTCATTATGGTCCATAGGTCATTTTTGAAGAACATAATTGTAAAACCCGTTACAGCCCACGTTGGGTTTTTTCACGTTAGGGCTATCCCTTTGTAGTGAGACTTTATTTTGATTTTATTTATTTAAGATCGCCAACGTTACATAAAATTGTGAATGACATATATTCTATAAAAATAAGTAAATAAAGAAACTGTTACAATTATAGGCAATCACTATATGACGTCAAAGAACAACTAAACATAAAATTTAAAGAAGTTAAAAACAAAGTTAGTAAAAAATAAAACATTTTTAGCCGCACGTTGAAAATCTCTGCAATATTTTATATATTATGTACTTTTCATTACATATTATGTATAAAGACCTACCCGTGATTAATTTAGCACAAATAATAATAAATATTAATGTATGGTAGAAATAAATGTCTGTATACGGCAACATTTCATATGACTGTCACATATATTTTTATTGAAGTTTTACGTTTCGTTATAATTTTATTATTAACTTTTTTGTTAACAAACTATGTTTATTTATTTTATTCAAAATTAATAAAATAGTTCTTAAGTCAACTTAAGTTTAAAGCTATTTCGGCTACTTAATCGATTCTAGTCATTTACGTCCAAATAAAAATATTATTTTGTATTATGATGGGAGAAAATGTTTTGAAATATAAATTCGTAATTATTCAAGATACTTATGTACGTAAACTATCCATAGGCAGTTTTTGTGGCGCCTAACTACCTAATCTTAAAGTAAATAATGTGAAGAATATGCTACCACTTATACCTGAGGAATTGGAAGGACCTTAACTACGTATCCACGCAACCTTTATAAGTATTAAGTACCCAAATATGGTTTGACATAAACACCCAAACGCATCTGATTTGTATAAATAGTCACAAAATAAATTATAATTTTTAGTATTATTCTATTATATATTATATATTCGTTTCATTAAGTTGCCATACTGTATCGCTAAGTTTGTCAGTCCATTTTAGCGCTTGTAACTTAACTAAAAATCTGATATGTTTTCTTATAAGATCAAACTATTACTGCGCAAAATAAGGATATAGGACAAATATATAAAAATACTATCGTATAATATTTATGATGAAGATAAGTTAGGTTCCACAGGAAATGTCTTTATATAAACGCTTAACGAAATATCTGGTACTACTTTTCGCCTAAATATGTTAGTGAAAATCAACTAGAATCAACATTTCCCATATATTTCACATACATAGTCACATTCATATACATAGTCTTAATCCACGATCAATTTAGTCTTGTATCAGAAACTACAAGAGACTTTTAGGTCTCACAAACACTCAGATCCTACTGTGTTACCAAAGAGTCTTGATACTTAAAGGATTTTCACATGACTACGTTTCCATTATTATGTCTATATATTGCTGTCAGCCATGGCTCAAAATTTAATTTTACTCAAGATGCATAATTCTACTGATTTTAAACATGCTGATGATAGTAAAAATATAAGAAACAGCAAAATAAAGATTTGGAACTGATTTTCACAAACATATGCCTTCCAACTTCTTAAAATATAAAATATCTTTAGTTGCATAGAAAGATTTATAAAGGATACTCCCAAAGTTGTAGCACCTTTTCCAACTATGGTGACGTAAATACCAGATTATGACGTCACTGATTTCAGCTGATTTTGGGAATGTCCAGCCTATATAATATAAATGTAATTTCACAGTTAAGTATCGCACTATGGATAGTTTAATGTTTAAATTATTTATACGGAGTGTGAATATTTTATACGAATAAAAGCGACCAGAGTTCCCAGTATTTTTTTTTAAGATTAAACAGTAACTATTATGTTACGTCTAACCAAATTTAATATTGAAACATAAGTATTAACATTTTTGTGGTGTAGTCAAGTGACTACAAAAAGAGTAATACTTTTCATACGGTACTGGTTATGCTAGACTTTTAGCACTATGAAGGTCCATAAGCGGAGGTGACCGCTTACCATCAGGCGGGCGGCATTTTTGTCTCAACGGAGAGGTTAAAAAAAAATATTTACACTCCATATAAATATGATATAAAATATTTATTGCATGATTAGAGATTTATTTTGCAATACAAATATAAATTTTAGCATACTTATTAAATTATGTGATGTTAATAATTGAATTTAAAGTAAGCTCAATTAACGTTCTCTGAGATGGAATTTAGTGACAACTATTTGGCAATCTCAAGTCGATTACTTTGGTTCTCTGTCAGATAACCTCATTTCTGATTCAAATATAATTTGTACCATCCAGACTATGATCTAAATTATTACTTCCGTGTGTTCAATTGGTATTACCTTCTAATAAATTATTTACATCACATATAAATATATATGAATATTATCTAATGTAAAAATACGTAAAAGCTTTTGATAAAAAGCGTTTTTCAATGCATTGGCCTCATGTGATGTGTTTATATTCCAATTTCTTAGAATAAATATTCTATGTATTTTTTCTGGAACCAATACCTATCCATAGCGGTTTCCATATAAGTGTAATTAATTACCTCTAAATTAATTTCCAAACTCCTTACTGTTTAGACTATCGACAAAGGAGAGACAATTATTTCACGGTATTTATTCGCTATTTTTCTTCGCTTATCATTTTAAGACATCTTATTTAAAAAACACATCGCATACGGCAAATGTATAAATGTGATTTTCATATTATATAGAGAAAATCACAATTTCTAATATATATACAAATCTCTAAGGACTTTTGTAACCGATGCCTCTAGTGTATATAGTTTTATATAATATATACAATACGTTCGTAATTTTGTACGTAGTATGTCTTGGATGCCTGTGGAAATTGTAATAATAGGTATGTACTTCTGAAATGCTACGTTCCATTTGCGTTTTCCTAACGTGTTATTGTACTGTATTAGTCCATGTAGCCCCACTACTGAACAATGGACTCCTGTACAAACGAGAGGGGTTAGGTTATATTGTAATATGGCCTAACCCCTAACGAGGGGTAACCCCCTCGTTTGCTTAATGTGGGTTGGCGGACTTTACATGCCATAAAAAATCTTGTTAAAATCTCTATGGTATGTAGGTTACCCCACGATGTTTACTTCATCAAAAAATAGTTTTCAAACAGAAATAACAAGGCATAAACATATCTGATATTAAAAGTCATATAATAGCATTAAATTAAGCCTTCATTATATCCAAATCATTTATCCTATAAAAATAACATTATTTAATCATTGTAAAACATTTCATATCAGCCTTTAGTCTATTTATTCAAGAAAGAGCCATAATTTTGTGATAATTATTTATTTATGTAATAATTGCCACCGTTAAGTATCAAAACTGGTTATGCGCACCACGTAATTGTCTAGTGTGACCATAACAAAAAAATGCTACTATTTTAGTAAATTTTTCGTATTTTAGTGAAATATGTTATAGCAAATATTACGCATTTGTTTTTTTTACTTAGAAACTATTTATACTTATTTGAAATGAATGAATACTTATTTTTTAAGGCTTGTATGTAATATTTTTAGTCAAATGTTTTAATTTATCTACATGCCGTATGTGTTAAAAAATGGCGTTCAAAAGGCATGTTTCTATAACTAAATAATGATTTTAAAATCAATTTTCTTGCGATTGGTTAATATGGCACTCATCACTTACCATTAGGTCACATATTTGCTCGTTTACTGGGCCTAATGAATAAAGGTATTATTTTTAAACAAAATTAATTTTGCAAATCGAATATGTTACGCCTACTGTAGGGCCATGAAAATTCTCCGAAAATATAGCTATTTATAAAAAAAATTGAAAAAATTAGAATATTTTTCCATTTGAAATTAGAAATTAACAATTTTACTCAAATACGGGGCGAATCGAAACTCAGGGACAAATATAATTATATTGAATGTCTTGTATATAAATCAGTTTCATTAACTTTTACAACAATAAAAAAAAATGATTTAAGACTCTTTTTGTTTGCAGCCATGAGATTCGAAGCCACCGTGAACTTACACTTTACAGTAGGTATCTTTACTTTATTAGCAAATTAATCAGGGATACAAAAGGATAACATAAATACAATTTACAAGCTCAAATAAAGCTAAGAAATTGTTTTTTATTTTTTTCATTATTTTTCCATGTTGAAAATTTCTCAAAAAATCCCGAATTTTCGAAAAATAGTCCTGTTTTTTTTCGAAAAACAGATTTTTTCGGAAAATTATAGAACACTTGTTATACCTAACCTACATTTGAGGGTTGAATGTGTATGTCTATTAACTCTGGTGTGAACGATCGAGTGGTCTTATATTAGAAATAAGTATTATAATGTAAAGATTTTATATCTGGCTTTTGTATTAAATATTTCCGATGTATTTGGTGTTTTATTGTTATTCCTTTTAGACACGGCCGTAGCTAGGGAACCTAGGAAGCTAGGCTCCCTTGAAATCACAATGCCCTATCTTAAAAATACCCAAAACTAAGATACATTATTATAATTAACCCAACCAACCACCCAACAATTAATTATGACCTAACTCTCACTCATACATGGATCTCTACATCCAAATATGGAAGTTCAACCATATATGTCAGTATACGTGGTGATTGATTTAGAAGCCCTTGCTTCGAGGGCAGATCAATTATGATATTTTTTTACTTCCGCCCTACCTGTGACCAATGCTGCCCTACGTCAAATTCGACTCTAGTTACGGCTCTGCTTTTAGATTTATAGTAGGGAAGGCATTGACATATTTTTATTCATTTATTATTTTATCCTTTATTGCACAAAATAAAAATAAAAATACAGTGAAGAAACAACACAATAATAATAGTACAAGAGGCGGCCTTATCACTCTAGATAATTTCTTCCAGGCAACCTTTGGAAGGATATTGAAATAGGAAGAATTATACATAATTATATGGACAGGGCGGAAAGCGCGTAAAATGTTCTGACGTCGAATCAGTAGTGGAGCGTTACTGAAATTAGTCGTCGGTCGCAACGATTTTCAAAAACCTCACTTGTATTATGACTGAAGTAAAATAAAAATAAAATTAAATTTATACACATTATTCTAATGATCCAAAACATAAACTTGTAAGGTGTTACGATTTTTTTATGAGAAGTATAATATATTGAGCTTGCCTATCAACTTGCATACTTCACATACCTGCTTTATTCTTAGCAGAAAACGATTTACCATAAAATCACTATCAAGTTTTCAATTACGGTAAGCTATTAATTCCGTCATGTCGACTTTTCATTACAAATTTAAAATTAACTGCGCAGAAATTTCATTATACACTGATTTCATTAAAGAACTTCTCAATTCAAAATGGATTCGTGTCGGTTTATATGTAGTCACAAATAACGATGTATTTTAATTTATTTTGTATATGTTTTTTGGTTGTTGGTAAGTGTTAATAATTTTTACAATATTCATTACAATAAAAAGTAATTGTAAAAGTTCGTTATGGCATGTTAATGGTGAATCATAATTTAATAGCCTCCGTGGCGCAATTGGTTAGAGGGAGCCCGCACCAAATGTTTGTACAACCCACAGGTATTTGTTTGGAGAATGGAGTCTAGCTGTTTGTGAGACCGAAGAGTCTCTCGTAGTTCCTGATAGACAAGACTCGATCTTATTCAGGACTAAGTACATACATACATAAACTCACGCCTTTTTCCCAGAAGGGGTAGGCAGAGGTGCCAGGACACCCTCATTTCGCTTTGTATGTTCCGTCCCACAATGGGTAGCGAGCCTATCGCCATATCGGGCTATGTATGTCTCTCTCGTATTTCCTAATACACGACAAAAGACTCGATCTTATTCAAGACTATGTACCTATGTGACTGTTTATATTTATTAACTCAATCGAGCTGCAAAAGGTGGTCGCGGGATCGAACCCCAGGGCACAACTGAGATCAACTGACAAGATAGGGTACAACTGACATGTTTTTTATACTTTTTTATTCTGGCCCGGCATAGAGTCCACACTGTACCTGATGGTACGTGCAAATGGCGTCCAGGCAGAATATCGATTGGCATCAGACGGCAGTCCCATGCCAATCGATATAATTATGCCCGCTAAGATGCCTCTTTACACTACGGCGAAAGGACCCAGGATTATAGGAAGGAGGGAACACGTGAGACGGCAAACAATCCCACAGCCTGACGGTGCGGCACAAAAAAGAATTTACGAGCCTTTTGGCCATCAAGCTATGCTTTCATGTGTGTATTGATAGTCAATTTCCACGCACTTGAAAGCTAAAAGAACATTATGAGGAAGCCCGCATACTTGACGGGTACACTGTACAAGAGTAAGTCATCACCAACCACAACCAATACTGGTGGTAGGTCTCTCATATGTGAGAAGCCGCCTGAGTAGGTACCACCGCAATGTTTGTTTCTTCCGCCAAACACCAGTGTAATGCACTGTTGTGTTTCGGATCGAAGGACATTGTATCTGTATCAGCCCATATACGTCCCACTGCAGGGCACGGGCCTACTCTACAATCAACAGTACGATTGAGAGTGGTTAGGCCATATAGTCCACCACGCTATGGTATGTAGGTTTCCTCACGATGTTTTCCTTCACCGTTTTAGTGCGTGGTGATTGATTATAAATACCCTGTGCCTTGGGATTTGAACTCGCGACCACCGTGAACATGTTGGCAGCCGCGTCTGGTCCGTTTACCAACAGGCCACCACGCACTTGAAGGACATTGTAACCAGAGTAATTACTGGACATATTGAGACTTAATATACCTAGTATGTCTCAGGATGGCTAGCGTAGTGGAATGTCAGGCATTGCTTTGTACTTCGAGGTGTTGTTTGCTTTTCCTACTGTTTATGAACGGTCGTATTGCTTACCATCAGGCGAACGGCATGCTCGTCTCGCCATTCATTACAATAAAAAATTTCAGCGTGGTAGAATTAACGCCCGTGCATGAATGGGACGGCATGACAAAGGATTTGGTTTTTACCAAAGGATATTCAAACTTCATAATCATCATCATCAGCCCTTTCGCGTCCACTGCTGGACATAAGCCTCTCCTATGGCACGCCACTGGGTTGGATCTTCAGCCCATCGCCTCCAACCACTACCAGCCATCTTTCGAATATCGTCACTCCACCTGGTTGGACGGTATATTCAAACTTATCTAGAGGGAATACGATTTAAATTCCATTGTTTTTAATTATTGTCACGGCATCGAAACTTGCCTTTTGACGCTACGTCATAAAACATTGGAATTTATGGCGTATCTCCACCTGATAAGTTTGAGTATCTTCTGGAAAAACGCGCTGACCCCTGCTCGGCGTTTCTAGGTTAATACTCCACAGACCAGAATGTTTAATTAGTAATCCTTTCACTTACAGTGATCGAAATAAATGCATTAAAAGTATACATAATCAGCACAAACGATGATACACAACTGAAATTACTATCCGAAAATATAAAACAGCTCTTACATTTAAACAAACCCAGAAATGATTTAAGATCCGACTATGAGTCAAATAGGATTTTCGAAAGAAATATATGTAACAGACACTTTGGGAGCATATTTGGAACTAAAGCACAGAAACTATTATGTTTGGAAAACTACTACGAAGAACAGATTGAGAAAGATAAAATATACAAAAGAAAAAGGAAACAGAGAAAAGAATCGAGAGGTAGGAAACCTTTTGTAGATTTAACCAGAGGTCTTGCCGTTAAGACGTTCTCTTCAGACTATTTGGATGTGAAAGATTTCGCTCGAAGCATGGATGCTGACGAATTCTCCAAGGATTATCTAGATGTAGGGGACTTGGCTAGAGAAGATGACGAAGATTCTAGACGCTCCCTCACGGATGAAACTAAACTAAACAAAAATTCTGAAGATGCTAAATTCAAAGCTGGTTCCGACAGTGACTATGAATCTTCGGAAGAAGATAGCGATGAAAAAAAGAGATTTCAAGTGGTGGAAAATAAATCAGATAGCGAAAGCGGTAGCGAAGAATCAGAAAGTTCTGAAGAGAAATATAAACGACAAAAGAAAAAGAAAAGAGAAGAAGAACCAAAATATATTTACTCTCAAGGGAGAAATAGGCATGTTAAAGGCATAGATGGCAGAAAGAGGTTGGATCATTTCCTACCAAAGAGGTATCATTGGAAAGAAGATGATATTCAAAAGTTGGGTTACTATTGGTTCGACGGGCCTAAAGGAAGATATACGTTGTAAAATAATAAAATTAGTTGGTATTTGATTTTTTTAATGTATTATAGTTTCGTAGAATTTTGATCCTGATTAATTGGGTTTGAACTCCCAATAGCTCAGTAAAATATAGTTTGGCAAAAAAGAGTCGGTTTTTATTGAGGACGCTAATATTGACTTTAATCTTACTGATAAAATATTTTCATCATGGAGTTAATAAGTACAATCCCCTGAACTGTCAAACGAACCGCATTGCGGTTCCTCAAAGAAACATAAAAGGTGCCGCAAACCAATGCGAGCCACAATGCGGCTCTTGTCTATAAACATACCCTATTTAAATAAAAATAAACCCTATTTCAATGGTAGTAGGTTGCTTTTTGCTTGAAGCCGAGGAGACTCTTACGACAGTTCACGGACATGACAGTTGTTGTGTCAAAAAAAACAATTGACAGTCGAGGGGTTGTTTCATACGCTGATGACACTGCTATTGTTATTGACGACAAGTCATGGGAAAGAGCTAGGAGAACAGCTGAGATCGCCCTAATGGAAATAACCGCTTGGTTAGATGCTAGTCTCCTGACTCTAAATGCCTCTAAAACCAATTATAGCTGCTTCACAAAGTACGAATGAACTCAGCCTCATAATATTAATATGGCAACCCGATATACTACGATGAAAAATGTTTAGATACTACTTGTTATTTTTATTTATAGTTGTTAATAGGCTCTTTAGTTATAAATCACAAAACAACCAAAAACGAACGAAAATGTATAGACATACCTCCGTGTAAAATTTTTCGACGAACATAATTCAATTCTGATAATATTGCCACAATTGTTTTTCTAGAATGCCAGTTGTCACCACATCGTACTTTTTTTACCAAGTTATACTCACGGCCTCGTTCGTTAGACAGTTTAAAACCCTAATTTAGTTATCGAATATTTTGTCCCTTTCGAAGGACTATCATATCATATTTTATACTAAATCTATGGAAACGACAGAGTTCTTCAAGTCCCATGGGGGTAGGCAGACACTATAGGTCGCCAAGCACTACGGTCCATACATACCTATTGGCTATTTCGCTTATTTAACAAGTTTTGTGTTTGTTTTCTGTAGTACCGCCTAGGACGTCCTCTAGTTCACATCATGAATCTTTCGTTTGTCTCCATGCATCCATGCTTTCAATATGCCCCGAACTGCCTTACTCCTACTAATCTTATCTCTTCCAAGTAGTATTTTGTATCAGCCCATATACGTCCCACTGCAGGGTACGGACCTCCTATACAATTGAGGGAATGATTGTGAGCAGTTAGGCCGTATAGTCCTCCACTCTGGCCTAGTGCGAATTGGGAAGTTGTATTAATGGGAATACTGCTGATAAAATTAGATTTCACAAACTTTTTCACAAACCACCACCTATCCGAGGTCATTATAAATCACAAAACCAGAATTAAAACAAATTAATTATTTTAAATTTATTTCTATTACAACAAAAAAATAATAATCAATATTTGCATATAATATTCACAATAATAATATTGGAGGTACAAAATTGTATCTTGGCCAATTTCTACGAGTTTCGCGACGACCATGACCCATAGACACCCATAGACTACACAATAGTGTCAAACTTGTCTATTCTATAGAAACATAGATCAAATCACGACAATAATAGACGCATTACCCTTCTATCGCTTGTTCACGCCTTTTTCAATTGACAGCTGATTAAGCAGTCTATGTGTCTATGGCATCATCTCATAGAAACAGCATATAATAGTGTTGCCAAATCAAAAATATTTTTCTACTATTTATACATTTTTTTATAACAATGGTACAATCAATTTCAGTGTGATAAGCGAGATTTTATTAAATTTCGAGCATTTCTATTAAAAATATACTATTTTTTTACATTGCAATCAGACTTTGGACAATATTTATGTACACACATGTTCTCAAAAGTTATTTTCATATTTATTCTTCTGTTACAGTAATTAACTATCCTATTTTTTATTTTGGTAATATTTTCCTTTCCCTTATAGCGAAAGAAGACCCACAAATCATCTTACTACTGTTTTTTTAATATTATCTTTTTATAAGCAAGAATTACGAGATAAGCTACAATTTCTTCAAAATTCTAAAAATATAATCCAAAGCAGCTTACTCTTCATTTTTTTACAAATTACGAGAGCAAGGAACTGGTGAAAGTAAATAATTTTTCCTCAGAAAATATGTTGCAAAATGTTTTTGTAAATATGACATCATATAGTTCTTTATACTGTAACTGTATCAGCCCATATACGTCCCACTGCAGGGCACGGGCCTCCTCTACAATCGAGAGTACGATTGAGAGTGGTTATATGGCCGTATAATTTTTATATGTCTACATAAACATTATCTAAAATCTGATTACAACACAAAATGGATTCTCTTTACACTAATATAGATTATAATTACGAAGCACAATTTAGGCTATGCTTTCTAAAAATAATATTTTATGAACACACAAAAAATATACAAACGTATTCAACCGATTCGATTCCACTTACAATTTTATTATATTAATACATTCATATACAAACATCACGACTTTTTCCCAGAAGGGATAAGCAGAGTTTACCAGGACTATTTTCCGTCCCACGATGTGATAGGGGGCGAGCCTATCGCCATATCGGACACAAATTCCTAACTTCGTACTGATAATGAATTAAAAAATCCAATATCATTTTACCCAATCTGGGATTCGAACCTTATACCGTAGTACAACTACGCCACCAAGGCAGTCGATATATGACTGTTATGTTATATATAATTGTAAATGGAATCAAACAGTCGATATATTAAATAAACAAAATATTAACATGGATAGTTGAGGCAAATTAATATAAGCACTCATCATTGAAACAACAGCGAATGAAATTACTGGTGGTAGGTCTCTCATATGTGAGAGGCCGCCTGGGCAGGTACCACCGCAATGTCTATTTCTCCCGCCAAACAGCAGTGTAAATGCACTGGTGTGTTTTTGTTTGAAGGATATTGTAGCCAAAGTAACTACTGGACATATTGAGACTTAACATCTTATGTCTCAGGATGGCGAGCGCAGTGGAATACCAATCATTGTTTTGTAATTCAAGGTGTTTGGTTTTGCTACTGTCCATGAGCAGTCGTTTCGCTTACCATCAGGCGAACGGCATGCTCGTCTCGTCATTATTTGCAATAAACAAAAACACAAAAACACAAAAACCAATAATAATTAAAGAAAGGAGAAAACCGTTCCACAAGTTAAGTCATACATTTGTTTATACGAATTTAGTAGTTGCATTCAAATTGTATCAATGACGAGTGCTTAAAACAAATTTTATATTACAGTACTGACAAATGATGATTTTGGTCATAAACAACTCCAGACAGGATGGATATTTTTACTGTCGATGATACGTGCCAAAAAGTTGATCGATTAAACAATCAAAAATAAAAATATATCTATTTAACTCATTGTTTGAAATATGTTAATATTATATCATTTATACTCGTAATTGAGTAATAATAACATATTCAATTTAATAGTGTCCCGAATATTTTAACATCTTGGTAACCACGCGTTCGCACGCCAAAATATCGTAGACTATCTATGTTTATATATATATATATATATATATATATATTTTCAGAACAAGAACTAAAACATAGAAGTAGCGCTTTGTCAAAAAAGGATTTGTCAAAAAAGAATTGTGATGTGATC
Source organism: Hyles lineata (assembly GCA_030180105.1). NCBI lineage: Eukaryota > Metazoa > Arthropoda > Insecta > Lepidoptera > Sphingidae > Hyles > Hyles lineata. The sequence goes on from JARJEE010000038.1 coordinate 84,439, forward strand.
TCCTTCATCGATATCGATAGATGAACTTTGTCTATATATATTTATCGATATCGATGATCGATTACATGTGATCCCCACATATAACATATGAAAATCGTAGATAATTTTCTTTTGACAGCTATTCGAAAGGCCATTTATTAAAAGTATTTGAACTACCAAGCTGTCAGTACCGAAACAACACAACTATGTACAATTTTACCGTCTCTTACACCGTTTTTGGGCAAATATGACCAAAATCACCACTCCTAAAACACATGATTTCTATACAACTTAAATATATGTCTTCATGTGACGGGCCCGTCGACAAATTAGATAATTTTAAAAAAGTACAGCAATAGATCAATCAGGTCACCTGATGGTAAGTGATCACTGCACATGAACATCCACAAGGCGCGGATCATGGATTTGTTGCCGGACCATCAAATCAGGGGGGGAATCGGGAAGGGAAAAGGATAGGAATAGGAAACGGGATAGACGGGGATACAATCTTAAATATGCAATACTGTTAGCAAGTTCTAGGGGAAATATATATTATTTATATTTTTCGGTAAACGAGTTCATTTCATATTGACTTGAGGAAACCCTTAATCTAATATATAACTTGCAAATTTAAACCGACTTAAATAATAGCTGTTATGTATTTTACTCGTAAGGTAAAATATAAATGTCAATCATAATTATAATAAAAATAATAGATAATTATATATTTTTTATAAATATCGCACACACAAAAAAAAAACATAATTTAATAAATATATTTCAAATAAATCTATCGACGGGCCCAATAATTTACACACTAATAAAAAATAAAATTTTGGTCGAAGTACGTAAATGTACCAAAATAGTATAATTCAAACAACTGGCAACACTGACGCCGTTCGAAACTCAAATTCTCGACGGCCGTTAACGCCCCACAGTCTATGGTTTAACAAAACTTTTTAAATCATAGTATTTTATTCACAATTCAATCCCGTCTTTATGCCATACATATTTTATCTATGGTCTTTTTACATAGACTAAAAATTTAATTTAATTATGTGTAGATTTATTGTATCCTACTTATTATTGCAAGCTAGGAGAATTTAGTAAGAATTTTATAAAAATTTAAATATTTTTTGCATAATTAAAATTTACATGGTAGAAATGTAACAAAAATCATTAAATTATATGAAACATGATGTATATTGGATATTATTTTAGGATATCTTCGATCAAATATACACTAGATACAACATGAGCGCTTAGAAAATGGCACCAAAAAAGAGTGCTTTAAGCACTCTTTCGCCTTCAGTCACGCACCGACCGTTGCTTCCAAAACGTCGCAGAACTTTAGACATTATTATATGAAAAGCTACTTTAAGCTCCAGGAATAAGGTGGAATTTGCGTTAATATATTTGGAATATGTGATCTTTTTGTTTACTTTTTTTCATGTCGGTGCCACTTTTTAACAGAACTTTTACAGGGAAATGTGTATCTAGTGTATATTTGATCGAAGTAGGATATTATCCAGACTGCGACTGAAAACAAACCCAAGCGTTAGTTTTAGTGACTTCAGACAAAATCGAAATAAAAATTCCTCAAAAAAGAAACGACGATACTTTTTAAAATTTTTACATCCCCGTATTTGGGTGGTAAATCCGTTGATTCCTAAAATAAAATATACACCCATTTATTTAAAAAGACTCAATGGTACGCAAGGATTTAAATTATTATTTTGTCAAAAAATATTATTTTACCACCCAAACGAGATGTTACTTAAATATTTAAAAAATGTATCGGTATTTTTGTAAGAAATTTTTAGTTGCATAATGTGTGTAGTTACTAAAACTACCACCTGACTTCATTTTCTGTAGCAGTCTGGACACACCATGTATTTAGTATTATACATTATTTTCTCAATATATTTTGAAAATAATTTGCATTATGTGTTTAGAATGTGATATTTTATATTAATTTTATTGACTTGTAGCAATTGTATTGTGACCTAATGTTATTATTATTAATTTTATAAGAAAATACAGTACGTAAGGGGAACGCTGTCGAAAAGAAATGTATAAAAAACCAATATAATTTGATTTATGTATGTATTTGAAAATAATAACAATATTGTTGTACTAAATTAATCAAAAGGCATACTAAGCATATACACTATTGTTTTTTTTTCGGAAGCATTCCCGTTTAGCACTATATTCATAAAAAATCGCACATTTTTCGCCTTTAATCTTCCACCATATCAATCCATTTTACATTATTTTTGCAATAAAAAAGTCTTCATACAATTTAATATCAAGCGTGCTTATAACAATTATTTAATGCATATCTAAATCCAAAAATCAAAACAGCATTTTCTACACCCAAAATTTACCTGTAGGATACAATCCATCCTTATACCATAGACAAACACTCGGCAGAAACGTCAGTCTTTGTGGTAGAAAATCCAATTCAACAAGGCTTGCAACACCAAAGCCAGTACAAACCCACCGAATAAATCCCACGAGTGGGACGCGTGGGGCACTCTGCCCACGTTTTGAGGCCTGAAAGCCGTCGCAGCTCTTTGAGACTCGCTCATGGCCTCAACTGTTTTTGATAAGCGCTCTATGGCCACTGTTTGTTCTCGTAGTGCCGTATCTATTGCGTATAAACTTTGCTTTAATGTTCTTCTGTAAAAAAAAAAATATATTAATTAATAGGTTACTGGTGGTAGGTCTCTCATATGTGAAAGATCATCTAGGTGGGTACCACCGCAATATCTATTTCTCCCGCCAAACGGTTGTGTAAATGCACTGTTGTGTTTCGGATTGAAGGGCATTGTAGCCAGAGTAACTACTGGACATATTGAGACTTAATATCTTATGTCTCAGGATGGCGATCGCAGTGGAATGCCAAGCATTGCTTTCCAATTCAAGGCGTTGTTTGGTTTTGCTGCTATTTATGAGCGGTCGCATCGCTTACCATCAGTCGAATGGCATGCTCGTCTCGCCATTCATTGCAATAAAAAGAGTTTAGAAGCGTGGTGAATTATACAGGGTGATAATGACATATGGTATTTAATTTCAACCACGTGTACATAACCAACCCAGGTAACATTGTACCATGTTTGAACAAAAACTGCCTAATATTTTGTCAAAAATCGCGATTTTAGCTTTCAAGGCTTTTGATCAACCCGTATAGATACCGACCGTCTATTCACGGCTCAGGTAAGTTAAGACCGAACTGAAGTTCTGCTAAGCGGTAAAATACTTATATCTATATGAAATCAAATATCACAATATTTGAAAAAAAAATTGTGGGGCCGTCCATTAATCACGTGACCTTTTATTTAGCATAATTTAACATCCCCCCTCATTTTTCTCTTATTTAATTTTATGCTGAAATTAAGGAAATATAAACCTAACAATATATACACATACGTGGAAGTCTTGGACCGCCTCGCCAGTTCATCCCGACTATCCGAGTCGGAATGCCTCCTGATCTCTCTCTGGCTGCGTCTCATCTCGGGCACGGGTCGCGGCGACCCTCCGGCGCGGAGGGACTGGATCACGAAGTCCTCCTCGTGCTCTATTATCTCCTCTTGCTGCCATGGTCTGTGGAAACATAATATTGTTATATGTAACTTTCTTTGTGGTTTTTTCAATGCTTACTATTGTGATAAATTAAAAATGATTATTTTGTAAAAGTAATAAATAAATGCAAAAAAAAACTGCTAAGCCAAACTCTATTCCGTGAAAATTCCACTGGTTTATTGATCATGCAGGCAATTAAATAGTTCTTATGACAAGCCAATACATGGCGTTATATTTACAAAATAATTAATTATATTGTTGACTGTGTGCTGTGGTACGGCCTAAATTCAAAGGAGAATGCCCATTTTAGTATGAACTTGGTATCGGTTGCAAAGATTTGTGTCTCTCAATGAAACCTACGTTTTTGTGTATGGAAAAATATATATTTTCAACAAAGATTATCATAATTGTCCGGAGTTCTTGGAAAAATTAACTTGAAGTGTAATCAATTTTTTTTGACAATTCCTTACTCCGAGTTGATAATGAATTGAATGAATTGAAAATCCAATATCACTTTGTCCGACCCGGGATTCGAACCCGAGACCTTAGCTTTGTAACCGTGCCGTACATCTAAACCAGCGAGGCATTCGTATGGTATCATAACTTGTATTAAAAAATATAAAAACAATAAACTTACTCAGTATTTATATGGTTATATTTCCACCCTTGATCCACGACACCTGAAATGAAATAGTACTTTATTAGATACATTTTTTTTTTTTTTTTTTTTTATTGCCCTGAATGGCGAGACGAGCATGCCGTTCGCCTGATGGATTACATACATATACTAATATTATTAGGGTAGCCAGAGGGTACCGAGAACAAAATGAATCGATGAGTGAGATTGCCAGAGGTACAATAGCTAAACAACAGTGTAAATGCACTGTTAATTAAATACTATATGATTTAGGTGTGTATTGTTTTACTATATTATGTATGTATTCATGTGTGTGTGTGTATGTATGTATGTGTGTATGTATATATGTATGTATGTATGCATGTATGTATCTATTACATATTGTACGTACCTTCAGGCGCGATGACATGCAAATCCCTATGGAAGTATCTGGGCACCCATGGAGCCACTAAATTCCTCGCTCTAGCTCTCTGCGCCTCTTCTATTATTGTCTTCTGTTCCGTGGCCGCCACCTGGAAACATTATTTTAAAATTAATTATGTCCAGAAACTAAAAGATCACGAGATGGTAAATGTGTGAAATAACGAAGTGTGTGGTGACCTTATGGTAAACAGACCAGACGCGACCGCCAACATGTTCACGGTGGTCGCTTTTCCGAGTAATGTGTATTGATAGTCAATCACCACGCACTATAACGGTGAAGGAAAACATCGTGAGGAAACCTGCATACCATAGCGATTTGTAAGAATTCCTATGGTATATAAAGTCCGTCAACCCGCACTAGGCCAGCGTGGTGGACTGTACCAACCACTCTCAATCATACTCTTGATTGTAGAGGAGGCTCGTGCCCTGCAGTGGGACGTATATGGGCTGATACAGATGGTAAGTGATCACTGCACATGAACATCCACAGCGCTTGGATCATGGATGTGTTGCCGGTTCATAAAATGGAGAATGGAGCAGGAAGGAAAAAAAAAATATGGGAAAAGGAAATATGAGTCATCCGGCAATCTTACTCAACGAATGCAACGCGACAGCAAAGTTGTCGCTCCACGTATTCCTACCTTTAAGGCCGGCGACGCATCTCCATACCCTACGGTGTTGCAGATGTTCATGAACGGTGATCACTTACCATCAGGCGTACCGCATGGTCCTATGCCCCTTATAGCATTGACAAAGAGATCTAAAAAGTATTGACTGACAAGGACAAAACTGTACAAGAAAATAATTTTCAGTCATTCAGTCTTTAACATACGTGGATCTCCTGTGAGACAGTTATACTGTCCCAGACGAGCCTACCCATTAATGCTTTCATGAGTCCACCATCATCCATTAATGAGTCATGAATGACAACAGCTTGGCTCTACCTTTGAAAAATCCTATTTATGTGTGTCTGTGTCGCTTTTCAATTTCATAGAATTTCCTAAACAAGTTACATACATACATACATACATAATCGTCACGCCTGTATCCCATAGGGGTAGGCAGAGACTATAGACCGCCACTTTGCTCGATCCTGACATACTACTTTCGCTTCATCCACTTTCATCAACGTCTTCATGCATTCTCGTTAATTCTGGGTACTTTTGACCTGACCCTTGTTGAGGGTATCACCGATTTGGATGGTGTATGTTCGGTGAGGTCGACTTGCCGACTCTTTCATCCAGGTTTCACTACAATATTAAGGTCTTACCTGGTCATCATTGAGTATGGCCTCGGAGACTTTGAGCCACAGTTTTTGTGACTCATAGTCCTTCTGGTTCTCCATCCTCATCAGATACCGCGGCATGCGCTGCTCTTTCAGTACCGCTACGTCTAGTAGACTCGTCTCTTCCTGAAACAATATGTTAAATTATTTTACATTTCCATTTCAACCCTTATTTCAACTCCTTTAGGCAAATATATAGCCTATGTTACTCCAGGATAATGTACCATTCGAATGGTGAAAGAATTTTCAAAATCGATCCAGTATTTTTTGAGTTTATTCGTTATAAACATAAATCCAAAAATCCAAATGTTTCCTCTTTATAATACTAGACATGCAAATAACATCTGGTGTTGCATATTTTACGAAATTCGTGGTAGAAAAAAACGAGAAAAATTAAATTGTATATGGCTACCATGATTGCAAACTGTATTTGACTCCAAAATAATTTTCCAAATCGATTCAGGCGTCTTCGAGTAATCATATACATGAAAAAAAAAAGATTCCGACAAATTAAGAACTTTCTGCTCTTTTTGAATTCTATTAATAAGTAAATATAGCAACATGAACATTTGTTCAGTTAGACAAAAAAATATTAAAATGTTGTCATGCATTTATTATCCAAAAAAGTCCTGCATTCTCATTCATCTATCAAATTTGGGAAAACCTAGCATTGTATTATTTAATTTATCTCCTAAACGGCTAGACCGATTTTGATGCGATTTTTTTTGTGAGTTCAAGTGGAGTCGAGAAGGACTTAGAATTAGATTTACAAGTTTTTTTTTTTATATTTTTTTGATACAACCAGGCGAATTTGACCCGACCACTAGTATAAGTATAGTTGAGTACTTACCCCAGTCTTCTTATCCTTGATATCGATCTTTCCGTCCCAGTAGCCGTCGACGGTGGCTATGGTATCCTTCCCCTTCTTAATCCGGCCGGATATCGCGTTTGTTTGGTCTGAACTGCCGAGGAACGACTGAAAACAAATTTAAACAATTATTATTATTATTTTTCAGAAAAAGATAGCGGGACGAGTTGGATAGATTGGACTCTGCCCTGGCAGGATGAGCTCCGAACTGAGTCCACATGTGACGCATTTTGGGATATAACCCTATGTATTACTAACATTATTGTGGGACCAATTACCAACAGCTAGTGTTGGAATAAATAGCAATAGCAATCACAAATAGCAAGTGTAGGCGATAATAACATTTCACATGTTATATAAATAAGGTAAATTTTGCGATTTGCGATTGTGATTCACAAAGCCGATCGGCTAATATTTTTATACGTTCTCGTGTAATCTATGAAGGAGTGAGTTTTTCTTTCACGAACTAATTTAAAGAAGAAATTGAACAGTCAATTTTGTTTGTGTAAGTTTAGAAATGGTTATATGTGGTCAGTGTTTTTGTTTACAAATCCTGTGGGGGCAATTAGCAATAGCAGATATGTAGAGCATGCTAAAGCTTCAAAAATAACAAGGTGGTGATGTTTACTCGAAATAGCAATAACTCCCATTACTATGTGTACTCGATAAATAAATTTACATGATTCAAGTTCTAAATCTGCTATTATTATAAGTATATTTATCTTTATGATGATCTGTTGATAACGATAAGACGCGGATGCATTTTGCTTCTACTCCTGTTTTTTTTTAAATAGGTTCCACAAATGAGCAAACAGTTCACCTGATGGTAAGTGATCACAGCACATGAACATCCACAACGCGCGGATCATGGATGTGTTGCCGGACCAACAAATAGAGAGGGGAGTGGGAAGGAAAAATAATATTAAATTCACTTACCCTCAATTTGAATTCCACATCAGCGTGGTATCCTGTGTCTGCGCACATTATGTGCACCTGGAAATGGACAAAAAAATATTTTAAAACACTACACTGGTAAAGATGTTAAGTCTCAATATGTCCAGTAGTTACTCTGGCTACAATGGCCTGCCAACCGAAAAGCAACAGTCCATTTACACCAGGGGCGTGCACTCCTTGTAGGCAGAAATGCAGTGCTTTACTTGCCATTCACAGATATTTTATTATAACGTTCGTACGTTTTAGATGATTTTAATTTATAGTAAATAAATGAATAAACAAAATATAATAATTTAAAAACGTCTAATATTTTATAAATAGCACCTATTTGCAATCACGCATACATTATGTTTGCCACGCGAAAAGCAAGCAGCGCTGCAAAGCAAAATAATGTACCTAATCAACCAAGTAATGCCGCCGCGTCCCGCATGACATTTGTTTGCATGTGTGTAGTAATTTTGGTGTCCGTGCATAGTCGCAAACGCACACACGCATGAATATTGAAAGCCGCGACTCCTGCGGCAGGCCTCGGAAGTTCGGCAGTAATTGTCGGGAGTGATCGGAAATGTTCGTTGCCTATAATCCTAGTAAAATTAATAGGCGGGAATCTAATAAATCACCTATGCACATTATGCATTTTTGGTTAGTAAGGTTTTATTTGTTTAAATAGAAATGTTTTGTGTTTCGCGGGGGCCATTTTGCTTTTTTTATGTGTTTTTGCGTTGTTTACTATTTTATACTACTATGCGTTTCAAATAAGAATAGGAACGTCAATGACCTTTAGTTGTCAAATATCACACGAAAAGTATGGTTAGCAACAAAAAAATATTTACGCATCAATTATATTATTTTTTTCACATAGTCAAATTCTTGAACATAAATTAACTAAATAAATTGAAACAATTACAAAATGTTATATGGACACATAAACAAGAATGTTTAGTCATAAATAGCTTAAAAAAGTATATTTTTTAATTTTTTATTTACTTCATATGCAATTATTCGCCAGAGAGTTACTATAACACGACATTATTCATTCATTTATTTTTTTACAAATTATTAAATATGAAAAATATTATTTTTATTCAACAAAAATATTATTTTAAGAAATCTTGTTTTGCTCACCCTACCTAAATTGTGCAATTTGACAGCTACTACGAACCAATATGGCGCAGGGTCAGTCCTATTCATAGATTATAGTAATATACTAGAGAGTCCTATTCTTAGTTGAACCGCATAGTAGTATGTTTGTAAAAAAAAAATAGATTTCTTAAAAGATTTCATTTTAACATTTGAATGTAAATGTACATTTAACAGTTTATTACTAAGTTTCGATATTAATTGTAGTCATTTGCTTTTACTAGTGTGTTGGTTTATTTTTTTCAAATATTATTTGATTGTGAGGTTTGTGTTAAAAACGGATGTTTATCAAATGAATGAATGAGGTAGCCGAAATCTTGCGTTTATTTACATTGGGATAGGTATAGTAATCTCAACTAACCGGAACCTTGAATATGTGAAAATTAAAAGCTGACTAGGTGAGTTTTTTATTTTACTTATTAGAATTTCTTCCGCCGCGACGATCGATCGCTGTTATGTCTGCGTTGCCGTAGAAGATGGACATGAATAGTAGTACATCTAAGACTTGTTATGTTGGCATGGTTTCCGACTTAGAGATCCGTCGCGTGGTTGTAGCTATGGTAAAAAACTATAAAAGAAAAAGTTTTTGTGACCGAGTACTCCCCCGCATACCCAGTGTCATAATCCTGTGCACGCCGCTGATTTACACTACTGTTTGTCGGGAGAAATAGACATTGCGGTGGTACCTACCCAGGCGGCCTCTCACATATGATAGACCTACCACCCGTAAAAAAAACCTTGCTGGATGAATGGGCTACCTAACACCAAAACAATTGTTCAATTCGAGCCAATAACTCCTGAGATTGACGCGGTCAACCAAACAAACTTTTCAGCTTCATACCGTGTATATCCAGATTACGAAAACAAAACCAGGTGGTAATTTTAATGTCTTCAGTCAAAAAAATGTCAGAGGCATACCCAGACAATATTTTAGCTTTTATAAAATTTCGAAAGTCTGGTGGCCATGAGTACTTGGTCTAAAAGCAGTGTAACGTCGTCATAATCCATTTTGTTTGTAATTGCACGTCTCAAATCGCGGCATGTGCGTAACGTCGCTTTGTGATTAGAAATGCCAGTGGCAAAAGTTTCTTATACCATAGTTTTCGATATCGGTTTTGAACCACCCTGTATAAGTTATTTTTATTGAAATAGGCACACCAACGACATGTATATTAAACATTTTCTAATAATACAATCTTGGACAAGCTACTGATATACATATCGATTAAAAACCTTACCTTCCCTCCCAGCTCCATGCTCAGTGTTCCAATAACAATCCCTTTGCAGTGCGCGTAGGGTGCTGTAGTGACGTATGTCTCACCCCATTGTAATAGTTGGACACGCGCACACCCCTCCAATATGGCGGATGTTGAGTTACCTGGAATCATAATAAACAAATTAAAGTAAAAGAAATTAGAGAAACACGCTTTCATACACGATTGTTCCGGGATGGAATGGCAGAGACACTGACATACCCCTTTCGACTTCATTGTATTATCCATTTTTAATACGCTTTTATTAACTTCGCATGTATGTAAGTATGTAGGTATATATGTATGTAACGAAATCTTTGAAGTCGATTTTTGAGCACCTCAACAAACGTCGTACATACATACATATTACATACGTACATTCGAAGTTAATAAAAGCGAATTAAAAATGAATAATTATATGGAAAAGCTATTAAGCTCCCCTTTCGATACCCCGGGGGAGGTCGAAAGGGGTATGTCAGTGTCTCTGCCCTTCCAATCCAGTACAAACGCGGATATTGTGGCCGAGCTGGGTCAGAGGAAAAGCTATTAAGCTCCTCTTTCGATATCCCGGGGGAGGTCAAAAGGGGTATGTCAGTGTCTCTGCCCTTCCAACCCAGTACAAACGCAGATATTGTGACCGAGCTGGGTATTGACCCAGTTCTGTATTATTCATTGGAATAATACACCCAACAGTACGCATATATAGTCCTCACCCCACACTAAGACCGAGTTTTCATGTTTTATCCCGGGCGACAGATTTTTATAAAATAAAGTAATTATTATCAGAGCCGAAGAAAAAAATATTTATTGACTTCTAGTTCATTTCTCCAAGAACTCCATGTCTGGGTCGCAATTATGTTTATCTTTACTGGAAATTTATATTTTCCCTACACAAAAAAGTATGTTTCATCGAGGCACAAAAATCTTAGTAAATCATAGTACTATGCGATTCAACTAAGAATAGGGCTGACCCTGCGCCATATTGGTTCACGCTAGCTGTCAAATCGCGCAATTTCGGTAGGGTGAGCAAAACAAGATTTCTTAAAATAATATTTTTGTTGAATAAAAATAATATTTTTAATATTTAATAATTCGTAAAAAAATAATGAATGAATAATGTCGTGTTATAGTTACTTTCTGGCGAATAATTGCATATGAAGTAAATAAGAAAATATACTTTTTTAAGCTATTTATAACTAAACATTCTTGTTCATGTGTTCATATAACATTTTGTAATTGTTTCAATTTATTTAGTTAAGTTATGTTCAAGAATTTGACTATGTGAAAAAAAATATAATTGATGCGTAAATATTTTTTTGTTGCTAACCATACTTTTCGTGTGATATTTGACAACTAAAGGTCATTGACGTTCCTATTCTTATTTGAAATGCATAGTAAAATGGGCATTCTTCTTTACCTTCATACCTTTAGTGGTCGACAGTAAAGAATATATCTTACCGTAGAATTTGGAGCGTGCTAGCAAACTACCCTCAATGATATACCCCTCCTTCCTGTTGGACACGTAGAAAGCGGATATCGGGGGGTGATGTGAGACCTGAAACGAAACATAATTACCACATAATTTTGTATATAGTTTCTGTACCTATGCAATAAAATAAAATAGTATTAAACAATTTTTTATTGCAGTGAATGGCGAAACGAGCATGCCATTCGTCTGATGGTAAGCGATACGACCGCTCATGAACAGTAGCAAAAACAATCGCCTTGAATTACAAAGAAATGCTTGGCATTCCACTGCGCCATCCTATAACTTAAATTAAGTCTCAATACATCCAGTAGTTACTCTGGCTACACTACTCTTCAATCCGAAACACAACAGTGCATTTACACTGCTTAATAAAAAATACCCACCTGCTCAGCAACATAATAAGTATAAGTATCCCCCTGTCGGTGTTTCCAGCAACATCTGAAGGTCTCCCCCAGAACTGGGTTATACGGCTTCTTCAGACCCTTGGGTTTGCGATACAACCCAGAGAGATACCAGCGGAGGACGCACTTGAAACGCTGGTACGGATCTTCTAGAGTTTGCGCCCTGGAAGCACAAAATACATCATCCGTATCAGTTATTCTTTTTTAAAACTGGCTTGGCTTAGTGACTGAATGGACCTGATAGAAAGAGCAATGTCGTCCAAACAGAATGGCGAATGGCATCAGACGGCCATTCGACACAATCATGCACAATTAAGCTACGGCAGAAGAACTCTGGATTATAGGAAGGAATAGGTGCACCGGCAAAAAAACACAGCTTGAAATTACAGCAAAAGAAAATTGTTTCGAAAAGATGCCTTCGAGAGCCATAGAGCTTCGAATGCCAGCATGGACAGGAGAAAAGGGAAAGGGCCTCACATTGATTAAACATTGAAATTGCAGTATAAAAACAAAATAGATTGTTTCGCCAAGATGGTTTTGACCATCAAGCTATAGCTTCGCATGCCAGAACGCAATAAGTAGCAGTTAAAGGAGAGGAAAGTAAAAGCGGTGGGGCCTAACATTGATTAAGGACTTATACTACAATAAGTACTACGAAAAATAAATACTCACTGCGCCAATATATCAGCGTGATAATAGTTATCAGACAGTTTGTCCAGGAATGACCTGGGTTCCAATATAAACGTCGGAAGTACCACCTTGGACAAGTCCATTCCAGGCCTAACCTGTTTAAGCAGGAACCATAGTAACGACTTGTTCTCTTCAGCCACCTCTTCTACTAGCTCTCCGGCCTGGGGGCAAATAAATGAATACATACACCCAACAGTCGCATACATAGTCCTGACCTATTACTAAGAATGAGTCTTGAGCTGTGTATCACTAACTACTAGAGAACCAATTTTTTGGTTTTTCAGACACGAAACAAATACTGGTGTTTCATACAATCATTTGTCTCATGCGGAAATCGAACATACAGCCTCTCGTTTCACAGCCAGCGGTAAAACAATCAACCAGGAAGGCTGGTTGATTAGTCACCGTTCTCTGTTATCTCTATCTCATCTTATCCATCAGTAACGTCATCGTACTGTATTGTGTCAGCCCCTATACGTCCCACTGCAGGGCACGGGCCTCCTCTTCTATCGAGAGTCCGATTGAGAGTGGTTAGTACACTCCACCACGCTGGCCTAGTACCGGTTGGCGGACCTTTCCGATTCGCTACGGTATGCAGGCTACCTCACAATGTTCTCCTTCACCGTCATAGTACCAAGTGGTAACCGTACCAAATGAAAAAGAAAGAATAATTAAAATCGGTTCACCTAGTACTCAGTTATGAAGTCGCACCTTAAGAATTTAAGTGACCTAATCCAAATAAAATAGATTTTGTCTTTTAATCATATATTGGCTCAAAATGACTTTTCCATCGACCCGTTATTAGAGGACCTATTATCGCGTGGAAGACAGAAAGGTCTTCTCGATGTATCTTTCATAAGTACAAAATTCCTTATAATACAAATCTTTAATGAACGTTTCCGAATAATAAGACCTTTTAGTTAGGTCTCTATAATTCTAAAAGTGCGAAGTAATAAACATAAGATAAAAACAACATTCAGTCCGTTTAAGGACCACCTCTTTTAAAACAAAAATACATGTTATATACTCACAGCTCCAATCTCCCTATCAGGATCCTCCACATAGCACCTCTCGATCCTCGCGAGGACCTGCTGCCGTCGATCCGCCACGTCCTCATGCTGCACCTCCGGCATGCCTCCACGCGATCCGTCGCTGTCAGAGTCCGAAGCGGCGCCGGCTAACTCTGCGGTGCGGTGCTAGCATGTTACTGATAGCTAAACTATTGATATTGATACTAAGATACTATTAGCATCTAGTAGTATATAGTATCTACCTGAGATAAGGCACTGATGTGGCACCGAATGACTAGTAATTGTAGTTTGGCCATGTCTACAGTTGAAGGTAGTATAGTTGTCGTATCTAGCTTAGATAAGGAACTGATGTGGCACCTAACAACTTTAGTAATTATAGCTTAACCATGTCTACAATTGGAGGTAGTATAGGTGTCGTATCTAGCGTAGATAAAACACTAATTAAGTCACTGATATGACATCCAATAACTTTAGTAGATATTTTTTACCTATTTTTATAGATGTACATAGTATAGTTATCGTATCTAGTAAAGATCACTCACTTATATGTCATCGGTTCAAACCGTACATATTGCAATAACATTAACCCGACTAATAGCATCCCTCTTCGCGAGCTGTCACTATTCGAGTCAGAGGCCGGCTAAGTCTGTGGTGCCGTGCTAGCATGTTACGAATACTAGTGATAGCGCGACTATAGTTATGGTATCTAGTTTGGTCATTGAGTCAACTATAGTTGTCATATCTACCTCAGATAAGACAGTGGTGTGCCACCCGACTAATATACTGTATCGATAGCTTTACTATTATAGATGCAGTTGATATAGTTGTCATATTTAGCTTAGACGAACGGCACTAATGTTGAACCGAATAACTCTAGGAATGATAGCAAGATTAGTGTTTCCGATGCAGTTATTAGTTATCGTATCTAACTTGGAAAGGTTACTGATATGACTATAGTTGTGTGTATAGCCTAAACTTTGTTGCAGCACTGGTTAAAATTTAACATAGTGCAATGTTAGCGCAACTCATAGATATTGATACAGTTACTATAGTTATTGTACCTACGTTATTTAACAATGTGGAATCAGTTAAGTGGAATTCTAGCACAGTATTATAAGCCCGATTAATAGATTATGATACATTACTGAAAAGCTTAGATAAGCCACTGAAGTGACTATAGTTGTCTTATCAAGCTTATGTGACTTATATAGCACTTGACAAAAACCTATTACTGATTATCTCAATAATACTTGTAAATGCAATTACTTAAGTTTTCATATCTAGTTTAGTCACTGATGAGTCACAGGGAAACTATGTCAATTGGAATATTAGCATGTTACTGTTAGGATAAGTAATAGATACCATTACATTTACTATAGTTACGCCACCTAACGTAAATGCATTAATAAGAGATAAGCATACTAATAACTAAAAGTTATACCACTGCGAAAGTCCGACATAAGAAAACAGAAATAATATGGGTATGAAATAGGATTAAACAGGGGTAGTGAAATATAAAAGTCCTAATATCACGCCACATTATCATCCCCATCTTCAATTATGACAAGAATTATTTAAAATATCTTGGGGCCAACGACACAAAGCCAATAAAGCCAACCAACCTCCATTAAACCTGGGCTTGTCCAAAAACATCTTGTACCCTCCGTTTTCGACTTTGGTGAAATCGGACAAGATGGCGGAATCGACTGAAAATTTTCTATTATTATTTAGTACTGCAAATGGCGCTGGCTCCGAGTATTGTCGCGTCAATTTCTTCTTCTTCAGAAGTGAAAAGATCGACGACCTTCGCCGTTCAGGCTTGTCCTTCATCTTGGCTGTCAGCATGCGATCCGTTTCAAGTTCCATTTTCAAATCAGTTCCATTTTCAAATATTCGAATTTCGGTAGTCGATCATTTTAAAATTCGCTATTGCTTTTGTTCCATTTTCAAATCATAGTCGATGTTTCGATTTTTTAATTCACTTTTTTATTATCTATGTGCTGTTATTTTTAATGTTATTGTGTAAAGTCATATTGATTCGGCCTTGGCGGAACAATGCAATTACCTACACAATTGATAAGAAGATATTTACGGTAATCAGTAGGAAGTGCGAGGTAGCTTGTTCAGAATCTATAGAGATAATCAAAATGTTATAACGACAAGGTTTTCGTCGATGAAAATTATGACGTTTAGGCCCTATTGCACAAATTGACTTTTCCCATAACTCTGACTTTTAAAATGTCAATATCGTACATTAGCAATGTCAAATGTATGACGACATTGTCAATGTTAAAGTTATCTTCAAAGTTATTTTAAGCAACTGGGCCTTTATTTATAAGGACTCTAAGGTAAATTGTCGCGTTTCTTTACGAAAATTTTGGTTGCATTGTGTTTGTAGTCACTAAAACTACCACCGGGCTTCGTTTTCGGTAGCAGTCTTGATATACCCAGTATAATAAGGTTTATATAATTTATATGGTTGACTTTGTCAAACACCCATACATAGAGAAGATAATGATGCATAATAATACATTTCCAGTGTATTTGCTCGAGTTAAATTATTTAACTCAAACAATTGTCAGCCGCCACAAGGCCAAGTCGTCCGCATTATCAATTTAATGAAACGTGTTTGGATACTTCAATTGTAATGCGGTGCATTATTGATTGTTCGATTCTTCGATCAAATATACACTAGATACAACATGAGCGCTTAGAAAATGGCACCAAAAAAGAGTGCTTTAAGCACTCTTTCGCCTTCAGTCACGCACCGACCGTTGCTTCCAAAACGTCGCATAACTTTAGACAATATCATGTGAAAAGCTACTTTAAGCTCCAGGAATAAGGTGGAATTTGTGTTTATATATTTGGAATATGTGATCTTTTTGTTTATTCTTTTTAATGTCATGCATCGGTGCCACTTTTGAACAGAACTTTTACAGGGAACTGTGTATCTAGTGTATATTTGATCGAAGGTTCGATTGATGTTTTGATGTTTTTCATATGATTAGCGAACCGCCCGGGTGCAGATAAATAAATAACACCCCACAGTCACATACATAGTCCTGATCCCACACAAAGATCGAGTCTTGTGACGTGGGTATCAGGAGCTACGAGAGACGTTTCGGTCTCACAAACACCCAGACAAGAAACAAATGCCTGTGGTTCACACAAATATTAGTTTCGGTGCGGGGATCGAACCCGCGGCCTGTCGTTTCACAGTCGGCGTCTAACCAACTACGCCACGGAGGCTGTCAATAACTAATCAGTATTGTAATCATAGGACTAGTGTTACTTGAGCGTCGTGAAATTGACACGTGATGTGTTGAATATTGACAAACGGTATTTAATTTAAACCACAAAATCCTTCTAGGTAACAGCGTACCAAGTTTGAAAAAAACTGCCTGATATGAAATGAAAATAATTTAATGAATCCATTAAAATGTTCAACATCATTTGGATTCAGTCATTTTTTATCTACCACCCGGTTCGGAAAGCTGTTTTCACTAGAGAAGAACGGGCAAAAAACTCTAGTGTAGTGCGATAGTTTTGTCAATAATCACGATTTAAGGTTTCAAGGCTTTTGATCAACGCCTATAGATACCGAGTCTTTTTACGGCTCAGGTAAGATCCCGTACCGTACTAAAGTTCGGCTAAGCGGTAAAAATTCTCGTATCTATATGGGATGCCCAAAAATCGTGAAAATTAAAATCAAGATTTTTGACAAAAAATCTCATATTTTTTTCGAATTATGTACAATGTCACCTGGGGTAATGAGAAACATGTGGGCTAGTTGAAGTACCATTTGTCAATATCATCCAGTATGTTACGCTAACTAACTGATGACTAAACTAAACGTGGAGGTAAAACTAAACGTCGATCTTAGTGTGGGGTCAGGACTATGTATGTGACTATTATTTGAGAGCAACCGTGGCGCAGTTGGTTAGACACCGGCTGTGAAACGAGAGGCCGCGGGTTCGATCCCCGCACCGAAAGATATATTTATGTGAATCATAGGTATTTGTTTCGGGTCTAGGCGTTTGTGTCACCGAAGTCTCTCGTAGTTCCTGATACCCATGACACAAAACTCGATCTTAGTGTGGGGTCAGGACTATGTATGTGACTGTTGAATGCCCTGTACAAAAGCAAAGTATATCTACCTTAATTCAAGAGATACAAGTGACACAATTTAGAGGTTCTCTGGTCCTACCCAGAACGAGAAATATTTTTAAATAGTTTAAAACGGAAGTAATTATTGTTGGTTGCAGTCTCTTCGAATGTCTGTTGATAAGTGTTATCTAATCGGTAGGCATTAGTAGATAAGCGGCTGTGTTTACCTCGTGAGGAACAAAACAAGAATATTGCTATTTCGGAGCTTGATATATCTGTCAAAATATATAAATACACCCAACAGTGACATATATAGTCCTGACTCGACACTAAGATCGAGTCTTGTGTCGTGTATCAGGAACTACGAAACAGCAGTGTAAATGCACCGTTGTGTTTCGGTTTGAAGGACATTGTAGCCAGAGTAACTACTGGACATATTGAGACTTAACATCCTATGTGGAACAGCATGCTCTTCGCGCCATTTATTGCAATAAAAAAATCGTTTATGAAAACCATGCCATGCCATTCATCTGATGGTAAGCGACACGACCACTTATGGACAGTAGCAAAACCAAACAACACCATGAATTACAAAGCAATGCTTGGTATTCCACTACCCTCACCATCCTGAGACTGATAACATGTTAAGTAGACCGACTTTGTAGGGTTCGATCCCCGCACCGAGATAAATATTTTTGTGATCCACAGATATTTGTTTCAGGTCTGGGTGTTTGTGAGACCGAAAAGTCTCTCTTAGTTTCTGATACCCATTACACAAGACCTGGTCTTAGTGTTGGATCAGGAATATATTTGACTGTTGGGTGTATTTGCACGGAGCGAAGTGGACAATAATTTATTTCCAACTCCTATTAATTTAACTTTCTGATTGATTTCGTTGCGGGTTAAGGCAAGTTAGACATTCCCAGAGACTCGGCGAGCTTCAATGCTCGGTGTCATTACAATGCGTGCTTGTTGATCCTGCGACACAGGAGTTGCAGTGGTGGGTGTGAGGGCGGGACAGTCTCCAATGTTGGGTGTATTTTTTTTTTAATATTTTGTGGTGGAAAGTCATGGTAGTACTACTTCACATTTCAAAACATTTAGCAAAATATTTATTTATTTAATTCTTTATTGTACACAATAAAAAAGAATAGCAGCTTGGAGATAATACAAAAAAAAAACAAAGTACAAATGGCGGTCTTATCGCTCTAAGGCAATTTCTACCAGACATCCAACAAAATAATTAAAATTTTCGCAATAAAATATTTTGCAAAAAAAAAACATTTAAGTAGGATCAAGTAGGCGATTAAAACACTTATAATGCGAATTAGTGTTAGCCAACCGTTCGCATATGGCGGTTGGCCTTTCAAAACATAATCTAAGGACATGTGGCCGCCGCTGCTGGTGTAAAAACAAGTAATTGTGCAAAACATCCGGCGTAACACTTATTGGTAACCTAGTTTGTCGATTTTTTTTGTTTTTTTTTACTTAATAAACTTTTTTATAACGCATCATTCTTCGTTTTTATTGCATTGAATGGCGAGATGAGCATGCCGTTCAACTGATGGTAAGAACCACCTTGAATTACAAAGCAATGCTTGGCATTCCACTGCGCTCGCCATCCTGACCATAAGATGTTAGGTCTCAATATGTCTAGTAATTACTTTGGCTACAATGTCCTTCTAACCGAAACAAAACCGTGTATTTACAACATTACAGTTTTTCATAAATTTTTATGCTATTTCATGAAAATAAGTATCAGATTTTGTACCTAAGATTACCACATCTTAACACAGGTATTCTATTTTCCTAGACTCAAGGCTAGTCTAACGTAAATGTATAAAAAACAGCTTAACTTTTACAAAGTGTTAACAGATCATAAATATTCTGTATTGTTAGAAATAGCCTAGGCAGTAAACTGAGGCTATAAATTATGAGATTTAAAGTGTTTATGGTGGAGAACATTCTTGGGTTTAGCGTAAATTAGACACATACAGTTACAAAAAAATTACATAAAAAATGACTTGTAAATTTAAAAATGTTGAATTTATGGGGAAAGAAAGAGATTAATAAATTATACATTTTTCCTTAACTCCATCCCAAAGTAATTTGTAAAAAAATTCTTCAGAAGATACTGATGCCATTTGTACTAGTCTGTTATACTAGCGGTCGGGCCCAGCTCCGCCCGGGTGCATACACGTTTTAAAATGACGGTCAAAATGTTTAATTCTGACTATCAGTTTCTATGGTATGTAAGTCCGCCAACCCGCACTAGGCCAGCGTGGTGGACTATATGGCCTAACCACTCTCAATCATAATGTCGATTGTAGAGTAGGCCCGTGCCCTGCAGTGGGACGTATATGGGCTGATACAGATACATCAGTTTAGAATATCGACCAATCGGACAACGAAAAACGAACACAATTTCCTCGTATTTGCTAGAAATATCACTACTGCTTTCCTCCTATAGATCATAGCGTGATGATATATAGCCTAAAACCTTCCTCGATAAATGGACTACCCGACACTGAAAGAATCATTCAAATCGGACCAGTAGTTCCAAAGATTAGCGCGTTCAAACAAACAAACAAACAAACTCTTTATAATATTAAGTATAGATACAATATATCACATAATTTTTCAGTCATATGTGTTGATAGTCAGTCGGTGAATATACGGTGCAAGAAAATATCTGACCTGACCCTTCTTAATCCTATTTTTGATTGCCCAAGAGAACCGTGCCCTGCAGTTTTTTTTTTATTGCAATGAATGGCGAGACGAGCATGCCATTCGCTTGATGGTAAGTGATACGAGCGCTCATGAACAGTAGCAAAACGAAACCACACTTCAGTTCACTTCATCTCTTTTCTGAATGGTCCATTTATCGAGGAAGGTTATAGGGTACTTTTTATCCCATAAAAATATATTAATACAACTTTTATATTGGAAAAACTTTTGCATATGGGCGAGGCCGCAATCAACACCATGGGATAAAGATTTTATTTTAATATATAGAAAATATTTGAACTGTTTTTAGACAATTCGTCAGTTTGTTTAAACAACCTTCAAGGAGGATTTCAGCAAAAATTTCAGAGCTTATAATCCGACATGTTATAAATCTAAAATGATTTTAACTTTTTCTATAGCTATCAGTGGCGAGACGAACCTGTCGTTCGCCTGATGGTAAGCGATACGACCGCTCATGAACAGTAGCAAAACTAAAGCATGGCATTCCATTGTGCTCGCCATGCTGAGACATAAAATTCTAAGTCTCAATATGTCCAGTAGTTACTCTGGCTATAATGCCCTTCAATCCGAAACACAACAGTGCATTTAAACTGCTGTTTGTTGGGGAAAATAGACATTGCGATGGTAACTACCCAGACCTACCATCAGAAGAGGACACATAGTTGATCTATATTTTTAATACACAGGGTATAAATAATTTTGGACTATCAATGCCAAGAAGATTGCTTCTAATCCGAATAGTAGTTACAAAGATTAGCATGTACAAACAAACTAATCAGCTGATATTAGTGTAGATAACAGACTTGACTTACTTAATTATATGCAATAATCATATTTCTTGTCTCTAGTTTTAAAGTGACTCGGTGGCGTAATTGCATGGTATGATGATCAAGCTGAGGTTTCGGGTTCGAATCCTAGGCCGGGCGAAGTTTTTCAATTCATTATCAGGAATTTGTACCCGATATGGCGATTGGCTCGTCCCCTAACACATCGTGGTACGAAACATATAAGGCGAAATGTGGATGTCCTGACACCTCTGCCTAAAAGGCGTGAGTTTATGTATGTTGTATGTATGTTATGTTTATGTATTGTATCTATTTCTTCAATTACAATATTTTTATTTGTGTGCGCAACTTTATATTTCGGAATAATAAATAAATAAATTATACAAAATACACGTATAATTTAAATAGTCACTATCTTTTCTGTCTTTTATCGTAACCCAATTGTTTTTTCTTCAAATACATAAATGAATAATGTTATTTAGGCTTATACAACAGACATTTCTCAAAATTCCCGCCAACACTATCTGCTACACGTGCAAACAAATTAATATTTTACCACGTGATCTCTTAACTGCGTAATAACACGTCTTAGTCCTAGTTATATCATACACTTCACTCAACAACTTAATACAACAGATATACATGTGAATTACTATACTGTATCAGCCCATATACGTCCTACTGCAGGGCACGGGTCTCCTCTACAATCGAGAGTACGATTGAGTTGGTTAGTACAGTCCACCACGCTGGCCTAGTGCGGGTTGACGGACTTTATACATAGAAGTTCATACAAATCACTATGGTAGGTTTCTTCACGGTGTTTTCCTTCACCGTTAATCTGTATCTGTATCAGCCCATATACGCCCCACTGCAGGGCACGGGCCTACTCTACAATCGACAGTACGATTGAGAGTGGTTAGGCCTGTTACCGTTAATCGTTGTCCACATAAATATTACTCTGTATTGGGATCGTGGCGAACCCCTGTTTCACAGAAAATGTCTAACCATCCATTCACTGACATACATACATATTACATTAATATGTTAGCCACATATTAATGTAATATGTAATTTAACATATTAATACTAATATATACTATATTGAACTAAACAGCCGATAATTTATGTTTTCCTCATAAGATAATTAATTTGACATGCTTGGCATGCAGCACTTGCTATGCTATGTGCTAAGTGCTTTGCCAAGTGAACGAGTAGTTATACCTGTCAATACACCCGGTATATCCTACTGTATCAGTCTATATACGACCCACTGCAGGGCACGGGCCTACTCTACAATCGACAGTACGATTGAGAGTGGTTAGTACACTCCACCACGCTGGCCTATCCACAAAATCGCTATGGTACGCTGCTCTCCTCGCGGCATGTTTTTTTTTGCTTTAATTAGCCAGGAACCATGCCATTTGGTAAGCGATACGACCGCTCATGGACAGTAGCAATACTTGGCATTCCACTGCGCTCGCCATCCTAAGACATAATATGTCCTCAATATGTCCAGTAGTTACTCTGGCTACAATGTCCTTCACACCGGAGCATACCTGTGCGTCTACACTACTGTCTGACAGGAGAAATAGACTTTGCAATTTATTATCAAAACGCATAAATCAAATCATGGATGTGTTTTGCATTCGAACCCACTGCCTTAGCAACCGCGTCTGGTCCGTTACCATCAGGCCATTCACTAAAAAGCGCACTTGAAATATTTATTTCCGTTTGCCATAATACTTGTACAAATTGATTTTATTTTTGTATATGCTGTAATGCGTTGATAACTTGAGTAATATTGAACGAATATATTATGTACTAAACTAGGTATGATACATATCCAGTTAGGTATACCGGGTATCTCAAACTGCTACCGAAAACGAAGCCAGGTGGTAGTTTTAGTGACTACAAACACAATGCAACTAAAAATTTTGCTAAGACACGAGATTTTTTTTTTATATTTTTTTAAATATCGTCTTTTTTGGTGGTTAATCCATAGTGTGTGTTAAAATAATAATTTAAACACTTTTATACCTTAGAGTCTTTATAAATAAAAGGATATACACTATTATTTTACGAAAAAAATTATTCGCCACCCAAATACAACATAAAAAAAAATTGACGCTTTTTTTCCAACATTTTCTGTTGCATTGTGTCTGAAGTCGCATAAACCACCACTCGGCTTCGTTTTCGGTAGCAGTCTTGAGATACCCTGTATATACAGGGTACATCAAAACTGCGACCGAAAACGAAGCCGGGTGGTGGTTTAACGGCCAGTCTCTATATCCTATCTATCTTTAACAAGAGATAATAATAGCTACCATTATTATATCGGTACCATTCTACGCTTCATTAAACAAAGATAGACATATATTTTTATCTTACCTAGCTATATATAAATATACACCATATCTATACTCCTCCATCTTTGTTAACTAAAATATAAAATCAATCTAAATATCAAATAAAATGTCTTGTCAAAGATAGATAGATTAAAGAGAACGGCTGTTAGTATCTACAGATACAATAGAGAGACTGCGATTATTTTATATTTTTTCTGTTATCCTCACTACCTTTTTTTGTACTGTATTTTAACAACCATGGCGAAATTCTAATACAATTACAACGCCGAGGTATCGTGTTCGAATTCTGGGTCGTTCAAAGTGATATTGGATTTTTCTATTCACTATCAGCCCGGAGTCACGAATTTGTGCCCGATATGGCGATAAGCTCGCCCACTATCACACCGTAGGACGGAATTTACAAGGCGAAACGTGGGTGTCCTGATAGCACCTCTTTTTAACCCTTTTGGGAAAAAGACGTGAGATTATGTATTATATTTTTATTGCAATGAATAGCGAGACAAGCATGCCATTCGCCTGATGGTAAGCGATACGATCGCTCATGAACAGTAGCAAAACCAAACAACGCCTTGAATAACAAAAAAATACTTGGCATGCCACTGCTCTCGCCATCTTGAGACATAAGATGTAAAGTCACAATATATCCAGCAGTTACTCTGGCTATAATGTCCTTTAATCCAAAACATAACAGTGTATTTACACTGCTGTTTGGCGGGAGTAACAGACATTGCGGTGGTACCTACCCAGGCGACCTCTCACATATGAGAGACCTACCACCAGTAAAATGTATTTATGTGTTATAATCGGCTACTGCAGGGCGCGGGCCTCCTCTACAATCGAGAGTACGATTGAGAGGGTTAGTACAGTCCACCACGCTAGCCTAGTGCGGGTTGGCGGACTTTACATACCGTAGGTCCACTACAATATGGATTAACTAATAATGTATTTCCTTTAATAGCATTTTATTTACCATAAATAGTTATAAATAATAAATAAGATGACTAACCAAAACCAAAACTAAATAATTTCAATTTATGTAATCAATTATTTTGTAAATATAGAACAAGTACCTGCTATGTATTGACTTGTCATAAGAGCTATTTAATTGCCTACATAAATAAATAAATAACACCCAACAGTCACGTACATAGTCCTGACCACACACTAAGATCGAGTCTTGTGTCGTGTATCAGGAACTACGAGAGACTTTTCGCTCTCACAAACACCCAGACCCGGAAGAAATATTTGTAAACATTTCTCTCGGTGCGGGGATCGAACCCGCGGCCTCTCGTTTCACAGGCGGCGCCTCACCGACTGCGCCACGGAGGCTGTCATTTTCATTGTCATTACATGATAAATAAACCAATTTCATTTCATTTCATAGTGTTCTATATACCTAGGAGTTTATACATAGCTCTCAAGTACGCATTACCTAATGTTTTCCTTAAATGCAAGGTCGTTTCAATGTCGATAATGTTTTTAATATCTTATATTATCCATACATTTTATAGTAAATATTTTGGTGTCTTGTTCTTGTTAATAATTAATTATTCGAGACGTTAGTCTGAGCTGGAAAATGTAAAGGAAAAAATGTTAAATGTTGCCAAAAATAATAGCAACAGCAACCCTTTCCATCAGACTAAACTGAAATTTATAATATTTGTAAAAAATCTTCCATATATACATATACTCTCGCCTTTTCTCCAGAAGACTTAGGCAGAGGTGCCAGGACACCCACATTTCGCCTTGCATGTTCCGTCCCACGATGTGATAGGGGGCGAGCTTATCGCCATATGGGGCACAAATTCCTGACCCCAGGCTGGTTATTAATACAAAAATCTAATATCAATTTGCCCTACTCGGGATTCGAACCCGAGACCTCAGCTTTGCAATCGTACCGTAGAACAACTACGCCACCGACGCAATGGGATGGGATCCAATTCTACATTTAATTAAATCGGAACCCAAAAGACCAACTGCCAGACCTCAAGACATAGTGAGCTCCTTCTGCGTAGATCGGAACGCGAAAACCAATTAACTTTTTAAGTTAACTTTTTAACATCTGTGAAAATTAGGGTAGTTAAATTGTAACAGTCACTGAGCGGATGACTGATACCTCAGTCCGCCCCGTGACCATGAAAACTGTAAAGTGATCGAAACGTCGGGAAGATAAAAATGTAAAAATTTAATCAATTCCGCGATAAAATCCGTAAATAATACTTTTATTTCAATGTGTAACATTCGCGTAAATCTAAGAAACCATTACGACGATTGATTTCAATACGATATCGTATCGACTACGTAGTAACCTCTTTGAACAGATGCGAATATTTTCCCACCTTAATATAATAGCCACCTTAATATCTGGGTGGGTACCACCGCAGTGTCTATTTCTCCCGTCAAACAGCAGTGTAAATGCACTGTTGTGTTTCGGATTGAAGGGCATTGTAGCCAGAGTAACTACTGGACATATTGAGACTTAACATCTTATGTCTCAGGATGGTGAGCGCAGTGGAATGATAAGCATTGCTTTGTAATTCAAGGTGTTGTTCGGTTTTGCTACTGTTTATGAACGGTCGTATCGCTTACCATCAGGCGAACGGCATGCTCGACTCGCTATTCATCGCAATAAAAAAAAAAAATGGACTGCCTCGGTGACGTAGTTGTACTAGGGTACGGTTACAAAGCTGAGGTCTCGAGTTCGAATCCCGAGTCGGGCAAAGTGATATTGGATTTTTCTATTCATTATCAGCTCAGAGTCAGAAATTTGTGCCCGATATGGCGATAGGCTCGCCACCTATCACATAGTGGGACGGAACATACTGGCGAAATGTGGGTGTCCTGGCACCTCTGCCCACCCTTTCTGGGAAAAAGGCGCGAGTTTATGTATGTATGTATATAATAGCGTAACAAAAAAAAACAATGTTATTAAAAACTTGAAAATCAAGTTTCATTTGAGGAAAATCGTTCAAAATACAACACACACACATATGTACATTTCTTTAACTTATTTCCTGTATACTTTGTTTATCAACATGACTCATAGTTACCTAAATCAAACTCAATATTTTTATTGCGACGAATGGTGAGACGAACATGCTATTCGCCTGATGGTAAGCGATACAACTGCTCATGGACAGTAGCAAAACCAAACAACATCATGAATTGCAAGGCTTTACATTTCACTGCGCTCGCCATCCTCGGGCCCTACTATATTCATCCGAAACGAAGTTCGAAACTTCGGACGATCGAAGTTTTTTATACGATACGAATGTATCTACTCTGTAAAAGTTCCAATTTGTATAACGTACATCGTAACCATAAATCTATGGTTACGACCATAAGTCAATATTGACTATTAAGTATATGTAGGTACATTCGTATCGTATATAAACTTCGATCATCCGAAGTTTCGAACTTCGTTTCGGATGAATATAATAGGGCCCCTGATACATAAGATATCAAGTCTCTACATCCAGTAGTTACTCTGGCTACAATGTCCTTCAAACCGAAACACAACGGTGCATACACTGCTGTTTGGGAGAAATAAACATTGTAATGGTACCTATCCAGGCGTTCTCTCACATATGAGAGACCTAACATCAAAACAACGCTTTTTAATAACTTTACTTTTTAATTTTTTCATTGAACTCAAACCTTAACAAGAATGGCCTGATAGAGTGAGCAAAGTGTAGTCGAGATACAGGTACGAGTTGACATATAATATTTAATTTAACCCACGAGTTTCTCATCACCCCAAGTGATTGTGTACATATTTTTTTTAAATATTCTTGGTGATTTTTTTTTTTGTCACAAAGACAATGATTTTAGTTTTCACGGTTTTCGGCAACCACAAGTATTTTTACTGATTGGCTGAACTTAGATTCAGGGATATAGAAAACACACTCATATAACTTAACATCTTATGTCTCAGGACGGCGAGCGCAGTGGGATGCCAGGCATTGCTTTGTAATTCATGTGTTGGGTTTTGCTACTGTCCATGAGCGGTCGTATCGCTTACCATCAGGCGAACGGCATGCTCGTCTCACCATTATTATTTTTCAAATTGGTTCCCCAGTAAAACCGACACATAGTACATACCTACAATAACTTTAAGGATATGAAGCAATTCCTATATTGTAACTAAATCCAGAAACTTCCTGCACTCATTATGGTGTATTATTGTAAACAATGCCATTGGATTTTCCCGGTAAATAATTACTTACATTATATTTATTTACTTATGCTTTGTATGCAATATAGCGGCCCGGCCCAGCTTCGCCCGGGTACAAATAGATTTCTGTACAATAATATGTACGTATTATACATATAAACCTTCCTCTTGAATCACTCTATCTATTAAAACAACCGCATCAAAATCCGTTGCGTAGTTTTAAAGATTTAAGCATACAAAGGGACATAGGGACAGAGATAGCGACTTTGTTTTATACTATGTAGTGATTGTATAAAGGCGGACTTAATGCCTAAGGCATTCTCTACCAGTCTAACTTTGGGTGGTGCAGAGAGAAAAAACTAGGCGCATATATTAACAAAATATGGTTATGTTATGATAGTTATAGTTTATTTACCCGACGCGGGAAACGAACCAGCTACCTCATATTGCAAATCCAGCTTGTATTACATTCAAGATTACACTTAATTATCACATAAACACTTTATAAATATTAATAAGATTTTAAACTATTCTTCACTAGAACACTTTTTGTTTAATTTACGTCATAACGACATATAGTCGATAAAAATATACTTCGTGTAAAAAAAAGAATTAAAAATTACAATACATTAATAAACATTAGTTTGTCATGTAGATATTTAACTTGTTATTTTCCTGGGTTCATTAGATATCTATTGCCTCAATCAATTTGTTTTTGTTACATTCACCATAAAAATTAGTTAATTTCGACAACTATTTATCCACTTTATTCCGTATCATATACTTTAAAATAATATTGAATTTATCACTTCAAGCCTTTTAACACTTAATTTTTCACATCCACACTAACCAATTACACTTAATTTTATCACTAAACATGCTTATTTTCATTCGTAAACAAACATATCGTATTTACACAAACTCGCGATAACACACACACACCTTTACACACGTCCGCGCGTCGCGGCGGGCGCGGGCAAACTGAATAATCAATTACACATTTGACAGTTGCGCGTGAGTGGGCGGAGCGTGTTTTTTCCTTGAATAAAGGAAACGCGGCCGTAGAGCCTTAGTTACGTCATCGCAATTTAAAATGCGAATGTTTAAAACGTTCTTAGTATTGTGACTTTTATTAGTCCTAATGGAGTGACATTTTTGATATGCCTATAAATTAATCATTGCAAATGACATTCTTAATGTTAATTACATGTTGCTTGCTACAGTCCACGGGGGGCATTGATTTCATGTTAATTATCTGACGATGAGGGTATGTACGTAGCGGAAAGCGCAGCGTGGGACATCCACCCACAAGATGGTCAGACGACCTTGTAAAGGTCGCGGGACCTCGCTGGATGCAGGCTGCCTCCAACAGGTCTCTGTGGAAATCATTGGGGGAGGCCTATGTTCAGCAGTGGACTTCTTTTGGCTGATGGATGGATGATCTGACAGTATTTTTTCCAATCGAGTTTATAATATTTTTACTTCTACATAGGTACATATGTGACATACATACATAAACTCACACCTTTTTCCCAGAAGGGGTAGACAGAAAAGCTACCAGGACACCCACATATCGGCTTGTATGTTCCGTCCCACAGAAACCTATCCCCTATCTAGCACAAATTTCTAAGACCGGGCAGATGAATAAGCAGAAAAATTCAATATCACTGCCCGACCCGGGATTCGAACTTGAAACCTTAGCGTTGTAATAGTACCGTAATACAACTACGCCACCGATGCATTCATAACACATGCTCAATACAAAAATACCTTATCAAGTATGCCGTACTAAAAATAATTCACAGACGCGATCAATCACTATTGAAACGAGGCGCATGCTTCAATGAATCATAATCAGATCGCATTTTATTTTATGCCTAACAATATTCGAAATATCGGTATCGGTTTTCGTTAAAAACAATGGGCTCTACTATATTCATCCGAACGAACGAACGATCGAAGTTTATATACGATACGAATGTATCTACTCTGTAAAAGTTCGAAGTTGTATAACGTACATCGTAACATTAAGTCAATAACGACCATAAGTATATGTAGGTACATTCGTATCGTATATAAACTGCGATTATCCGAAGTTTCGAACTTCGTTCGTTCGGATGAATATAGTAGGGCTTAATATTCGTGAACAAATAAATAACACCCAACAGTCACATACATAGTCCTGACCCCACACTAAGATCGAGTCTTGTGTCGTGGGTATCCGGAACGTAAAACATTTCGCTCTCTCAAACACCCAGACCCGAAACAAATACCTGTGGGTCACACAAGGATTTGTCTCGGTGCGATCGAACCCGCGGCCTAACGCTTGATAGCCGGCGTCCAACCAACTATGCCACATAGGCTGTCAAAACGAAAGTCTTCGGGAAGAACATTCGGTTTTGGACAAAATAACTGATGTTCTACCCAACGCCAATGTGGTCAATTATTATTTCCTAGATTTTGCTCGAGAACTTAAATATCGGCTAGTCTTTTACCGCATCTTCAAAAATAATCTGCTGGTAAGAATGGTTTTCTATTATAAATAACCATTTTGACTTCCAACCCCTTAACACAGATATCATAAAAATAATATCACTACTGACCCATAAAACAAAAGTTATACTGGATTTTTCAATTCATTATTAGCCCAGAGTCAGGAATTTGTGCCCGATATGGCGATACGTTCGCGTATCACATTGTGGGACGGAACATACAAGGCGAAATGTGTGTCCTGGCACAGCTGCCTACCCCTTCTGGGATAAAAGGCGTATGTTTATGTATGTATGTACTGACCCATTACCTTCAACTAGCAATACAGGATTGTAGCTGACATAATTAGCGTGTAAGTGTGAAATTCATTGCAAAGAAATATACGTACATATAATTCAAAATAACTATGAGTAATAATTACAATGAAAGGATTATAACATTATATATCAGAATAGAAAAAAAATTATTAAAGAGCCGAGCTGATAGCATCACTAAAAGTGTACTTAATTTGATAGCAATGTATAATCAAGTTTCTATTTTGTATGGAACCATGTAGTATAGAAATAAGGAGTACCATCTTTGTATGAATAATATCCAAAAGCTTTAAATTCTGACGACACCACTGAAGAAAGAGGGCTTTAATAAAGTTCTATATATACGACCACCTGTACATACATATACGACTACCCAAAAAACCCACTTGAAAAATCTTAAGCATTTGTAAATAACAAAAAATCATCATCCCTATTTATTTTTTTATTGCCATGAGTGGCGAGACTAGCATGCCATCCGCCTGATGGTAAGCGATACCACCTCATGGACATGGACAATTGCAAGTCCAAACAACACCACGAATTACAAAGCAATGCTTGGCATTCCACAGCTCTCGCCATCCTGAGTCATAAAATGTTAAGTCTCATATTATGTCCAGTAACTCTGGCTACAATGTCATTCAATCCGAAACACAACAGTGCATTTACACTGCTGTTTGGCGGGAGAAATAGACATAGATGGTACTCTCTAAATCATTGAAAGCCTACGTTTACCAGTGGACTTGTTGTGGCTGAAGAGAGAGAGACAAACGGAGAAAGATGGTACTCCTTACACCTATCTAAAGCAGGAGTTCCCAAACTCTACGACGCCGCAGCTTGGTACAACATAGTAGGCGAAGAAAGGCGCGGAAAAATAACGCGAGAAAAGGCGCCGAATCACAATTATCCATGTATTAGAATTTGTATACCTATCTAGCTAACTGGTATCACCTTCGATCAAATATACACTAGATACACAGTTCCCTGTAAATGTTCCTTTAAAAAGTGGCATCGATGCATTGAAACAAAAAAGCAAACAAAAAGATCACATATACCAATTCAATTAACACAAATTCCTCCTTATACCTGGGGCGTAAAGTAGCTTTTCACATAATGTTGTTTAAAGTCTGAATGACACGCCCCCGAAAGTAATAAAATTTTACGACTTTAGTTGGACACCCGAATAAAGGCGCAATGGAGTCGAATGTTTACATATTTTTCTATAAATTTACGAGAGTGTTATAATTATATTATCTTAAATATGTTGTCCGAATATGTAGTGCATAGGCATATGGAATAGGAGTCACACACACCACGCTCGAATTGTTAGGTTTAAAATTTTCTTCGTCTATTCCTTGCGATATAATTTCACGCCACTTATTCCTTTTTATTGCATTAAGTGGAAATCTGTAAGAAATGTTTCTGATGTTAATTTATAATAAGTATACATTAATTATTACTAGTAATTTAAAAACAATAAAACTATTCCATATATTTTCTGTTCCAAATCATGACACTACCCATCTTTGTCTATTTAAGCGAGTAGAAAGGGACAACTGCGATGCACAGTTTGTTGATTTTAATTTGCTAAATTTATTTATATTTAATTATTGGTACTCAATTTCACACATTTATTAATGTAGAAAGCAAGTACATGGATTATAATTGCCGAAAATATGAAATCCCATGTATTTTAAGCATTGTAAATGTTTTGTTTTTGCATTTTTTCACAGAGCATTTAAGCACTGTCACAAGCAACGGTCGGTGCGCGACTAAAGGCGAAAGAGTGCTTACTCGAAATTTAAGCACTCTTTTTCGGTGCCATTTTCTAAGCGCTCATGTTGTATCTAGTGTATATTTGATCGAAGGGTATCACATTAAAATATCTTACTACGTATAGAGAAGCTATCCCATACAAATGTCTTGTCGATTTTGGTATAAGTTGTAACTAAATCGCTGCAGCGTGGAACAAATAATTATTCGTCTAAATTCTAACCAAACAGTATAACTTCTTCTTCTAAATTTTCTCCTTCTTTTAAATCCATCCCATGGTTGTCTGTAAGACATTGCTTAAAGCGATAAGAACGCCATTTGTACTTTTTATTTTTTTTTGTTTAGTTTCTGTATGTTGTATTTTTTTATGTGTACAATAAAGATTTAAATAAATAAATAAAACCATGCAGCGCTAGACCGCTTTCAGGGTATAGTTTTCTCGCGACCAAAAGGTCGAAAGTGGACCTAGTGGGACACATTTTTCACAAAGAACGTCTAAAGTGACATTGATATTGATGAGTATCATTTTATCTATTTCGATCGGTTAGATAGATGAGGGCCCCGAAAGTTAATAGCAATGTATGTGAACCGTGGAGTGAAAAAGTTTGGGAACCCCTGTTGTATGTCTCACCGCTCCTAACAATCTTCCCGGCGACGTATACGCTCTGGCTACAAGCCCTCTCGTCCCTCCTCTGGCACTGGCTCGCCTCGTAACTCAGCGAGGGCAGTTTGTCGTAGTCTATCACCGAGTACTTCTCCGGAGTCGCCACGTGAGAGAGCGACGCCGACTTTCTATTGTGGCAAAAACTTTTTTGTGATTTCATTTATTTTTTGTTTTGCTTTTTATTTATTTAGTTGCCTTTTTTATAATAAAAAGATTTTTGTTTTTGTTCTCATCGCTTGATTTATTTGCGAAAAAATTGCTCAACCCCTAAAAGTGTTACAACAATACACAATGCAGCATTAACTTCTCGCTTTTGATTTGTACTCATTGTTTTTGTATGTATTGACGTCATACCTACAAAAAACTTGTAAAGTTAGTCAACAAACGTATTGTTTGTGTCCCTGTGATATCGTAATATTTTTTATTCACAAAGCGACGATAAAGTAATCCCGCTTGCCTCCTATTCAAATCAATGGCCAAAGACAAGGAGCTATCCTCTTTACCCTGCCATACTCAACCTGCGCCACTAGGAAATAAATAATAAATACACCCAGCAGTCACATACATAGTCCTGACCCCAAATTAAGATCGAGTCTTGTGTCGTGTATCAGAAACTGCGAGTGTTTTCGGTCTTACAAAAACCCAGACCCGAAACTTTGTGTGGTTCACACGAATGTTTGTTTCAGTGCGTGGATCGAGCCCGCGGCCTCTCGTTTCACAGCCGGTGTCGAATCTAGCGAGAATGTCAAATCATTTAAAATTTCGCGCCAATCGTAGAAACTATGATTATCAAGTTAAAAAAATTGTAACTAGACAATCCCACCGCGTTATTTGCTTTTAGTTGACCAGCAACACTATACCTAAAACGAGTTTGGGGACCATGTAAAAAAAGGTTGAGTACCGCTGCTCTTAACAGTTCCATAGACGGCGCTTTCTCATCAATATTTTCAGGTGTACAAAACGTCACAATATTTAAATCTCCTATTCCTCCTCCACGGCTTTATATTTTTTATCATGCTATCTCTTATTATCAGTGTATTTTTAATTTTATATGAAGAAAATTAACGTTATTTTTTGTAACAATTGGAGTTAAAATATAGTTTTTATATACCGTACAAAGTTTGTTAGTTTTTTTATTTTATATGTCTAAAATTAACGTTATGTTGTGTAACAATAAGGGTTAAAATATAGACTTAGTAATTTTTTAGTTGAAAAAACAAACTCCATTATAACGGAGTTTTTGGGATTAAAAAATAAAACAAAAACGTTATAAGACATATTTTTGTCTCAAGTTGGGGCGCAGCGCGGTATGATTTGTTCTTTGACTATGGAATGTCTAGTAAATATATTTTTTTGTTTTAACAAAAAAGTATCTTACCTACTGTCCAAATCGCTAGCCGACGACGTCGAACTATATCCTCTGAACCGCTCCATAGATGGCGCTGTCTTAGTAATAATAATATTCTCAGGTGTAGCACACAAGACTTCACAATCCTTATATCTCCTATTCTTCCTCCAAGTCTTGGCGAAAACCTCATCATTTTCCGTATCACTTTTCACCCCAGACTCTCTAAAAAACTTACTTTGAGTTATAAATTTGAGGGTAGTTGGCGTGGAACATCGTCGTTTCGGTAACGCTGTCATCATTTTGAACAAACCATCTTCTGTTATCGACGGAGACAGCTTACCCTTCAATTTCCTCTCACCTAATTTAATATCGAAGCATTTCAATGCAGATTTCCTTACCAAATCCATTCTTGGGCTCGAGGCTAAACTCTTACTCAACGGCGTGGTCGACCGACTTACACCCATCTCTTTCCTTCTTATGATATCTAACAATCTTCCGTCCTTCTTTTCGTCTGGCGTTTGAGAACCACTGGACTCGTCGCATTTCGACACGTTATCGACAGAACCGATAAAATTGGCCCATTTTGAGGCGAACGTTTTTGATTTACGTCGTTTCTCGCAAGGGCTGTGGCGTGAGTTAGGAATGGACATTAATGGCGAACTACACGACGAAGGGTCGGATAATTTTAGCAACACTAGCGGTACCACACAGTGCAAGGATGAAGATAAAATTTATGTTAGTTACCTTGTATTATAATGCTATAGACTTACAGCCGTTGCCAATAAACAATCTCAATCCAAAATTTGCCGTTTGAGATTGACAGATCAATATTTTTTCTGATACTATATTGCCAATAATCAATCTCAGTATTGAGAAAACTATGGCAACATGGTAAATGACAAATCGATAAGTAGAAAACAATCCAGATTGACTTCAATCTAATTTTTTCGATTGATTATTGGCATCGGCCGTTAGAAAAGATTAGTAACATTGTCAATCATTTTATTTTATGTAAACCTTTTCTAATAGGTTTTTCGTTATTGGCTAATGGTTTATGGTCGAAACCAGTCTTAAACTAAATTATGACTGTTACTTATCAAACATCTAAAATTATATCGAAGGACGAATAAATATCGATTCCGTATGTATTAACATAACTTTAAATAATAACTAACACGGTAAATTACATTAACATTCAAATAAGTCACTGCCAAGGTCAAAGTCACTGTAAGTCAATGTCAAATGTCAAGGTCACTTAAAATAATCAATATTAATAACTGTATCGAATGG
The DNA here is from genome assembly GCA_030180105.1 of Hyles lineata. Taxonomy (NCBI): domain Eukaryota; kingdom Metazoa; phylum Arthropoda; class Insecta; order Lepidoptera; family Sphingidae; genus Hyles; species Hyles lineata. The sequence goes on from JARJEE010000038.1 coordinate 120,230, forward strand.
CATTGAAGTTGGGACTCCTGTCTGATGCCATTTGATACTCTGGCTGGACGGCATTGGCACTTACCATCAGATGCAGAGCAATCATTATGCCGTGCCAGTAAAAAAATGCCTTATTTTATTCCAACAAAAATTTAGAATTTACAAAACAAATTCCTAACTCCATCAGTCAACCCCAAGACAAGTTCAAGGTCACAAATTCTTTACAGCGCCATTTAACACCCAGGGTCATGGTCAGTGTCAAAGTGAGAACTTATAACACAATTTGCCTCATTAGTTTGTCCTCAGTCACTTAGGGTCAAGGTCAAGGTCAATGTCAAGGTCATATGTTTAAGAGTACTCACCGTGCTCATTGAAGTGTTTCTCCAGCTCCTCGTGCGAGATGTTCTGCGTGGCGGGCGCCTCCGGGGCCACCGTCTGCTCCGGCCGAGAACGGGAACACCTGAACTCGAGGGATAGAGGGGATTGAATAAATAAATTGATAATTGTCAGCCTCCTTGGCGCAGTTGGTTAGACGTCGCATCGAAACAAATATTTGTGGGTAGCACAGGGATTTTCTTGAGGTTCTTTAGGTTAGGTATCGAGGCTGGGTGTTTGTGACACCGAAAAGTATTTTTTTTTAATTATTGCTCTGAATGGCGAGCGCAGTGAAATGTCAAGCGTTACTTTGTAATTCATGGTTTCACTACAGTTCATGAGCGGTCGTATCGATTACTATCAGGCGAACGGCATGCTCGTCTCCCCATTCAATAAAAAAAAAAGTAAAGTACTTCGTTCCGGCCATATGATCTACCACGCTGGCCTAGTGCGGGTTGGCGGACTATAGATCCCATAGAAATTCTTACAAATCTTTATGGTCTGGAGATTTCCTCATGATGTTTTCCTTTACGTCAAAGTGCGATTGGTGTGATTGACTATCAATACACACATGACTCTGGAAAGCTAGGGGTATGCCCTGGGATTCAAACCTACGACCACCGTGAACATGTTGGCAGCCGCGTCTGCCCCGTTTACCAACAAGCCACCACGCATATTTACATTAGTAAATACTGAAAATGGTAGTCATTACTGAAAATCCTTCAAACCTGTGCCAAGCAATAATAAACCCTATTCACATAATCATAAGGTTGATAATCTCACCTGAGCATAGCATTGCTGCATCGTAGCGCTAGTTCCAATCCGTCCAGCCAGCAATGTCCGGCCGCCTGCGACGGCGCGCGGAATATTAGATGCGCTGTCGGCAATGGTTGTACCACTGCGCCTGAAAACAAACATATTTATTAAAAAATTGATAAATGTCTTAATTATTTTTATATCTATGTATTTTGTATGTAATATATAGCACCTTTAGAATTAAAGAGACCTAACAAAAAAATCTCATAAGAAATGTACTTATGGAAGATACATCAAGAAGACCGAAGTATACATCTTTCTGTCTTTCACGCGTCAATAGGTCCTTCTTTAAGGGTCGATGGAGATAGTCATATTGAGCCAATATATGATTAAAGGACAAAATCTTTTTTTTTTTGGATTTGGTCAGTTTAATTGTAAAGATGAGATATGTGAGGGGCCGCCTGTGTAGGTACCAATGCAATGTCTATTTCTCCCGCCGAACAGCAGTGTGAGTGCACGGTTGTGTTTCGGTTTGAAGGACCTTGTAGCCAGAGTAACTACTGGACATATGTCTCAGGGTGGCGAGCGCGATTGAATACCAAGCATTGCTTTGTAATTAAAGATGTTGTTTGGTTTTGCTACTGTTTATGAGCGGTCGTATCGCTTTCCATCAGTAGAACGGCAAGCTCGTCTCGCCATTCCGTGAAAAAAAAAGATAAATATCTCTTCCAAATTCATGCGTTCCTGGTATGTACAATTTCAACATACCGCTTTTTTATGTTAGTGTGCGTGCGCATCGTAAAAACAGAGTGCTCATTCATAGTATCGGTAAAAAATATCGTTGATCCCGATACCAATACTTACTGCTTGAAATTCATTATAACATTTTTAATGGTTCGTGTTAAGATGTTTTTGTGTTTTATGCCGGGCGACAGATTTTAGTAAATTAAGTAATTATCATCAAATTTTACATTTTGTTCACAGTGCCGAAACATACTTTTTTTTGTTGGACTTCAAGTTAATTTCTCCAAGAACTCCGGGCATGGGTCGCAATTACGTTCATATTTATTGAACATAAATATACATTTTTCCCTACACAAAAAGTAGATATCATCGAAGGACAAAATCTTCGCACCAATACTAAGTTTCATAGTAAAATGGGTATTGACCATATTTTACTCTCCATTATTTTTTCCACTAACTACGAGAGACTTTTCGGTCTCACAAACACAGACCCGAGACAAATACCCGTGGATTGTGATCCCGGTATGTTTGTGTGCAAACATTAGTCTCGATACAGTCGTTTCGCAACCAAACACAAAAGTACCGCACCGGCACCAAAACCCGGTACTCACCGATGGTCTCGTTGTGCGGCCCGCGCGGCGCCCAGATGCTCTGCTCGAGCGGATGGTACAGCTTGAAGCAGAAGCCGTCCTTCTTGCTCGGACGCTCGATCACCTGGCACGACGTCAGCAGTACCGTGCCCACCCAGTGGCTGCTCTGTAACAACATCAAAGAGATGTTGAAGATTTTGGACATCTGTGTCATCTCCGAAGACAGGGCGTTAATAGCTGTAGCACAGTTTTGACTACAGCAGGTATTATCGTTCATCTATTGTAACCGTAAATGTAATTATTGGCACATGTAAAGATTTTTTTTTTATTGCTATGAATGACGAGACGAGCATGCCGTTCGCCTGATGGTAAGCGATACGACCGCTCATGAACAGTAGCAAAAGCAATGCTTGGCATTCCATTGCGCTCGCCATCCTGAGACATAAGATGTTAAGTCTCAATATGTCCAGTAGTTACTCTGGCTACAATGCCCTTCAACCCGAAACACAACAGTGCGTTTACACTGGTGTTTGACGGGAGAAATAGACACTGCGGTGGTACCCACCCAGATGGCCTCTCCTCTCACATATGAGAGACCTACCACCAGTAAAAGATTTTGTAGATTTTTACTATTAATATTATACACCCACATAACCATGGCCTAACCACTCTCAATCGTACTGTCGATTGTAGAGTATGCCCGTGCCCTGCAGTGGGACGTATATGGGCTGATACAGATACAGACACCCACATAACCTTGGAGGTTCGATATCACCACATTACGTTTTCCCCGATACTTTGTTTTACGTTCTACGTAGCGCCGCTAGTACCAAATAGCGTACTTTTTTAATTTATTATTATTCATACCAGCTTGAAAGAGTTACAGTAATGTACAGGACTCACCTTTGCTTTAGAACTCTTGTATAACAACAGCAGTCCTGGTTTGAGCACGCACCACAACTTCGTCCATGACTTGAGAGAACCTCGGACCTGCGGACAAATTATAATTATAAATCGTCTCTATCAACAAAAATCTGTACAGTGTCCGGAAGAACCTTTGGAAATTATAAAGGGTATGTCCAGACTGCGACCGAAAATGAAGCCAGGTGGTAGTTTTAGTAACTTCACACATAAACCAACTACGAGTAAACTAAGGCTCAATAGCACAAACTAATTTTGCCAATACCTTTCACCTTGAAAATGTCAATCCCATACATTAGCAAGGTCAAATACGTCTCAAATGTATGGCGATGACAGTTCCAAAGGCAAAGGTATTGGCAAAGTTAGTTGGTGCAACTCAGCCTTAATTAGCAAAAAATAAGCGACTTTTTTTGTATTTCTTTTTTCTATCGTCATATTTGGTGATAAATAAATAGGAAACAAAACTAAAGCCACTTAGTCAAGAAAAAAAGATAGAAGGTAAAATAAATTTGTTAAAAAAATCATTTTTTTTTCGTTTTTCTTGCCTCCTCGCTTCACCTTTTTTAGCCAGTCGCTGACGCTACCCTCACTACACTCACACGCGAAAAAACCTTGCTAGACGAGACTAACTTATCTCCACATTCGAATCGAACCGAATAAAGCCGCATTTTACAAGAAAAAAAAAACAAAAAATTGCATAAAAAAAAAACAAAAAACTTTTTTTTTCTGTTTTTTTGTTCACTTTCCCCCCTCACCTTGAGCCAGTCAGCGAGCACCACGACCGACGGGTCCTCTATGGAGTGCAGCAGCGCGGACGCGACCCGCTTCTTCTCCCGCCTATAGTGCTGACGCTGGGCCTTGTAGCTCTCCTTGCGCGAGAGGGCCGTGCTCGCTGTACGGGATACTCCGCCTACCGCTGTCTCTGAAGACTGAGAGGAGATGGACTGTGTTAGAAGACCTAGTAGACTTAATAGTCTTTCATAATATAGCAAGAAATATTATCACGAAAATAATTTTTAACGGACACAGTATTTTTGTACATCGATTATTTTTTCTTTTGTTTTTGTGTTCATTTCAAATGTTAATTATTTATATACAGATTTTCTAACACTGTAATTTGCATTTAAGCATTGATTTACTAAACTTTAATTATTATGTATATTATAATACATAAATAGCACATCTACATATTTATTTATTTTATCGCTATGAATGGCGAGACGAGAATACCGTTCACCTGATGGTAACCGATCGCTCATAAACAGTAGCAAAACCAAACAACACCTTGAATTACAACGCCATGCTTGGCATTCCACCGCGCTCGCCTTCCTGAGGCATGAGATGTCAAGTCTCAATATGTGCAGTAGTTACCTTATCTGATGAAGTGCCGTCTGGCGGGTGAGCCCTGGAGTCTCCTGACGCTGGTGTGATCACGGGGGCTCCCGGCGACCTTGGCGGCGGTGTTAATGTTGGCTCGCCTGGGGAATAAAATATGGTATGAAACTTAATACTATGCGGCAAAAGGAAAAGGAAGAATGGGAAGTGGACAATAATTTATTTCCAACTGCTATTAATTTCACTTTCTGATTAATTTCGTTGCGGGTTAAAGACAAGTTAGACATTCCCGGAGACTCGGCGAGCTTCAATGCTCGGTGTCATTACAATGCGTGCTTGTTGATCTTGCGACACAGGAGTTGCAGTGGTAGGTGTGAGGGCGGGACAGTCTCCACAAAGTGTGTGTTTTGATAGTTCATCACCACGCACTATAACGGTAAAGGAAAATTTTGTGAGGAAAGATGCACAACATTGAGATTTCCAATAGTTTCTGTGTGAAGTCTGCCAACCCACAAGCCAGCGTGGTGGACTATGACAAAAACACTTTAATAGAATTCTTGGTTGCAGAAGACGACCGTTGCTACGCAGGGAGCTACTATGTAATTATACAGAACAATAGTATTACTATCTTCACAAGTATAGTAATTGGAGGAGAGTGTCGCGTTTTGTTCGGTGAGTGACATTACCAGATGACTCCTGTTCTTTAACGGAAATTATACGATTATGCCTCGCGCCGGCTCTAACTGCGTAGAGGAACGTCCCCCGGGTGGCGGATTGGGTACGGTCGGTAGTCCAGCCTAGCTATCTACCGGCCAAGTCCGATGTACTCGCTGACTAAAAGGATTGTGCGACGGTTTGACACCCGTCCACATAAAAACAACATCAGAACAGCCCTTTGTTCGACTGCCCGACTGTCTATGCAATAAAGTTTTAGAAGTGGTAGAGCCACGCTGTTGTCCATCAGGACTCAGCATGAATGGGCAGGCTCGTCCAGGGTGGTACCACAATCTCACAAGAGACCACGGAAAGCAATAGATTCTGATGCATTTCGTTCGTTGAGTGAGATTGTCCGATGCCCAATACCCCTACCCTCTTCCTTCTCTTCCCATCCTTTTTCCTTTCCGCTTCCCTAAAGATTTGGTAGGCCGGTAACACATATATGATCCAAGCTTTGTGGATGTTCATGTGCAGTGATTACTTACCAACAGGTCACCTGTTACCGCGTTTGCAATATAAAAAAAAGTCCATAAATTCGTGAAAAACCGGCGTGGTATATGACCTTAGCCCTCTTATTGGAACTTTTGGCTGTAAACATGTCCCATGCTATGCTTATGCTGTGTGATAAAAGTAATGTTTTGCTTCGAGCCTGTGTATATTTTTTTACCATTCTTTGCATTTTGACACTTCATATAACAAAGACTGCTTGTCTTAATTTACCGTAAATGGGGGGAGTTGCAGGCGCCGTCGCTGGCAACACTACGTTTAGCGGCGGGTGGTGCTGCTTCTGAAAACAAACAATTATTTAAATTAATATAAAAAAAATAAATACACCCAACAGTCACATACATAGTCCTGACTCCAAACTAAGATTAATTAAGTCTTGTGTCGTGGGTATCAGGAACTACGAGCGTCTTTCCGGTCTCACAAACACCCAGACCCAAGACAAATACTTGTGGGGTCTCATAAACATTAACCTCGATCCGGGAATCGAACCTGCAATATATAGGCATTATAGACAAGTTAGGATTAAATTTTACGTGGGTAACATTAGCTACGAGAAATTTTTCGTTCTCACAAACCCAGACCCGAAACAAATGCCTTTGGATCGTATAAATATTCAGTGCGGGAGTCGAATCCAATGCCTCTAATTTCGCAGCCGACATCATACCGACTATGTACTTTACATAGTACACCTTTAAATATTTGTTACATATCTGTATTAAAATATTTGTAGGCACTTAAGGACAAAATATTAAGATCTCATAATAGGCATGACGAATTATTTTAAAATCATGTTCTACAATATGGATACACATTTATAATATACGAAATAATCTATATTTCAAGAATTAACAAAGGTTTAACACAGTTTTAAGCCATTTTTCTAATCATCTTTCAATAGCGCACAGAAAAAGCTAGTAGGTGTCATGGCGTCCGTTATAACGTCACCCCTAGGTAAACATGTCATTGTGTCTATGCGTAGCGAAGAAATTTAACGAAACAAAACATATTTCGTTTGATAAAAATGAATTCTAAAGTCTAATAAGTGGTTCCGGTAAAGTTCACATTCCACATTTTTAAAGAAATCGGTAATGTTTACGGCAGGTTTAGATAGGCGTGACATCATGCGTCGTGACTAGCGTTTTTGTCAAAATGGCCGATTGCTATATTTTGTACTTTTATTTTATCGAAAATCTTGTTAATCTCCAATTCTGGATTAAAACTAAAACATCGTTTTAAGCCCTTCTAATATGTATTTCCTCCTAACATCGTAAAATATTTGATATTTTGATACTGTCGTCTCGCCTATTATGTACATGCTTTATGTTTAGTATATAATTTTTAGCTACGTAAAAAAATGCCCATTGAATCCCGGGTCGGGCACAGTTATATTGGATATTTCTATTCATTACAAGCCCAGATCAGAAATTGGTTGCCGATAAGGCGATAGGCTCGCCCCCTATCACATCGTGGGACGGACATACAAGACGAAATGTGGGTGTCCTGGGACCTCAGCTTACACCTTTTGGGAAAATGGCGTGAGTTTATGTCTCTATGGATTTATTAATGTATATATTTTTTAAATAAAACTATATAAAATCTTACAGCCCAGATAAATATTATAAAAATTATCGATACAATTTTGTCGACCTGCAATCCATATCAAACCTACATCATTTATTATTTTATTTACATAAGACTGTAACCTGTTTTATGTAAATAAAATAATAAATAGATCTGTATCAGCCCATATACGTCCCACTACTACCCTACTCTACAATCGAGAGTACGATTGAGAGTGGTTAGGCCATATAGTCCACCACGCTGGCCTAGTGCGGGTTGGCGGACTTACATACCATAGAAATTCTTATAAACCGCTATGGTATGCAGGTTTCCTCACGATGTTTTCCTTCACCGTTTTAGTGCGTGGTGATTGACTATCACTACACACATGACTCCGAAATGAAATGAAAAGTCAGAGGTGTGCCCTGGGATTTGAACCCGCGACCACCGTGAACATGTTGGCAGCCGCGTCTGGTCCGTTTACCAACAGGCCACCACGCACTTCCCAATAAATAGATAAATACATGAAAAAACTAAAGAAAAACAACTGGTTAGAACAGGGATGTTGTTTCATTGCAATTAAATTTGGGTGTTATTTTTTTATTAATGGCGAGACGAGCATGCCGTTCGCCTGATGGTAAGCGATACGACCGCTCATGAACAGTAGCAAAACCAAACACCTTGAATTACTAAGCAATGCCCGGCATTCCACTGCGCTCGCCATCTTGAGACATAAGTTAACTCTCAATACGTCCAGTAGTTACTCTGGCTACAATCTCCTTTAAACCGACACAACAGTGCATTTACACTGATGATTAGCGGCATAAAATAGACATCTTCGCATGCTTTCTCTCAAACTGCATTCAAAAGCCGTTCGAAAGGAATAAACATTTGATAACTAAAATAGGTTTTAAGATTAATAATAAATAAATAAATATACCCAACAGTCACATACATAGTCCTGACCCCACACTAAGATCGAGTCTTGTGTCGTGTATCAGGAACTACAAGAGACTTTTCGGTATCACAAACACCCAGACCCGGAAGAAATATTTGTGGGCCGCACAAACATTTCTCTCGGTGCGGGGATCGAACCCGCGGCCTCTCGTTTCACAGGCGGCGTCTAACCAACTGCGCCACGGAGGCTGTCAAATTTGTCAAATTTGTGATTGTCTGACCAATGCCGTTAATCTATTTAACACCATAGCTTAATCAATCGAGATATTATAAAATCATATTTAATCTACATATTAATTTCAGATAACGTTTATAAATAAACAATTATAATTGAAGTACAAATATTACGTATGTTACTGGTGGTAGGTCTCTCATATGTGAGAGGCCGCCTGGGTGGGTACCACCGCAATGTCTATTTCTCCCTCGAAACTGTCTAAACGCACTGTTCTGTTTCTTATTGAAGGACATTGTAGCCAGAGTAACTACTGGACATATTGAAACTTAACATCTTATGTCTCAGGATAGCGAGCGCAGTGGAATACCAAGCTTGCTTTGTAATTCATGGTGTTTGGTTTTGACACTGTTCAGGAGCGGTTGTATCGCTTACCATCAGGCGAACGGCATGCTCGTCTCGCCATTCACAGCAATAAAAAATACCGGAAATCTGTACGGGGCGCGGCTTGTACTGACCAAACGCAGAGAGCGAGACGGAAATAGCGCGTGCGAGTGAGTGTAACAGAGATAGAGTCACATTATACTATTTTTGTTACATTTCGTTTGCGACGTATAATCTAAATGCATTTACGTCATTATTTGCGATTATAATCATTACTGATAGCAAATACAATGTGCTAAAGTAAATTGAAATGTAGGTGAGTAAGGCAACAACTGTTTTACAATTTTAGAGTATTTATAATATGGAGGGAGCGCTGTCATACATTTGCGTCTTCAAAAACGTTTTGTATATGTCGATAGCACTGCTATATTAGTGAGAATTTAACTATTTATTTAACGACAAATTGTTATAAATTTCTTGGATAACCGAAAGTATATTGAGCTATTATCCTTTTAAAACTCGCCATGCTGAGACATAATATTAAGTCTCAATATGTCCAGTAGTTACTGTTAAATAACTGTACACTGACAATCTATTTACAGGACCCCCATATAGATATGTTACTCTTCCTCCCCCTTAGACACACATCTCTAAAAGAACTGTTTATAAAAACTGGCATAATTCGACCCTGAGATCTCGAAATGATCTGCGGCGATTCGTTTCTCGTGACTCCAAACCCGGAAGTCTGCGGGGCCGATGTCCCAAAATGGTTTACCAAACAAACCATATAACTAAACAAAGGATTGGATTCCCCAAGGAAAGAGTAAGCGTGGACGTCCCAAACAAACTTGGAGACGCACTGTCATCGACGAAGCCAAAAGTGTTGGAAAGTCTTGGAGCGACATCAAGCAGGCAGCTCAAGACTGTACTAGATGGAGGCACTGTGGATGCCCTTTGCCCTATCCAAGGGACATAAGACCGCAATGGACCTAACAAAAACAGGGTTGAAAGTTCAAACCAAACAAAAAGTACAAGTTGAAACAAAAATGCGACACTTATGAGTCACTACGGGTTTTCCATTGTGTACGCTGGTCGCTATTCAGACTTATGAAATATCCTATAACTAGTAAGAATTGACTTACCTAAACCCTTGATTCCTATAGTGGTTTAGGTGGAACCCCAAGGGCCCCCAGGAGACTGGACAAGGGTCTACGTTGGCGTGACAAATAAATGGGGATCCACAATTCGTTAGCGGGGTTCTACGATTTTTTTTCTGCTTTCGATAATGAAGAACAAAAATCTTCCAACTCCTATTAATTTAACTTTCTGATTTCGTTGCGGGTTAAAGACAAGTTGGACATTCGCGGAGAGTCGGCGAGCTTCAATGCTCGGTGTCATTACAATGCGTGCTTGTTGATCCTGCGACACAGGAGTTGCAGTGGTGGGTGTGAGAGCGGGACAATCTCCAACTAAAATGATGGCTTCACTATATCTATCAATGTAGGCACATCATATTTTAAGAAGCTCATCGACTGTTACTTGTACAACTTACATATTCGACATTCAGGGAGGTTACTCTGATCCGACACGAAGTTTGGATATTCCACGTCCGAAGTAAGATATAAGTTTTCCACTTCTAAAAATCTATTTTATTTTCTATGATACTCATCATTTTCTCTGAATATAGTCTATTGATGCGACGTACAATCGTGGATTCGAACATTTTGAGGAGTATCTGTATCTGTATCAGCCCATATACGTCCCACTGCAGGGCACGGGCCTACTCTACAATCGACAGTACGATTGAGAGTGGTTAGGCCATAAAGTCCACCACGCTGGCCTTTTTGAGGAGTATCTAGTCGTATTCATACTTCTAAGTTACTAAGTGGGTTACTCTATGGTATCCAGTATACTATTTTGCTATTTATTTTTACTACTCGAAATGGGAAGTATCCTAAATGAAATAACTCTGACTTAAACCGACAAATGGAAATCTTCAACTGTAGTTATTACGTGATACTGACTTTGAAAATAATTGTCTGTACAATCGGATTACGGACGATAAATTAACGTGATAACGTCATAAGAAATCATTGATAAAAGATTGCACGCTTTTATGAATTGAATTATTCCGTCTCTCTCCTACTCGGACGCATTGGCGTTGAGTGGAAAAGAGACAGATGCGTCACATGCCTACGCTTATGCCTAGTAATGGGAATTATTGCTATTTCAAATTAACATCACCATCCTGATATATTTGAAGCCTTAGCGTTCTCTATATTTCTGCTATAGCTAATTGCCCCTTATAACATTTGTAAACAAAAAAACTGTCCATTTTTCACATCTAAAATTTCACACACGAAATTGAATGTTGGTTTCTTCTTTAAATGGGTTCGTAAATAAAACTCACACGATTACACGATATATTATTATAGATTACACGCTTCGATCAAATATACACTAGATACAACATGAGCGCTTAAAAAATGGCACCAAAAAAGAGTGCTTTAAGCACTCTTTCGCCTTCAGTCACGCACCGACCGTTGCTTCTAAAACGTCGCATAACTTTAGACAATATTATGTGAAAAAGCTACTTTAAGCTCCAGGAATAAGGTGGAATTTGTGTTAATATATTTGGAATATGTGATCTTTTTGTTTACTTTTTTCATGTCATGCATCGGTGCCACTTTTTAACAGAACTTTTACAGGGAACTGTGTATCTAGTGTATATTTGATCGAAGATTACACGAGATCGTATAAAAATATTAGCCGATCGGCTTTATGAATCACAATAGCAAATCGCAATATTTAGCATATTTATGTAACTTGTGAAATGTTATTATCGAATTCACTTGCTATTTGTAATTGCTATAGCTATTTATTCCAGCACTACTTATTCCCATCGTGCGTCTCTATCGTTTCAGCGCTCTCGCTCACACACTCAGCTCTGACAAAACGTGACAATGAGTCATGCTTTGTCGTGCGAGCAGCCGGCGTTCATCAATTTATAAGATCTTATCACATCAAAAACTCTACGAAACTGATAAAAATCATCCAGAATCAGTCCATTATCACCTTCAAGCTTCAACACAAGTAATAAAATACAAATTACTTCAAGCCAAACCGCTTGTGAAAAACCAATAATGAGAGATTCATTTTGCTTAGCCCGTATTATGATCATCTGCTTATATCTGACCGCTGCTAGGCATAGGCATCCTCCAATGCGCCATTTCACCCTGTATTCGATCTCTCGTATTGTTTACAAAACCCTAAAAAAATCTTATCAAAATTTTCTTCATATACATACATACATAATCGTCACGCCTGTATCCCATAGGGGTAGGCAGAGACCGCCACTTTGCTCGAACCTGACATATTACTTTCGCTGCATCCACTTTTATCAACCAACTCTTCATGCATTCTCGTCGGTTCAGGGTACTTTTGACTGTTTACTTTTAAATATTTCCTTAAACCTAGTGCAATTTGATAATTGGGTTTAATAAAGGGTTGATTTTACTTACCCTCCCCAAAGACGAGTAGTTCGGCGTAGACGTATGGAACTGCGCACATTCAGCCCTTAGCGCGGGGGATGAAGGCGTGGTGGAAGGGGAAGAGGGTTCGATTACCGGCGAGGAACTCATATCGAGCGTGACGTCACAACATCACACAAACAATTCCATAGCAGTAATCACTAATACACAATCGGAATTATTACGCTAATAATTTAATTAATTCATAATCAATTCACATAACACTTAATTTATTTATTTCAATTTATCACCGCACGTTCGATATTTAAAATTATGCAACTTAAATTAGTTTATTTCATAATTGATTACGATAATGGATATTTATAATTCAATTAATATATTTTTTATATAAATTTGCAAGTAACGGTGTGTTTGTATGTTATAAAATATTATTTATTTATTGGAATGATTATGGAAGATATCGTGTGGAATGTTTTGGAAGGGGTGGGGGTAGGGTAGAATGTCGAAAAGGTGTGTAGTGTTCCTGGAACAAACAACATATTATTATTTTTTATTGAATTCACTGATGTTAATGTGTCAAGTTTATTTTCAGCACATATTTCAATCATAAAGCGAGTAAAATCCTATGTATGGCGAGACGAGCATGCCGTTCGCCTGATGGTAAGCGATACGACCGCTCATAAACAGTAACAAAACCAAACAACACCTTGAATTACAAAGCAATGCTTAGCATTCCACTGCGCCCGCCATCCTGAGACATAAGATGTTAAGTCTCAATATTATTATGTCCATTAGTTACTCTGGCTACAATGCCCTTCAATCCGAAACACAACAGTGCATTTACACTGCTGTTTGACTATTATGTAACTGAAAAGGTTTCTCCAATACGTCTTTATTTCGGAGGATATTACATAACTTAACATTTTCTATTCCTCTTTGCTTTCCGAAGTGGATAATAATTTGTTTCCAACTCCTCTATCTCTTTTTTGCATTGCGTCTGCACTCACTAAAACTACCACCCGGCTTCGTTTTCGGTAGCAGTCTTGATATACCCTGTATGTAGGTGATATATTTTTCATATGTGTATGATGATGTGTGGCAAATAATAATAACAAAAACAAAACAAGAAATAGAAATGGGATATGGGGACGACAGACAATGTTTTATTAATTGGTTTGCTTGTGTTTTCTGTATAAGTACTTCCAAGCTTATAGACTTTTCTTCTTGTCCTATAGTTATATTACAATACAAATACTTCGAGAAACTACAAAAGGTTTGCCAGCCTCACAAACACTCAGACCCAAATCATGGATATGTATGTCACAAATATTTGTCTCGGTTCGGGAATCCAACCCGCGGCCTCTCGTTTCACAGCCGGTGTAAATAGCCAGACAGAGGCTATCGGAGCAATCCGGAATTTTAAAAACATTTAATCACAAAAACTCAGACTCGAAACAAATACCAGTAGATCACATAAATATTTTTCTCGGTGCAGGAATCGAACTTGCGGCCTATCCCTTCACAGTCGAAGCGACATCTAAATAAACAGCCACGGAAGCTGTGGAACCAATACGGAATTACATACACATTTAAAAACGCAATTTGACAAAACATACCCAATTGATATTATACAGAAAAAAGATCCTTACCAATTAAAATTATAAAAGTACTCCACGAATTATGAAATAGGCAGTCGAAAGTACTCGAGAGCCAGTAAAGCCATTATGTAGTAAGCATACCATACAACGATAATGAGTACAAACTTTACCGTTATATTAATTCTACAGGCGTTATATACTCCTCATTAGAAAAATCTAAACACCTTGCAACTTTATTTTTTGCAAGGATTATCAGAAAAATGTGTATAAATTTAATTTGCAATAAATAAATAAATAACACCCAACAGCCACATACATAGTCCTGACCCCACACTAAGATCGAGTCTTGTGTCGTGGGTATCAGGAACTAAGAGACTTTTCGCTCTCACAAACACCCAGACCCGGAAGAAATATTTGTGGGCCACACAAACATTTCTCTCGGTGCGGGGATCGAACCCGCGGCCTCTTGTTTCACAGGCGGCGTCTAACCAACTGCGCCACGGAGGCTGTCGAATTTGAATTTAGAACATCAACATTAGAATTTGAAAACCTCATATTATTCACTGTAAAACGACATTTGCCATATTATATTCCTAAATATATACATTTTCCTAATAATCCTTACAAAACATAAACTTGTAAGGAGTTTCGATTTTTCTGATGAGAAGACGCCAACGAAGAGGAAGTCGCTGGAGGCATGCTTCCAGCAGATCGATGTGGAGATCCTTGGGGGAGTCCTATGTTCAGCAGTAAACTTCCTGTGGCTCAAGAGAGTCACAAGATGGTCCGACGAACTGGTAAAGGTCGGGGAACGTCGCTGGATGCAGGCTGCCTCCAACAGGTCTCTGTGGAAATCATTGGGGGAGGTCTATGTTCAGCAGTGGACTTACTGGCTGATGGATGGATGGATGGTTGGCTCAAGAGAGAGAGTATATAAATAGAGACTTGTCTACATCTGTTTTCTTACTTAATACTATCTAATCGTACTCTCGATTGTAGAGTAGGCCCGTGCCCTGCAGTGGGACGTATATGGGCTGATACATACTACAACTCTTAAACAGTACACCCATGAAAAATTTTGAATTCAATCCAAGAGCTTATTCTAAACACAATACTAGTATTCATTATGTTATACATCCAAATGGAGAACACATTTAGGTTAGAAGACAATACAAGTACGATAGATAAGAAACAAGGTCGGTAGATAACGCAGAGCAATCTTACAACAATGATTGATTGAGATGCTGTGTATACGATAAAAAAATCAAACATCAGTGGAAAAGTCTGTATCAAAATTGAACAAGGCACGGAAGGGGTCTTCATAACGAGTAGAGAACGGTACAAGTTAGAATGCTAGCCTAGGGCCCTACTCTGAAAATCCGAAACGAAGTTCGAATCTTCGGACGATCGAAGTTTATGACGATACGAATGTACTTAGGTAAACTTATGGTCGTTATTGAATTATGGTCACAAATATTTGTGTCGGGTCTGGGTGTTTGTGAGACCGCAAAGTCACTCATAGTTTCTGATACCAACGACACAAGACATATTTATCTTAATGTGGGGTCAAAACTATGTATGTGACTGTTGGGTGTATTTTTTTATTTATATATTTATATAGTCCATTGACTATCGCTTCGTCTGGCCAAGTGTCCTGCCCACTTAAGTCCAGATATTCCTTGACAGAGATTGTCTCCCAATTCACAACAATATACACAGTTTTGCCTACTACAAAGTGTAGCGTTTTAGCTGTCTCTTTAAAACTGGGTCGGCTTGGCTAAATCTTGTTACAACGGTCGGAAGGACGGCCGCTCGAGCGGAATGGGTTAGTCATCGCTTGTGACCCGAGTTCGAATCTAGGTTGGGATGTTTTTTTCTTGCACTACAGAACTAAAGTACCCTGAACCGACGAGAATGCATGAAGACGTTGATGAAAGTGGATGAAGCGAAAGTAGTATGTCAGGTTCGAGCAAAGTGGCGGTCTATAGTCTCTGCCTACCCCTATGGGATACAGGCGTGACGATTATGTATGTATGTACTACAGAACTGTATTGGTAGAGTATTCAATACCCTTTTTCCCCTTCTCAAGCTTTTTCCTTCCCACTCCCCTCCCTATTTGATGGTCCGGCAACACATCCATGATCCGAGCGTTGTGGATGTTCATGTGCAGTGATCACTTACCATCAGGTCACCTGTTTGCTCGTTTGTGAGGCCTATGCAGTAAACAAGTATGACGGTAAAGGAAAACATCGTGAGAAAGACTACATATTATAACGACTTGTAAAAAAAAAATGTTAAGTTCTTATGTAAATTCCGTCAACCCGCACTAGGCCAGCTTGGTGTACTATACTAACCACTCTCAATCGTACTCTCGATTTTAGATGAAGCTCATGCCCTGCAGTGGGAAGTAAATGAGCTGATATAGAAATGGTATTCATAATTTTAAAAGAACTCGTATATTTAATTAGATTTCTGTCTTTTGTATACTGAACATCAGAATGAAACAGACAGAAACAACAGATATGATCATCTTAATGTCTCGTAACTTGTAATAAACATATGACTATGTGCTAAGTGCGTGGTCACCTGTTCGTAAACGGAAGATGCTAACATGCTCACGGTGGTCGCGGGTTCAAATCCCAGGGCACACCTCTGACTTTTCGGAGTCATGTGTGTAATGATAGTCCATCACCACGCACTAAAACGGTGAAGGAAAACATCGTGAGGAAACCTGCATACCGTAGCGATTTGTAAGAATTTCTATGGTATGTAAAGTCCGCCAACCCGCACTAGGCCAGCGTGGTGGACTGTACTCTCAATCGTACTCTCGATTGTAGAGGCGCCCGTGCCCTGCAGTGGGACGTATATGGGCTGATACGGTACACGACTATGAATCATAATGTCTATGAGAGTTTAATTAAAGAGGCCTAAATATTAACCAACGTGTATGATGAAATAAAAACAGACAAGAGTGAGTCGCGCTTACACACTGAACGTTCCGTTGGGTACAAAATAATCAATACTTTTAACTTTTTAGCTGAATTAAACTCATAATTATTTCTTATATTTAAGCGAATGTTACACATTGAAATAAAAATATTTTTAAGAGGAGCAGTCCGCCCTGTAACCACGAAAACTGTACAGTAATCGAAAGTCTCAAGTTAAATAAAAAGTTAAAACAAAACCGAGATAAAATCTGTCAAAAATATTTTATTTTATTTATTTAATATGACTCTTCACTAGCTGACATAGATCTTCAACTTTTGCTATTAACATAATTGTTTTATTTTTCTACTTCAGTCAGTTGTTAAATGGAAACGTACGGACTGCCAATCTTGAGGTTCAGGGTTCATATGTCTAGGCAGATAAATTTCAAGATATTGATTTTAAAATTATATATGACTAGCGGTCGGACCCGGCTTCGCCCGGATGCAGATAGCTTTTGAGTCCAGTATTGCCCGACGTGACGGCCGAATGGTAGCATGCGCGTGAGCTGCGCGCGGTACTGGACACTTGGACTTTATTTTTCTAAAATAAATGTAGCCTAAGTTACTCCTTATTATATCAGCTACCTGACAAAAAAAGTCCCGTCAAAATCGATCCAGTAATTTCAGAGATTAGCCGGAACAAACAGACAGACAGACAGACAAAAATGTTTTAAAGATCATTTTCAGCACAGGTATCGTGTATATAACGATATGTAGTTGGTATTTTTTTTTTATTTTCACTCTTAAAACAGACACTTCAATTTTATTTATATGTATAGATTTTCCGAGTATTTCTGATAGGAAAATATATATTTCTAAAAATAGCAGATAACTTTTGTAGCATATAGCAGTTAGGTAACTTTAGGAAACATTTGAGGAAACTAGAAAATATATCAAATTATGAATAAAAAAATAGGTCAAAATATACTATTCCGGGCATTGAACCCTGATAATTATTAACGGCATCTTAATTCCGGTCCAAGGATGGTTCCAGCGCGCAATAATTGGCTAAATGAATTAGTAGAGGGGGAATAATTGGACACGAGCACGCGTTTCTAACGCATTGCAGTTCTCCGAATAGGGACTTTGACTCATTACTATTTGCAACTAGCAGGGGCCCTACTATATTCATCCGAAACGAAGTTCGAAACTTCGGATGATCAAAGTTTATATACGTAAAATTTTCATTTCATATGACCATAAATAATGACTATATTTTAAATTGTTTTATAAATTACCTAACATCACGTGACTGTAAACAGCGATCGGAGCGCACTGACGTCACTGCTCGGGCGGCATTATGAAAAACTCAATTCATTTTGACAGAACGCTAGATTTTGTTACCGATCGTTGACGTAGATTAGAGTCACGTGACAATTTGGACCGTTTCAGCGGGAATTTTGAAAAAATATTTTTCTAAACATATTTTTTAATTAAAATTTGTTCTTTCTATAGTTTAGTAACATTATTTTATCTATAAAATAAAAGCAATAACAAAAATTAGTCAATATCCCTATTGTTGCTTCTTAAATAGGTATGGAAAATAGCCATTTTTAGCGGGAAAAAAAATGTTATGGTTCCCATCCCTTAACCCTAAAAGGGAAGGTCCCAACTACGTATTTAATTATATAAGTTAGTAATAAAATACTTCAATAAAATTGAAAACTATAATGCGAGACACAACCAAAATTCACAAAGGTGAAAGATGTGATAACGCTACCAGGTGAAATAAATTATTAGTAACATTTCTACACTTGTTGCTAACCTATAGATATTATTATATTTTTGGTGTAGTGTTTCATCAATCAATATAATGTCTGTAAGCCGGACCGGCCCGCCATTAAAACATAGGAACAATATGTATAGTTAAAAATAATTCTGTATCAGCCCATATACGTCCCACTGCAGGGCACGGGCCTACTCTACAATCGACAGTACGATTGAGAATGGTTAGGCCATATAGTCCACCACGCTGGCCTAGTGCGGGTTAGCGGACTTACATACCGTAAAAATTCTTTTTTATAAATCGCTATGGTATGCAGGTTTCCTCACGATGTTTTCCTTCACCGTTTTAGTGCGTGGTGATTGACTATCAATACACACATGACTCCGAAAAGTCAGAGGTATGCCCTGGGATTTGAACCCGCGACCACCGTGAACAGTGGCAGCCGCATCCGGTCCGTTTACCAACAGGCCACCACGCACTGCTAAAAATAATTAAATTCTAAATATTATTACAACAGGATATTTATACTCCTAAACAACCTTTGTTCTACAAACGCATACATCAAAAGAAATTCGTTTGTCGTACAAAATAGCTATAAAAGTTTTGTTAATAAACTTCGTGATAAAACAAAAAGTAGGATCAAAAGACATCATAGAGCTATGTACAAACTACTGAAGATCTACAAAAAGATTATCTTTACGCGCATTGACAGCCTCCGTGGCGCTGTTGGTTAGACGGCGTGTGTGAAACGTGAGGCCGCGGGTTCGATCCCCGCACGAGACAAATATTCGTGTGGTACACAGGTATTTGTTTCGGCTCTGGGCGTTTGTGAGAGCGAAAAGTCTCTCGTAGTACCTGATACCCACGACACAAGACTCGATCGTAGTGTGGCGTCAGGACTATGTATGTGACTGTTGGGTGTATTTATTTATTATTTTGTATATATAAACTCACTTCTTTTTCCCAAAAGGGGTAGGCAGAGGCGCTACCAGGACACCAAATTTTCGTCATGTGTGGACATTTTTTGAATTTTTAAACCTTTTATGAACGTAATTTGCATATTTTTTATTCAACTTTTTGGGGACATACTTACCCAGAACTAGACGATACACCCATAATGGAAGATAGACCAAACTGTGATGGCATAGTAATGAGAAAAATATCTCCATATTATATATATTTAGTATGTTTATGTTTATATATATTTAGTCTAGTTCTGAGACATAATGTGGATGAAATGCATAACGCAGACTCAATATGGACATTCTCATATAGAAATTACTAAACGTAAATTACTTATGTCATAGAAAAGACTTATGTTTTCAAATACGCGCATGCATTGGCAGTTACATCAGGTATTAAACAATGGCGATTGTTTGACTAAGTGTATCGATGTTATTTCAATAAACACAATAGGTCACATGAGTCGATATTTTAATGTTTTCACCAAAATGTAATATTATAATAGTCTATGGAGAATTGAGCAAGTTAGAAATCACTACATAGTATAAAACAAAGTCGCTTTCTCTGTCCCTATGTCCCTTTGTATGCTTAAATCTTTAAAACTGCGCAACGGATTTTGATGCGGTTTTTTTTGATAGATAGAGTGATTCAAGAGGAAGGTTTATGTGTATAATACGTGCATATTATTGTATAGAAATCTATATGCACCCGGGCGAAGCTGGGCCGGGCCGCTAGTAATAAATAAATACACCCAACAGTCACATACATAGTCCTGACGCCACACTAAGATCGAGTCTTGTGTCGTGGTAATTAGGAACTACTAGAGACCTTTCGCTCTCACAAACACCCAGACTCGAAACAAATATTTGCGTGCCGCACAAAAATTTCTCTTGGTGCGAAAATCGAACCCGCGGCGTCTCGTTTCACAGGCGGCGTCTAGTCAACTGTGTCACGATGGCTGTCAAATATATGTGACTTTTGGCTGTATTTATTTATATAATCCATAATGTAAATTTCCACTGACTGCCTCGGTGGCGTAGTTGTACTACGGTACGCTTACAAAGCTGAGGTCTCGGGTTCGAATCCCGGATTGGGCAAAGTGATATTGGATTTTTCTATTCATTATCAGCCCAGAGTCAGGAATTTGTGCCCGATATGGCGATGGGCTCACCACCTATCACATTGTGGGACGGAATATACTGGCGAAATGTGAGTGCCCTGGCACCTCTGCCTACCCCTTCTGGGAAAAAGCCGTGAGTTTATGTATGTAAATTTCCATGTACATTTCGAGGATATTACGTTGCATGTAAACAAAAATATGATCATAATTTATTTTGGATTTGTGGATTACACTTTAAATTCATATCTGATTAAATGATATGATATATCTAGACTGCATTGTTCTCACTATCAGAAGCATTGCAGTTATTTTATCACATCTAAATAAATTAAAAGAGCTCAAAATCACCACAAGACTCTCCACAATCTGCCAACAAAGAGTACTGAGCCTATTTGGACATATTATAAGATCTCCAAAACATTGTCTGGAGAGGCAGATAATGCTGGGCAAATTGGAAGGCAGGCGTGCTCGGGGAAGGGCACCTTCACGATGGCTTGATGCAATAGTGAAGATAGTCGGCGGCAGCCTGCACCTGCGGTCCACACTGCACATGACCGCGCCCGGTGGAGAAAGATCGTACGTGGTCGCGATCCTCAGCAGTGAGGGAACGACAAGAGAAGAAATAAACTTAAATAATGCCATAATATGTGCAACGTGCATACCACTTTTACATACAACTTTTCGGATTCGTATATGTATTTTTCAATCATCACGCACTAAAACGGTGAAGGAAAACATCGTGAGGAAACCTGCATACCATAGCAATTTATAAAAAATTTATATGGTATGTAAGTCCACCAACCCCCTTTGGACCAGTGTGATGGACTATATGGCCTAACCTCTCTCAATCGTACTCTCGTTTGTGTTACTCTCTCGGCGAGATTAGTTCGATACAACCCCTCATGTGCCAAACCAAACACAATGAATCAAAAACCGGAACAAAGTAATGCAATTACACTGCTGTTTGGCGGGAGATATAGACATTTTGGTGGTATATGAGAGACCTACCAGTGAAAATACAAAACCTAACATACATTTGAATACATCCCGTACCGTACACAAAGCTACAATGACACAATTCTTACACCTACAACAGAAACTGTATATTAATTGAATTAAAATGAATCTTGTTACAAGTCGTTCGGTGTACACTTATTGTGTACGAAGACAATTTAAAACGGTATGTGTGCATGTATTTATCAAGTAAATTTATCATTTACTCCTTGCGGAAGACTTATGCAGTAGACTTCATGTAGCTAAAAAGATATAGAGTATTTTTATTAGCAGCCTCAGTGGCGTAGTTGGTTAGACACCGCCTGTGAAACTAGAAGGCAGGGTTCGATCCCCGCATGGAAATAAATATTTCTGTAATCCAGAAGTATTTGTTCTGGGTCTGGGTGTCGAGAGATCAAAAGGTCTCTCATTGTTTCTGATGCAGGACATGGGACTTGATCATAGTGTGAGGTCTGAACTATGTATATGACTTGGGTGTTTTTATTTATTTATTGTTTTATGAAATTACTTGGTGATATTTATATGGTTAGCCAATTTTTTTTCTATTGTGGAACAATTTGATATTTGCTCTATCTTGACTCATAACTGTTAATTTTCCATGCAGGGTATCAAAAATTATGTTAGATTTAACTATATTTCAACAATTATTGATACTCAATCTGGGGAGTATTGCAATTACTGTCATATTTAGACCAGGGTAGAAGCCTTTAAAAATAATAAAAAGTGAAAAAAAATTATAGTAGGATGAAACCCCTTAGAAAAGGAGGGGGATAGTATACAAATGAAAGAAAAAATATTTTACGGGCGATCTGAGGTCGGGAAGGGGATGGGGGTGGGTTTTTAAGGGTAAAAAATGGTTTTTCTCGATTTCCGGCAAAACTAAAAGTCCTATCGAAAAAAGTCAAATGGCAAAGTTGTAGGTAATAAAAAGATCTAAAACTTTTGTATTCACACTTTTTTCACAAAACCTCAAAGTTTATGTGAAAAATTCAAAAAACCAAGTTTTTGGTTTTTTATTTTTATCTTTTACAAAAAAAATATTTTTTTAACGAAATTTGGTGAAAACTTACCTTTTTATGTCCCAAATACGCTGTAATTTATTTGATTAAAAATATTTATTTTTTCGCCTTATTTTGAATTAATATCGAAAAAGCACCCTAATTTTCAATCGAAAATTCACCTGTCAAAATATCAGCTTTTTTCAAAAAATTGGTATGTTTTCTGTTCGTTGAAATCTCTACTTTCCGATGGTGAAAAAATATATGTATGTTACCATAGTAAATCTTCTCAGAAAATGCAAAGCAAAGCTGCTTTTTTTATTTCATACACTTGCTTATCATCTGCCTTATTGCAGATGATACAAACAGATTCATCCATACTGATAATCTGAAACACAAAATCGAATTAATAATGCCTTCACTATTTTATGGTGAGTATATACCTATGAAAAAAAAATATAGTAAAGAAATAAATGTCAATGTATAAAAAATATATTATGAATATATTAAAAAAAGCAGCTTTGCTTTGCATTTTCTGAGAAGATTTACTATGGTAACATATATATATTTTTTCACCATCGGAAAGTAGAGATTTCAACGAACAGAAAACATACCAATTTTTTGAAAAAAGCTGATATTTTGACAGGTGAATTTTCGATTGAAAATTAGGGTGCTTTTTCGATATTAATTCAAAATAAGGCGAAAAAATAAATATTTTTAATCAAATAAATTACAGCGTATTTGGGACATAAAAAGGTAAGTTTTCACCAAATTTCGTTAAAAAAATATTTTTTTTGTAAAAGATAAAAATAAAAAACCAAAAACTTGGTTTTTTGAATTTTTCACTTAAACTTTGAGGTTTTGTGAAAAAAGTGTGAATACAAAAGTTTTAGATCTTTTTATTACCTACAACTTTGCCATTTGACTTTTTTCGATAGGACTTTTAGTTTTGCCGGAAATCAAGAAAAACCGTTTTTTACCCTTAAAAACCCACCCTCATCCCCTTCCCGGCCTCAGATCGCCCGTAAATTATTTTTCCTTTCATTTTTATACTATTCCCCTCCTTTTCTAATGGGTTTCATCCTACTATTATTTTTATTGGTTTTAAAAATTATCGACCCTGGTCTAATTTAACACAGTAACTTTTCTAAACTGAAATAGGAAAATAATATATTCACCAAGAATTTTTGTCACATTATTTTTTTACCAATAAAGTTCTCTTCACATGAAGGCTACTGTCATGTCTAAGGCACTTCACTGAGCTGGATTAGAAAAGTAATAAATTTTACACCTAAACTTTTTACTGTTATTTTTTCATCAACAGAGCAATAGAACAAATAGGGACTGTTTTTATTTAATGGCGTATTGGAAGAAATAAAACTGAAATGAACACTTTAGACTTCAAATATTGAAAATAACAAAGCTTTAATGACAAGAACTATGGTAGGTGACCAAGTTAGGTAAAAATATATATTTAATGAATATTATTAGAAATATTTTAATTAATTGAATCCGGTTTTATGTAAAATTAAAATGACTAGTTGTGTCCACAGGAAAATACGTACAGTTTAAAATTTAAATATAATCGGGCACAGGAAACAAACTTATTTTTGATAAAATAATTTGAATGTTTGTAATTCTATTACTAGGAAAAACTAAAATAGGTACCTCTTTTTAGCTGTGGTTTTTACTAAAAATTAATATGACCAATAAGTTCTAAATATACTGAAATATGATTGAATTTTTAAGCAAATGATTATGGAAATAAACATATGAATCTAGGAATATTTTATGGATGAATAATGAATGAATGAATATGGTTTAAAACAGATATATTTCTACTTTACAAATATTTTTTCAGTAATTAAAAATAATAGTTTTCTACTGTCTATACACCATTTTAAACAGTACGCTTATAATACGTCGTTCTGATATAGCTGTAAATATCTTTATGATAATTTTATCAATAATGAGATCACATGAATTTATCATCGACTCGCAAAACGAGATAAATTCAATAATTCAGTGTAAAAACCAACAGACCATAGAGAAGCCGGGAAATGTCCTCAAAACCTATTTGTTTAACCATAAAATGTAAACAACGATAAATTAAAAAAAATACTCACAAAACGTGGGGACGATGGTCAAAGTCTTTTTTTCCTGAATTTCTCCTCTATGCCGCCGACGCACATTTTAATACGATGTTTTCGTCCACAAGCCACTTAGCGAAAAACATCCAATTAGTATCAATTCCGTCTTCCGAACACAAAATAGTTGGGTTAAACATGAAAAATATCACCAACACACGCGTACACAACGTGCCTAGTTATCGAAAATGATGCACAGTCTATTGGTCTAATTACGGCATTGAGTTTGTCGATCTTGAAACAATATTTCTTGTTAAAATTTATAAATGCGTGAAGGCACAAAATTTATCCCTTTTCCTGATTCTGACGTGAACGCGTAGGGTTGTGTATTGATTTATAAGAAATAGTCGATTTTCAAAGGAAACGGGAAATTGCCATATAAGCGCATTATATCAATTCCAATTACGTAAAAAATCAAGAATACTATCATTTATATAATACCGGACTTATTTATCAATTAATTTACGACTAGTTAGTCCGTTTTAAAACAAAATAAAGAAATTCCATCAGTATTAAATACCAGGTAATCGACTAAATAATCAAAGTTAACGTAATTATCGAACCTACTGGAAGCACAAAAGGAAAAAGTACCATAGACAAACTTACGAAAATTCCTCGTGATTAATTCAAACATCAATAGTAAAAACTCAAGTAAAAACTACTGATTACTTTTCATAAAATATTAATCTTATTATTTTGAATATTAAACGGAATTCTGCCCCAAAAAAAAATACGTATCCAACAGCCCCCGTGGCGCAGTTTGTAACAAGAGGCTCTCAATCAGGGGCGTATATTCGATTCCCGCACCAAGACAATTATATGTCCAAAAAGTCTGTCTTAGTTTTTAATACTCACGACACAAGTTTTTATTAATACTTGTAGGTCCGTGTATCTAATTATTTAGTACGTACAATAATCTTCATCCCATAGTAAAATAAATTTAATATCTCGTAGGCATCAGAAACCACAAGTGAATTTTCGATTTCACAAACACCAAGAACGGAAACAAATATTTGTAATTCATACAGGATTGAACCTGCGCCTTTTCATTTTACAGTTGGTTATACACAATTGTTGGTTGGTACAGTTGGTTGGTTACTTACTGCGTCGCAGTCTGTCAATTAAATATTTAACTCCTTAAATTCAGATTTATTCGCATGATCTTATTTTTATGCAGTTATACTTAATACAGAGTATCCAGAGCTGAAAATATGTGAATAGAACTGACCAATAACTGATGCCAGCATGCGTCAAAATATCAATGATTAAAACTGTAGTGAACCTTGTATGCGTCTTTAATTATCAATTTAATATAAATAAAATACGGTCTTGTAAATAGCTTTGTATTTGGCGGGAAACAGGAAAAAGGAATGAACATTCAACGTAGAAAATTAATAAGATGGTTTCGATTCATAGAGTAAAACTCTATACATACACCACACCTCCCCTCTAAATCAATAACAATTTCGAAACAAAGTGGCTAACAAATTACAACATCTCTGCTCATATAAATTTCTAATTTAACAAAGCCACAAAAGAAAATGTAGCTGTAAAAACTAAATGAAAACATATAATATACATAAATTCACGACAAATAAAAGAAATATATTCTATTAATCAATTTCAAAACCATATCTTTTAACTGGTTTTATTATGCGCTTGGAAGTCCTCACTGGTGGTTGTTCTACACTCTGTATTTCACATGATGATTCACCATGTGAAACTCCTGACCCACTTGCCTCTGAAGGAGTACCGATCTCTTGCCTCGCATGCACATTACTCTCCTGAGCCACATCAGATGGATCCCCGGTTCGTGTAGGTAATACTCCTTGTACGGGTGATGGCCAGTTCACATAAGTCCACCGCTTTTTAAGTTGATCTATATGCCTTTTTAGAGTTGAACCGTTTTCCCCCCGTATCAGGTAATGCCGAGTACCTTCTCTAGCTTCGACAATACCCTCAAGCCACCTATTTCCCCCCGAATAATTACGGACCCAAACTTTATCTCCCACGTTAAATTCGCGGTTAACCCCGCCTGCTTGATTAACCTGTTTATTTTGTATTCCTTGAATTCGGTCTTCTATATGGCCACAGACCAACTAGTACTATATATGGCGTTCTCCTCGCAATAAATCTAACCTAGAGCGCAAAGTTCTGCAGTGCAGTAACATAGTAGGAGAAACGCCTGTAGTACTATGAACAACATTCCTATATGCTAATAAATACGTTTGAAGAGCTACATACACCACAAAAACATAATTGCATTCATTTTATGTATGTTGCTACAATAATGGCTTTACGCGAGAAATTTACCGAATCAACAAACCTCTCTATACAAAACTAGTGAACTTTCTATGGACAAAAGCTAAATTGAGCTGAACAAATGTAGTCTGTAAACTGTCTAATAAGAAGGATTAGCGTTGTGGAATAAATCAGAGACAAAACTACGAGATTTGAACACCGCGTCACAATGCACAATGTAGATACTTTGAACAATAGTACGAATGAGCTGGCGCGGCGTTGGGCTAGCGCGATCAAGTTGCTAGGTACGTCTAGCTTACAAAAAGCTATAATGAAGGTACATATAATCCAAGTTCCTATTGTAGGTGTTCATAGGCGGTGATAATCACTTTCTATCAGTTTAGCCTCTTTATTTTATTATTCAGTATTGGTCATGGACGTAATATATAAACGTATTGGTAAATACACTTGATATGCCTAAAAGTTCAATAATTATATAAAATAGGATTTATTTCAGATTGTATGATTTATATTTCCTTTGCCTAATTAAACTAGGCTGTATTGATTGATTTGTCCTTTGCTTTTGCGCATAAAAAAACTGATACGTCAACCAAATGTCGAATTTGCTGTCAAAACTCAAAATCTTCAAATTAATGTTTTTGTTTGTTTGTTATTTTTATAACTCACAAAGTTGATAAAATGGCTCAAACCTTAGTAGAATACGATGCTGGGGAGGAGCATTTGCGAGTACTATCAGTGGAAATGTTGTGCATTTGTTGTCTGGCGCAGGATGTGCCCCTAATCCATTTGGTTACATGTAAACATAAAAGTTTTCTAGAGTTTTACTTTAAATTTAAGGTACTGTGAGGTATTTTAAAATAAATAAATGCTTATAATACATAATACATGGCATTAATTCACGTTAAGTTTGAGGTGTAACAATGTCTTTATTTTAAATTTAATAAAAAAAAGTGAATTGTTGGGTTTTTGGGTTTAATTAATAAACAACCAAATAAAAATGTCATCCACTGATAACTATTTATTTAAAATATGTAGCGTCATAAAAATTCCTATAATATTTTTCTTTGTATTAAAGTTTAACCACAGCACATAAATATGTACATACATACATACATAAACCCACGCCTTTTTCCCAGAAGGGGTAGGCAGAGTTGCTAGGGCACCCACATTTGTATAAGTATGTAATATCATAAAATCAAAGAATAATGAATTGAATATTCCAGTCCATCAAAGGTCGCCTGGAAGAGATCAAACCTAGCAATAAGACCACCTATTGTAACCATGGCTTTAGTTTTTAGTATTTTGTACAATAAAGCATATAATATGTATCAGCCCATATACGTCCCACTGCAAAGCACAGGCCTACTTTACAATCAAGAATATTATTGAGAGGGTTTAGGCATTATAGTGGACCATACTGGCCTAGTGCATGTTGGAAAACTTTTACATACTATAGAATTTCATACAAATCGCTATGGTATGCAGGTTTCCTCACAATGTTTTCCTTCACCATTTTATTGCTTGGTGATTGACTGTCAAAACACACATGATTGGAAAAGTCAGAGGTGTGCCCTGGGATTTGAACCCGCAACCACAGTGAATGTGTTGGCAATTGCATCTGGTCTATTACCTGTTACTAGCCCACCACACACTATTTAAAGCATATATTACTGGTCTCTCATATGTGAGAGGCCATCTGGGTGGGTATCACTGCAGTGTCGATTTCTCCCGTCAAACACCAGTGTAAATGCACGGTTGTGTTTCGGATTTACGGGCATTGTAGCCAGAGTAACTACTGGACATATTGAGACTTAATATCTTATGTCTCAGGATGGCGAGCGCAGTGGAATGCCAAGCATTGCTTTGCAATTCAAGGTGTTATGTTTTGCTACTGTTTATGAGCAGTCGTGTCGCTTACCATGAGGTGAACGGCATGCTCGTCTCGATATTCATAGCAATAGAAAAAATATATAATAAAAACAATTTTTGATTACTCTGCTTCATAGAAATCTGTTTTCCAACAATAATCCACTTCTTTGTTTGATTTCTCAGCTTATGTTTCCCTCAAGAGCCATATTTGTGTGAAAACTCTTTTCACACGACCCTCTTGATGTCAAGTGGTAAATCTTTTATGGCTTGGTATGTTAATAATAAATAAATAAATTTATTTTCAGATGGACATCCAAGACTGTCTGATCTGCCACATGTGTCACGGATTATTGAGAAAAATTGATCACTTTACACAGCAGATAAGCAGGAGCTTAAATGTTATAAATGAAAAGGTAGGTATCATTAGTTAACTATAATTATTATTAATACATATTATATACTAGCGGCCCGGCCCAGCTTCGCCCGGTTAGAAATAGATTTCTGTACAATAATATGTGTGTATTATACATATAAACCTTCCTCTTAAATCACTCTATCTATTAAAAAAAACCGCATCAAAATCCGCTGCGTAGTTTCAAAGATTTAAGCATACAAAAGGACATAGGGACAGAGAAAGCGGCTTTGTTTTATACTATGAAGTGATAATAGCTATATAACTTTTTTATTTATTTTCTTCAGGTCAAAGAGTTGACTAATATTACATTTTTTTGCTTAACAGCTTTAAAAGCTGTATAGTAATCGAAATATCGTGAAGTCAAGAAATGTAAAAATTCAACCAAATCCATGATGAAATCTATAAATAATAGTTTTATTTCAATCAATGTTGGACGTCGGAGAAACGCCAATGCTCATAAAAGTAATGTGATAGAGTTCTAAAACATGACTCTTACATACATAAACTCACGCCCTTTTCCCAGAAAGGGTAGGCAGAGGTGCCAGGACACCCACATTTCGCCTTGGATGTTCCGTCCAACGATATGATAGGTGGCAAGCCTATCGCCATATCGGGCACAAATTCCTGACTCCGGGCTGATAATGTATAGAAAACCTACGACTGAGACCTCAGCTTTGTAACCATACCCTAGTACAACTACGCCATCGAGGCAGTCACATAACTCTTACCCTTTAATAAAATGATACTACTATTCAACTAAACTAACAGGTACCGTTTGACGTTTCATACTTATCAACTTTGTACAGGCGTAACTTACACAATTTCAATAACATTTCGCCTAAAAACATGGAATTGTGACTTTACGGCAAGCGAAATTAAAATTGTGTGAGTTACGCTTGTCTAAATATGTTCAAAATTGAAAAATATGAAACGTCAAACGGTACCTATTAGTTTAGTTGGATAGTATTATATCAATAACTAGCGACTCGGCCCGGCTTCGCCCGGGTACAGATACAATTCCAGTTCATATTTTATCTAAACTCAACATGACTGCCGCTCTCGATAATGCTTATCCAATTTTCAGACCAATCGGACCAATAACAAAAAAGTTCAAAGTTATTTCACCCCCATGTGCCATTTTTCCAAAATTGTTGCACGCCATTAATTTCCGTTTGTAATAAGGAGCTAAAATATAAATTTTCATAAATATATCTTCAATATTTTCCATTTCCGTTTCAACCCTTATTTCAACCCCTTTAGGCAAATATATAACCTATGTTACTTGTGGATAATGTAGCTTTCGAATGGTGAAAGAATTTTTAAAATCGGTCCAGTACTTTTTGAGTTTATTCGTTACATACAAAAATACAAATCTTTCCTATTTATAATATTAGTGTAGATACTTAACAACTAAAAACCATTTCAGGTCTCACAAAATCACATCCCATATTACCAAACTACACAAGTGAAATTGCTCTCAGTAGATCCTGATGACGATGGGTTATCCCAAGAAGGCTCCGGGAGTAAAGAGTACCAGGAAATAGGCGTACGGGATGACTTGGATATGGAACAATTTGAACAGAGGAATGATGTGGACGGGTCAGATGTGGATGGTCTACAGGTAAGTTTAAAATTTAAAATAGTTTTATTAATTTTTGTGTAAAGTCCGCCAAACCGCACTAGGCCAGCGTGGTGGACTGTAGTAACCACTCTCAATCGTAATTAATTGTAGAGGAGGGCCTTGCCTTGCAGTGGGATGTCTACAATATGGTTTCTTCGCTTTAAACTGGTGGTAGGTCTCTCATATGTGAGAGGCCGCCTGGGTAGGTACCACCGCGATGTCTATTTCTCCCGCCAAACAGTAGTGTAAATGCACTATTGTGCTCCGATTTGAAGAATATTGTAGCCAGAGTAACTACTGGACATAGTCAGACTTATCATCTTATGCCTCAGGATGGCGAGCGCAGTGGAGTACCAAGCATTGCATTCTAATTCAAGGCGTTGATTGGTTTTGCTACTGTTCATGAGCGGTCGTATCGCTTACCATCAGACGAACGGCATGCTCGTCTCGCCATTCATTGCCTTCAAAATATTTTTGTCTCTATTAACTGTTATATTTATTAAATACAATAAAGAATAAATACATAAATAAAAATATATCAAAATAATGGAGTTAATTCTTAAGTCTTAGGTTGTTCGTCCGTGTTTATTCTATATCTGTATCAGCCCATATAGTCCCACTGCAGGACACGGGCCTACTCTACAATCGACAGTACGATTGAGAGTGGTGGTTAGGCCATATAGTCCACCACCGTGTTTATTAATAACTAATAAATATTCTACATATTCATAATATATCTTTTTTTCAGACTATTAGCAATACATGCCAACTCGACACGTACAATAGTCACTTATCTCCTAAAGAAAATAAGCTGGGTATAACAAGGTATGTAAAATATATATTTTTGTATCTTATAGCTGTATATAATTTTAGTTTATTTAAACTAATATTATAAAGAGAAAACATTTGCTTGTTTGCATTAAATAAGCTCTGAAACTACTGGAGCTATTAGAAAAATCTTTTCACTATTAGAATACTACATTATGGCTGATGAACATAGGCATTAGCAAAATTTTCAAAATAGCGTATCTGCAACCGGGCCGAGTCGCTAGTTTTTTATTATTAAATAGCAAAGCACGACTTACTAAACTTTATAGCAGTAATTTCTTAGAGTAGTCAGACCAGATTTCTTTTGTTAGTTTCACGTTACGCTTTTACAAAATGTGATTTATACTCCTGGTTGTAATAAATCTAGGTTTAAAATTATATCTAATTGAAAAAAAAAAACAATTTTTACTATATTTTTAGTGATACAATAAAACTAAAACAAAATACAACAGAATTAAATATCATATGCCCTGACGAATCTTGTCAAGATCCAGAGGGATATCACGCACATTATGATAACCATAACGAACATGATCAATATAACGATAATGATGCATACGACACGAACAATTACGACGAATATTTTGAAAATGGAACGAAATCACAAGACGTCAATCACTATGATACACATAATTATAACGATCATACTAATAATGATAATGAAAGTGATGTGAAAAATAAAAGCGAGGAAAAGAAAAAAAAGAAGGGTAAAAAATTAAAAAGCGGGTTTAAGAAGATAATATTGTCTTTGGAGGAACAGAAAGCGGAGTTAGAAGCTAAAAGAAAGACGAAGAAATATCTAGATGCTGAGTTTAAATGTTATAATTGTGCTTTAGGGTTCTTGTTTAAAGATACTTATCAGGCACACATGATGAGGCATGAAGAGGTTGGTATTTTCTTACATATGTATTTGGAAAAATAAAAATCAAGCTTATTGGTCCAATTATATTGATATACTCAAGAGTACTACCGAAAACGAAGCTGGATGATAGTTTTAGTGACTCAGACTTCTAACACAATGCGACTAAACTTTTTGCAAAAAAAAAAAGACGATATTTTTTGTTTGTTTTGTTCTCATCGTTCTATTTAGGTGGAAAATACATAGTTTTTATATATTCATCCGAAACGAAGTTCGAAACTTCGGACGATCGAAGTTTTTTATACGTATCTGTAAAAGTTCGAAGTTGTATAACGTACATCGTAACCATAAGTCAATAACGACCATAAGTATATGTAGGTACATTCGTATCGTATATAAACTTCGATCATCCGAAGTTTCGATTTTCGTTTCGGATGAATATAGTAGGGCCCCATTGCGCAATTTTTAGTTGCATTGTGTTTGTAGTCACTAAAACTACCACCCGGCTTCGTTTAGCGGTCTTGATATACCTTGTATATAAATAACTAAAGATACCGCCAATTGTTCTGTAAATATAGGTTAAATATTTTTGTTGTGTATATTTTTTCATTTTGTACTTTAAAGTGTAATAAAATAAATACATTGTCATCAGTCTAACGGTGAGTACAAGTGTCCGACATGCACGCTCCGTTTCGCGTCCCCCGCGGTACTGCGTGCGCATGCGCAGCTGCACGGCGTGCGCGTGCGCTGCCGCCGCTGCAACGCGCACGCGCACGCCCGCCAGGCGCGCTCGCACGCCGCGCGCTGCCACGCACGCGCCACCACGCCGTGCCATCTGTGCGCTAGGGTGTTCAAGTAGGTATACTGTTTATTACGATTTAAATTGGTTTGAATAATACGTAACCAACAGAGAGTAACTACTGGAACAACGGTGGATCCAGGGGGGAGGTCATGGGGGTCATAACCCCCCTGGGCTGGCTCAAGATTGACAGAATTTAT
Source organism: Hyles lineata (assembly GCA_030180105.1). Taxonomy (NCBI): domain Eukaryota; kingdom Metazoa; phylum Arthropoda; class Insecta; order Lepidoptera; family Sphingidae; genus Hyles; species Hyles lineata. The sequence continues at coordinate 154,124 of JARJEE010000038.1, forward strand.
TTATTATGTTGTTGGCTACATTTTTAAGTACAGATAAATTTCGATAAATAAAGTAAAAAGTGTGTGTGTGTTCACAAATAACGGCTGTAACAAACTTTAAAAAATCATCATTACGAATTCGAGTATTGAAATCGTACCCAGTGTGACAAGACCTATATGACCGACGAGACGAGCATGCCGTTCGCCTGATAGTAAGCGATACGACCGCTCATGAACAGTAGCAAAACCAAACAACACCTTGAATTACAAAGCAATACTTGACATTCCACTGCGCTCGCCATCCTGAGACATAAGATCTTAAGTCTCAATACGTCCAGTAGTTCCTCTGGCTACAATGTTCTTCAATCCGAAACATAACAATGCATTTACACTGCTGTTTAATGGGAGAAATATTAATTGCGGTGGTACATACCCAGGCGGCCTCTCACATATGAGAGACCTACCACCAGTAAATCATAAATTAATTTATTTTTGAGCAATAAGGTCTGTCTATTGTATGGAGGGTGCCCTTCCTCCCACCCTCCACTGCAACTCCTGTGTCACAGGATCAACAAGCACGCATTGTAATGACACCGAGCATTGAAGCTCGCAGAGTCTCCGGGAATGTCTAACTTGTCTTTAACACGCAACGAAATCAATCAGAAAGTTAAATTAATAGGAGTTGAAAATAGATTATTGTCAGTCAGTATAATTGTAGAAACTTCACTGGATCATTTACTACTTACTGTATCTTGCTCATATGTTTAGTGGTTCTGTATGTTTCCCAAATACATAAATAAAATATAAATATAATTAACTTTGTTTCAGAGATGCAAGCGGTCTTCAGCAGCACATCAAAAGGTTCCACCAGTCTAAGAACAGTCTTCGGAGCTATTCCTGCAGTGTTTGTGGGAAGAGTTACAACAATCAAGCCGCTGTGAGGACGCATATGATGTAAGTATATCCGGCTTGAAGGACCAAAAAATGTAACCTACCCTCCGATAAACATTTTGTACGTACGTTTGTTGTATATACTTTCTAAAAACTGTCTTCGGAGCTGTTCTGGTAGTGCTTGTGGGAAGAGTTACAACAATCAAGTCGCTGTGAGGACGCATATGATGTAAGTTGGGGCATCTGGCTTGAAGGACCAAAAAATTCGTAACCAATCCTCTGACAATGATTTTGTTTAATGTTTTCTTAGCACAGCCTTCGAAGCTATACTTGTAGTGTTTTTATATCAACCAAATCGATGTGAGAACACATATGGTGTAAGTTGGGACATCTGGCTTAAAGGACCAAAAATTGTAACCTACCCTCTGATAAACATTTTGCTAAATGCGTTCTAAGAATAGTCTTCGGAGCTATTATTGCAGTATTTGTGAAAAAATATATAATAACCAAGCCGCTGTGGTGTAAGTTGGTATATCCGGTTTGAACAACAAGAAAAAAAAAAAATGGTTGCCTGTAAAGTCGGTTTTACGGGCGAAGATTTTACGTGACAACGTCTTTTTCTCGGTAGAATATTTATTGATATGAATATAATTAAATTAATCACTCAACTATAATTAGATCATAGTTGAGTGGGAGAGAGACGCAAGGCATTCGGCGGGCCTCTCTCTCGTTCGGTGACTCATCGTAATGTTACCGGGCGTTACACTTTTTCATAAGTGACTCCCAGCCGCAACCTAATTTAAGACGTTGTCACGTCAAAAACGTTACAGTGTATATGTCACCGTTAAATTGTGAATACCGTTAGATTATAATCTATCTCGCGAGAGTGTGAACTGTCGAAAGATTGTGAACCTTAGGTTAGGTTAGGTTAAGTTTAACAGTTTCACTTCGATAGATTATAATCTACCGAAAAATAATACGTTAAATTGCAAGCAGTATGTTACGGTTCACAATCTTTCGACAGTTCACAATCTCGCGAGATATATTATAATCTAACGATATTTACAATTTTACGGTGACATATATATGTTATGGACCAAGTGGTTAATGCGAGCAGTATTCATAATGCCCGGGCAGTATGAATAATGCCAAGCCATATCAGGCCAAGTGATTAATTACAATCTAAACTCGCCTATTTATCACATTGCTCGGGCATTATGAATATGGCTACATGATGATCGGGCAATGTGATTAATAGGTAAATTTTTACGTGGTGCGCTGCCGCATTGTCGCATCTGCGATGGACCCATAAAATAGAAAGGTGGAATTGATCTGCTTATGTTTAGTTGCTTTTTAACGTCCGAAAAATTATCTTCAGAAGAAAATTAGTGTACCCACTTTATGGATCAGTTAGGTCGACTGTGCCCCAAAACCGACTCGGGACATCCCTACTTCACCTAGTCTTTTGGCTGCCGTCCCTAGAGTGTATATAAAAAGCCGAAGCTGCGGAGGTGAGCATGGGTGCCTATCTTTTGTTACGCAAGGGCGAAGGGGCTGAACTTCCCGTAGCGCCGGAGACGTTGCAGAAGCAAATTTGTATTGACAACAATTGTTTTGAAGTTAGGTTACTATAATTGATATTTCTCAGGAATGGTGCGTTACCTTTTCTTGGGAGTAGTATCAAGGGAGGTGCGTGACCTTGCAATAGCCGCACGATGCCACTTCGGCTCATTGTTTTGATTTCGATTCGCTTTACATCACTGTGCCCAATAGGCACTGAGCATTATTCATAATGCCCGGGCAATGTGATAAATTTATTGTTTATAATCACATTGCCCGCTCGTATTGTGCATTATTCATATTGCCCTGGCATTGTGAATAATGCCAAATTAATCACTTGGCCCATAACATATACACTGTATATATTTTATAATGTATTTTATGTTGTTATCGTCACTGTATCCCATAGGGGTAGGCAGAGAATCAATCAGAATATGGGGATGTTTATTTTTCCAGAAAGCACTTAAACAGAAAGTTCACGTGCGACCGCTGTACAGCGACGTTCAGCAGTCCCTACACGCTGAGTCAACACAAGAAGAGACACGACTCTCAGCCGGAACAACACTACTGCGAGATATGCAAGATCTCGTACAATAGCAGAAAGAGCTTGTTGGCACATAGGAGGAACGCGTTAGTACATCAGCAGACTGTGTGAGTACCAGTAGCATGCTTAGGGTTCTGGACTAGGGCAGGACCTATTTTTTTAGATTTTACTGCGAGATATGCAAGATCTCGTACAATAGCAGAAAGAGCTTGTTGGCACATAGGAGGAACGCGTTAGTACATCAGCAGACTGTGTGAGTACCAGTAGCATGCTTAGGGTTCTGGACTAGGGCAGGACATATTTTTTTAGATTTTACTGCGAGATATGCAAGATCTCGTACAATAGCAGAAAGAGCTTGTTGGCACATAGGAGGAACGCGTTAGTACATCAGCAGACTGTGTGAGTACCAGTAGCATGCTTAGGGTTCTGGACTAGGGCAGGACCTATTTTTTTAGATTTTACTGCGAGATATGCAAGATCTCGTACAATAGTAGAAAGAGCTTGTTCGCGCATAGGAGGAACGCGTTGGTACATCAGCAGACTGTGTGAGTACATACATACATACACACATATATACATACATACATCCATAAACTCATCCCTTTTACTCAAACTACCTCGGTAGCGTAGTCGTTCTACGGTAAAATTCCCCAAATCCTCCCCTAAGGTTTTGCACTTGCGTTGTTTTGGTAGGATGGACAGGGACAAGCTTAATAGGAACGCAGCGAACATTAACTGGGATGAATTAACTTCTGCTGAATCCGTCGACGAGAAAGTTGAAATCTTTAACACGAAGATTCTATCTCTTTTTATTTTATTATTATACTAATTAATGTTAATGTTATAACTCATCCCTCTATGTGATTTTAATTACTACCTTCCCCAATTTTCACAATAATTGTCGCTATATGGCGCTATTACAAATCGTCACGTACCGCCATAATTAGACAGCCTCCGTGGCACAGTTGGTAAGACGCTGCCTGTGAAACGAGAGGTCGCGGATTCGATCCCCGCACGTAGATAAATATTCGTGTGGCCAACAAATATTTCTTCCGGGTCTGGGTGTTTGTGAGACCAAAGTCTCGCGTAGTTCCTGATACCCACGACACAAGACTCGATCTTAGTGTGGGATCAGGACTATGTATGTGACTGTTGGATGTATTTATTTTATTTATTTTGAAACCCGTTGTTAGATGACGCTATTACAAATTGTCACGTACAACGGCGGATCCAGGGGGGAGGTCATGGGGGTCATGACCCCCCTCCTGGGCTGGATCCAGATTGACAGATCCGCCCATGGCCACGTATCTCTAAAATTGAAATGATAGACCAATACGCTATAACTATATAGTAAATTTTCTCAGTCTGCCCTATCCTTCCAGTTACGAGTGTCCCGTATGCTCTCGTGTATGTGCGAACCAGCGTTCCTTGTCGTCGCACATGACGACCGTACACTCCACCAGCAAGGACCATGTGTGTGAGTGTGGTGCGCGGTACACCAGCCGCAAGTCGATGGTGAGACACCGAGCCAGTCACAACCCGGTGGTGAGAGAAGTGCACGCTTGTCATAGGTGCCCTAGTACTTTCAAGGTAATACGGTATACGACTATGATCGTTTTTTTGTTTTATTTTGCGTAAAAACACAAATACCATTCAAATAAAGCATTTATGTCATAACAGTATGAAAGTAGATTGTAACATGAGGCAAACAATAGTATTTTAAAAGAGTGGGGGTGTAGTGGGGACATCTTGCCGTCTCTTTCACACGCGCACACTGTAATGCATGTTAAGACTAGCGACGTCACTAGTATTTTTTTGCATCCCTTTTCTTTTACCCCCACTACAAGATTTTAAATGTTTCTAACTTGTATAATTCTGAACGGATTTACAAAATTCTTTGTTTGTTATGTTCTGGATATGGATACCTTTTGATAAATACAATTTAATAAATGGAGTCAACTACCCTATTCTGATCATTACCCGCCTTATATTAGCTTCACTTGTATGTTTGTAACCGACTCCTTTGGGCGCGATTTTGAACCACTTCAAACGGTCAAAGGAGATGGTCCAGAAATGTATGGGCCTTGGGCTAGTTGCGCCAGTACGGTGTACAGAACATGAAATATAGTTCGTGCAATTGGCATTCGATTTCCGTATGAAATACTATTTTACGTTGCTTATTAACTTGATACAAAAATAAATACTAAGCCAAGAACAGCAACACTACAAGTAATATGGCGGACCTACTGAAATGCGCATGTTTGACAACCGATGTCAAAACTTGACACAATATGGTCATATAAAAAGTCGTAATTCGTTTTCCTTTACATTAATAGACTCTTTGTTAATCCCAAATGTTTTTACTGCAATGGGACTATTATCATACTTTATTGGTCATGTAATATAATATAACATAATGTTTATACAATGAATGGCAACAAGTCTGCAAGATTCTCGAACATCATTATACGCGAACTATTTGTAGGTATTTACGGGTTAGAAAGTACAATTATATCTATCTATAAGTGCGATTTTGTTCTAATACCGGCTACACAACTTATCTAAATAATCCAGAATAGAAATCTGATGGGATACAGCACGGCACAGCCTTAATCACTTGTTGCGACTGCTAGCATGTTAATAAACAATCATATTATTATGTACTTAATAAGTTCTTAATTATGAATAAATGATATGAAATGAGTACGCTAAAAAAATGGAATCGAATTTTATTGCAGCCAAGTATTTTTCTATAACTTAATATATCTAATATAAGAACTTCTTAGCAAATATTTCTGTTCAAGCTAACGTTGTAAACATTATATTCCATCTACCCACTCATCAATGAAGTGGATACCAAAGACTTCTGCATACTTAAAAATTGAAAATAATATGCTAAGATATAAGAGATATTATTTTTCAAGTAATGTACATGACATTTCTAACTGGCGATTATAATGAGCACATACAAGGAAAAGTATGAATACATTGATGAAAGAAAACTAAAACAATACTTGAGGAACATAAAATAAGACCAGATCCTGCTTTATAATATTTTCTTCATATTCTTCCAATAAATCATCTCCAATCAAAACAACATCCAGGAACAATGCCGGTGCTCCTATATTGTTCTGATGCCGAGCCCAACCTAAATACCACAGTATAGTCATGGTATGAGCATGGCTACCCACTGGCCGTTGTCCAGCTAAATTCCTTTCACCATTATGGTAGCCAGGAACCAAACATGAAGCACTTGCGGTTATTGTTTGTCAAAAAGTATTGAGACTGATGATACAAAATCTTCTTGCTGCGGAATTGGAATAAAATCTTGCTCATTGTCTACAGCTTGATTTATTTAGTAGTTTATACAGATACTTGCTTGTAATGATAACTAAAACAAAACAAAAAAGATTCAATATGAGTAGGAGAATTAAGATAAATATAATGTTAGTTATGCCATATGAATCATCATTATATTATTTAGAAGAATGGCAAGCATGGTAGCAAAGTCTACACAAAAAATTATGTTAAATCCATTCTGCGTCTTGCCTCACAGGGCCACTTCTAGGTGTGGGCCTTTCATCAATAGTTATGGTACATATTACACATACAGGGTGTTGAGACCGTTGCATGTCTGTGGCACACTGCACTTGTCTAACAAGCATACACATCCACCTTGTGATATCTGAATAAAAGTCACAATAAATAAATCACCACAGTTATGAATAGTATTAGTATATGCATAGACATTTATAGTATGTTTAAGCAGAATCATTACACAATTGCATACAACTTAGTCACTTTATTATTTTGTTGATTATGGATATTATTACCTCTCTTGAACTTATCCTATTTAATATTTCATTTTGTTTAGGTTTTTCAGATGTGTTATGTGACCGCCTTGGGCTAAGAGACTAATTGCAATACACACATAGATGTATATCATTGTTAGAAGACAGTGAGATCCCTTGATGTTGCAATCTCTCCATGTATACATCCAATAAGCATGACATAACCAAGATTCTTCGGTTATCTAGAGTGAAATAGCAGAAAATATAATTCAATTAACAATTTAAACAACAATATAATAAACATCACTTCTTACATATTCATGCACTTGTATACTAGTCTTGTGGACACAATGCAATTTGGCTTTAACATGATTACTTCAATTATACTCCTTACTTTGTAATAACTGTAATTAATTAGCATAAGACATACATTTCCTTAGTTTATGAAGAAAAAAGAAAATAGAATATTTACCACTTGTGTTGTTAATTAATTCAGCTATAAAACATCTTTCAACACTTAGTGTTCTTTGGCACTTAATGCAATTGAAAGTGTTGCAAAGGTTTGGGGGCTCACATTCTTCATGTACATGAGCTTCGCTGGTACCAATAACGGCTTGCATAAAAAATGCAGAATACAGTGTACATATAGCCCCATTTATATCTACCTGAAATAACAATATATTATTATGTATGAAGTTGAGATAAAAGGTGTATTAGAAATTGTCTAGTTGCCAATCATACCCAAGCCACAGCTAAATTCCAAGTGAACTCAATAAAACAGAGTAAAATAAGTTTCTACAGAATTATTACCAAGAAAATATACTAATACTACTAGTTAATAATATGATAAGAGAATTATAGAAATGTAACATTTCACCTGGTTACTAAGATTCTGTTCAATGATAGAAACCATTTCATTTCAACAATTGCAGAAGTGCAATTCAAGCAAAGCGTCATTTATGATGTACTGAAAAGCAGAATTGAACTTGAAATTTGAACACTGAAAATGCATAAAAATATTTATATATTAAATAATGTACATGTTTACTTACCAAAATACGAACTAATAATTATTGTGTTTAAAGGTCAGGAAATATCACATGAGAGAATCAGAATCCATATAACGAAGCCAGGTAAACATAACTGTGGGGTCTAAAAGAATGTAGCAGAAATATTTAACGTATACATTTCCGAAGAATCAAGAAATTCGGATTAACAGCCATAATGTTTAGCAATTGCTGTCATCATGTCATGTCAAACATTTTCGTTCTTAAACTGAAATAATGAAATAGAAATAAAATAATAATAGTGTCGTCTTTAACAATTTATATCATCTTTCAAAAAACAAGGACTATCGTATCAAAAGTTAAATATATAGACAATAATTTAAATTAGTAGAGGGTTTTAATCCTAAGATAACATATTAAAGATAATGGGTTTGTGCATTTTTGAACGAAATGACAATTAGGCATCATGGCCGACAGAGTATCGAAGAAAATAATGCTCCCGTACCTAAAACAATCGTATTTTGTATAAAGCCCCCCGTGGACTAAACATTCTAAATGTATTTTTTTTTGATACCACTATTTTATTCTGATTTTTAACTGCATGAGCACAATACGGCCCACCGGGGAACATCTCCTTTCATACAAACTTTGTAGATTTGTCGAGGACCGATGACAATACAATAATTGAAAAATTACATGAAATTAACTTATCCAGAAAATTCTGTTATTTTTTTTTTGAAAAACATTATGAGTGATATGATATGATAGCCGTAAATAAATGTTTTTAGTCAAAACAATTAAATAATAACTTAAAAACTAAAAATACACGCTTTAACAATAAAATGAACGTATTTCACTCCAGTCTCTAATCTTAAACTCATTATGAATTATTTTACTTTTTTATTTGGGTCTTTTATTAAAGCGTGTATTTTTAGTATTTTAAACTTCTTAAACAGGCAAATGTTTTTTAAACAGGCAAATGTGTAAGGACATACCTTAAAAGGTATAATGAATTTTAAGCAGTATCAGTATCGGGATCAACGATAGTGTTGCCAGGTTTAGTTTTTAAAAATTCGGGACAGGACATTAAAATAAGCGGGATTATGAGTTCTTCAGCGGGACGCCTATTAAAGAAGAGGGAATTATATATTTTTTTGCTTTCACGCATTATTACTCCTCCCTCTTTCTAGCACCATATACTTATCACATCGAAAACCGTCGCGTCTCTGGAGGCTCTCAAAGACAATAGCCGTTTTTGGTTATTATTATAATAATGGAAGCGCAGCTCCACCAGACCAAGTACCATATCTCTCGAGTCTTCAATTCATGAGGCGCTATGGTTTCATACCATGCATACATAAATTGACGCCTTGTTTCCAGAAGGGATAAGCAGAGGTTTCTTAACTTACTCCAAATAAAAAAAAAAAATGCATTTTCCTCTAGCGTTTGCTATGGGTCTTCATCGAGTTATTCCTTAAATTCTCAGACTATAACTTTTTCGATTTACCAGAACGATCTTTATTTCCAAGATGAAAATTAATATTTTCCGACACGCCTTTGCACATGAATTCTGACAAATTATGCTCGCTATAATGCTCGTAGAGAATTAAGTGAAGTATGCGTTTTTCTTTTAAATTACATCTACATGTACATGTCGTAAAGTAAAATTCGCCAGTTATTCTCTCTAAGCGGTATGAAACTTGAAATTGTTACTAAGGAATTTTCATTGGAGCTAGCTAATATTCACGAAGATATAAGTTCACTAACAGTATTTCCTTGCACATGTGTTACCATCTAAAATAAGAAAGCTAGGAATTCGTGAATAAACCGCAAGAACTTATTCAAAGTCTTGAATTTTTTGGGAATCAGCCTATGGAAACAACTTTAGAATCGAATCAGATACTAAGTAGATTAAGACTTGTAGGAAAACGCGAAATACAGTACGGATTACAAATAAAAGTGTGTAATATTTACTTTTTTATTCGTTCTGAGAGGGATGGTCAAAAAGCGGGACATTTGGCGTCCCGCCGAAGGTTCAATCGGGACGCGTCACCAAACCCCTGAAAAGCGGGACGTCCCGCATAAAGCGGGACACCTGGCAACACTAATCAACGATATTTTTACCGATACCATGAATGGACATTCTCCTTTGCATGATTTTCGCTATTTCAAGGTTGGCCCACAGCAAAAGTAAAAACATCTGTATTAGCCCATATACGTCCCACTGCAGGGCACGGGCCTACTCTACAATCGAGAGTACGATTGAGAGTGGTTAGGCCATATAGTCCACCACGCTGGCCTAGTGCGGGTTGGCGGACTTACATACCATAGAAATTCTTATAAACCGCTATGGTATGCAGGTTTCCTCACGATGTTTTCCTTCACCGTTTTAGTGCGTGGTGATTGACTAAAGTAAAAAAAAATACTAAGTTGAAATTGTTTTTCATTATTTTTATTTTATTATAATGAGAGTAGTATCCCCCTTTCGGCTTTACATACCCTTAATATCTAACCCAGTATATTTTTATAATACTTTAATTCTTTTCTTTTATTTCAGAGTCGGAGTAAGCTGAATCGCCATTTAAGACAAGTTTGCGAAAAAGATAAGTTGGAAGAAGAATTGTCTTGTTATTACGAACAACCCATTTGAATATTGTAATCATTTTATGACCCAAAATGTAAGATGATAATAGTTCAGGATTTTTTTTTTTTTTATTGCTATGAATGGCGAGACGAGCATGCCGTTCGCCTGATGGTAAGCGATACGACCGCTCATGAACAGTAGCAAAACCAAACAACCCCTTGAATTACAAAGCGATGCTTGGCATTCCACTGCGCTCGCCATCCTGAGACATAAGATGTTAAGTGTCAATATGTCCAGTAGTTACTCTGGCTACAATGCCCTTCAACCCGAAACACAACAGTGCGTTTACACTGCTGTTTGACGGGAGAAATAGACACTGCGGTGGTACCCACCCAGATGGCCTCTCACATATGAGAGACCTACCACCAGTAAGAATTGCTTATTAAATTGAATAATTTAAAAAAATAAAAATAAAGCAAATCTATTTTGATTCAATCTTAACACTTTGAAATACAATACACTATTTTTGCTTCTCAAATAATAATAATAATAAATAAAGATTCTCAAATTATTTTCTTTTTTATTTCACAGATATGCGTTCAGTGTTATTAACAAAAAGTATTTTTTTCATAATTTTTAAAATTTGTGTTCGTCCCAATACTTAGTCTTAATACTAAGAGATTACGGTTCTAAGCGTTAATCCAAATTTGAAGTCCCAATCTAAATTTGTGGCGGCCATTTTGAACTTTGTAATTATAGATATGGTTGCTGTCAAATTATTTAATTTATCATATCGCATCTTTAGAATTAAAGTGACCTATGCAAGAAAACAGATCTTGGCTTTTAGTCATATTGGCTCAAAATGACTATCTCCATCGACCGTTTAAGAAGGACCTATTGACGCGTGAAAGACACAAAGATGTATACTTCGGTCTTCTCGATGTATCTTCCATAAGTACAAACTTTCTTATGTTACCAATATTAAATGAATGATTCCCAAAAAATAAGATTTTCACTGAAGTGCGTGGTGGCTTTTTGGTAAACGGTCCAGACGCGGCTGCCAACATGTTCACGGTGGTCGCGGGTTCAAATCCCAGGGCACACCTCTGACTTTTCGGAGTCATGTGTGTATTGATAGTCAATCACCACGCACTAAATCGGTGAAGGAAAACATCGTGAGGAAACCTGCATACCATAGCGGTTCATAAGAATTTATATGGTATGTAAGTCCGCCAACCCGCACTAGGCCAGCGTGGTGGACTATATGGCCTAACCACTCTCAATCGTACTTTCTATTGTAGAGTAGGCTCGTGCCCTGCATAGGGACGTATATGGGCTGATACAGATCTTTAATTCTGTAATGCGATTTTTGAAAAGTTAGGTTATGCAAAATAAACAGAGTTTGAAACCAAATAATTTATTAAGGTTGCAACAAATTGAAGCATTTTAAAGCGACAAATGATATCAGACTATACCCATCCATACAATCGACTATCATTTTGTTCAAAACCTCACTACATTTGGTCAAGGAACATTTCTTCTCTACATTGTCTATGACAACCTCTTTGGTCAAATTCCATTTTTTTCTCCAAATATCTGCTATAGAACTTTTATTTAATATTTTTTCCTGCGATGGCTGTGAATTTTCAACAATCTTGTGTTTTGATAATATAATTTCTAATATGTGTAATATGTAGCATAAATTCTCCATCCTGGCTGTATGGTTGATTTCGTAAGCCTCTGTAGTGTCTATGGTTTGCAAAATGGCGGTTATCTTGTCTATGGTATATTTTTGAACGTGTGAGGATTTGTTTAAAAGTAGAACTCTTTGGATTTTCTCGTCTTTTGTTAATAACTGTAACAAAATATCAGATCAATTAAAATTTTCAATGAGTAAGTAAGTTGTTAAATTTTATTTATTTAATTCTTTATTGTACACAATAAAAAGGAATAACGGTTTAGAGATGATACAAAACAACAAAGTACAAATGGCGGTCTTATCGCTCTAAGGCAATTTCTACCAGACAACCATGGGATGGATATATGAGCAGGAAATAAGATAGGGCAGTGTAAAATAAAGATAACGAAAGCACGAAGACATAAATAATAATTTTGTGAATGGTTTCCCACACCACAATTACTTTTTAATGTTTCCAAATCTTTCTCAGCTACATATTACAAGCTCCTTTAATACTGTTTCGATAGAAATCTTTTATTTTTAAGGTATTTATGTTTGTACGTCAAATATGTAGTTGAATACCAAATATTATTTTGCAACTAATTAATAAAATACACCCAACAGTCACATTACATATAGAGTACTGACCCCACATTAGGAGCAATGGAGTCTTGTGTCGTGGATACAGGATATAAAAAACTACAAGAGACATTTCGTCTCACAAGCACGTAGACCCGAAACAAATATTTATGGGCTTCGCAATCACAAAAAATTGTCTCGATGCGGTAATCAAACCCGCGGCCTCTTGTTTCACAACCGGCGTCTAACCAACTGCGCCACAGAGGCTGTCACAATTAATTAAGTTCTTTAGTTTTGCTACTGTCCATGAGCGGTCGTATCGCATACCATCAGGCGAACGGCAGGCTCGTCTCGCCATTCATTGCAATGAAAAACGCAAAATAATAAAAAATCGATTATAGCCTCCTAGCGCCAAAAGATATTTGAGCTCGTAGTCATTATGGCCCAGAGCTCCTTTTTAAAGAACATAATTCTAAAACCCATTACAGCCCAAGATTTAAAGCTGATTATTTTTCATGTTAGGGATATCCATTTGAAGTGAGACTTTCAGGGTGCTTTACCAATTAAAATTTTATATCTACATTTTGTTCTTCAAAAAGGCTATTGGGTCATGATGAAAATTGTCATTACGCTCCAGATATCAAATGTAATAATTTTTGAATAGGTCTTTTCAAAAGGTCCTTGGGCGGTAATCGAATTCGTGGCCCGTAAACGTTTGGGCGTTTTTGATGAACTCGATTATGGGCATTCCAAAGGCGCTTGGGCGCTAGGAGGATAGTGGAATACCCTATTTTTCTATCTCAATATTACCTGTAAAGCGCAGTCGTCTTCATAAATACTTGTTAGTAACTCTGTTATTGCTTCTAGAACAACTTCTAAGAAGGTCGGGTATGATTCTTCTTCGTGTAATCTATCTATTAGTGAACCTAAAGCCTAGAAATTGAAAATATAATTGATTGAAAAGATAATAATAATTATCTCTATTGTGGTCTAGTGTTTAATAACACTATGATAAGTTTTTGCATTTTATAAATGAATGTTAATTGTAAGTGTATGTGAAGAAATAAAATAAAAAATAAATAAAATATTATTTACCCAGCCTCCGTGGCACAGTCGGTTAAACGCCGCCTGTGAAACAAGAGGCCGCGGTTTCACGGGGACAAATGATTGTGCAACCACCAAATATTCTTTTGTCAGGTCTGGGTGTTTGTGAGAGCGAAAAGTCTCTCGTAGTTCCTGATATACACGACACAAGACTCGATCTTAGAGTGGAGTCAGGACTATGTATGTGACTGTTAAGTGTTATTTATTAATTTATTTATTCATGATGTCGAGTAAGAGATAGCGGGTTCAAATCCCAGGGCATAGCTCTATTCGGAGTCATGTGTGTATTGATAGTCAATCACCACGCACTAAAACGGTGAAGGAAAACATCGTGAGGAAACCTGCATACCATAGCGATTTGTAAGAATTTGGTATGTAAGTCCGCCAACCCGCACTAGGCCAGCGTGGTGGACTATATGGCCTAACCACTCTCAATCGTACTGTCGATTGTAGAGAAGGCCCGTGCCCTGCAGTAGGGCGTATATGGGTTAATACAGATACATATTTACATAAATATAAATAAATAACAATATATTTTTCTTTAGTTCCAATTGTCACCGCATCGTACTCTTTTTTGCCCATTTATAAAGAAATCGAAATAAAACGAAACTAACAGTTTTGCGAATTCATTATTTTTCTATTAAACCTAAAATTGCTACCTACTTCGATTAAGATTTTGTTATTTCAATTTGTGTAACAAACATGGTCAATAATTATATTTAAACTAATGTAGTCATACTATTATTTACAAGACTGTTTGTTTCTTTACAAATCTATACATCTATACATATAAATAAAATTGAAGTGTCTGTTTGTAAAGTGAAAATAAAAAAATATATCCAACTACATATCGTTATATACACGATACCTATAACGAAAATGACCTTATATTTTTTTTGTCTGTCTGTCCGTCTGTCTGTCTGTCAGTCTGTTTGTTCTGGCTAATCTCTGAAATGGCTGGACCGATTTTGATGGAACTTTTATTGTCAGGTAGCTGATATAATAAGGAGTAACTTAGGCTACATTTATTTTCGAAAAAATCTTTTAATTTAAATTCCACGCGGACGAAGTCGCGGGCACAGCTAGTAAATAAATAAAAATAAATTACTTACCCGAGAAATCTCTCTAGTTATTTCGCTCGTAGCATTAATAAGAGGACAGGATATTAGGAATGTTAATAAACTATGAGCCGATTGGTTCAAGGAAGTTCCCGATAGTTGTAAAGCTAAAAAAGAGAATGAAAAAGTGATCGGTTCCTGATTTTTTTAGGATTGAATGATGAAATGGAATTGATGGAATTCGATTTTTTTTTTTGTTGCAATGAATGTCGAGACAAGGAAGCCGTTCGCCTGATGGTGAGCGATACGACCGCTCATGAACAGTAGTACAACCAAACAACACAATTACAAAGCAATGCTTGGCATTCCACTGCGCTCGCCATCCTGAGACATTTGATGAGAATTTGATGCTCAATACACCTTTCCTTTTCCATCCTTTTTCCTTCCCTCTCCCCTCCCGATTTGATGGTCCGGCAACACATCCATGATCCGCGCGTTGTGGATGTTCATGTGCAGTGATCACTTACCATCAGGTGACCTGCTTGTTTGTCTCGTTTGTCAGACCTGCATATGCAAAGAAAGCCCACAATAGCAGTGTAAATGCACTGTTGTGTTTTGGATTGAAGGACATTGTAGCCGAAGTAACTACTGGATATATTGTGATTTAACATCTTATGTCTCAGGATGGTGAGCGCAGTGGATTGCCAAGCACTGCTTTGTAATTCAAGGTGTTGTTTGGTTTTGCTACTGTTCATGAGCGGTCGTATAGCTTACCATCAGGCGAACGACATGCTCGTCTCGCCATTCAGTGCAATAAAAACAACATATAATATAAAATTAAACTATCAGTAAGTGCGGCTAATTTGTCATGCTAGGAAAAATTATCACGTTTTAGACCGGCAAAATTGTCTCAACCGATGAGATCTTATTTCCCTATCTGTCCAACTCTATCTGCACTTACTATCAATTAAATTTTAATTATTTTATCGTAACAGTTTTTTTCCGCGTGTTCCCTCCTTCCTATGATCCTGGGTCCTTCCGCTGTAGTGTTAAGAGGCATCTTAGCAGGCCGGCATAATTGTATCGATGGGCAGGGGACTACCGTCTGATGCCAATCGATACTCTGCCTGGACGGCATTTGCGCTTACCATCAGGCGCAGTGTAGTCATTATGCCGGGCAAGAGCTAAAAAATAATAATTTAAGAACAAAATATTATTCTTACAATTTCTAGAAGTGCGTCCTTGACTATCGCTCCTATAGCCCGAATCAGATCCATCTAAACTCATTCTTCTATCGTTCTTCTTCTTCAGATAATTCTTAACTTTATTCAATTCTTCTAGAACTTTGAAAGGAACCACTTCTCTTTGAGAATCGGTCAGGTCAGAATCATTTGACGAATTGTCAAAGTCGTCAACGAAATTTGGATTTTTGTCATTGTCATTTGGAGTGTCGTTGGCGAAATTTTGAGTATCATTATCAATTTTGATGTTGGAATTTTGACTATCTTTTAAATTACTGAATGAATCTTTATTTGGTGGATTTAAATTTGTATTTAACGAATTTGTATTTGTTATATTTAAATTTTCATTTAATTGATTGATATTAGTTGGATTTAAATTTATATTTAAAGGATTTGATGTATATTCGTTATTTTGAGCGTATTGTGTAAATTCCCTTCGACTATCTGATTGAAGTAAATTAGAATCATTATACAAATTAGTTTTATGTTTGTTTCTAATGAATTTGGGATCTATAACTATATTTTCAACTTGGCTTTCACTATAATGATTTTTAAACTGACTGTAATCGCTTAAAGAATATATTTGCGTTTCTTCTAAATCATTGATATTAATTTGTTTAGGTTCTGGGTTCTGAGTGTTGAAAATACTTTCGCAAAAAGTTATATCTGAGTCTAAATCATCGTTAGATATTGATTGTTCTTGTGAAAATTCGATGCAATTTTGGGATTGTGGTATGTTAGGCTGAAAATAAACGTTTATCGGTTATACAACAAAAATACTGGTAAAAGAATACAAATGTATATCATGGTTTTATGATTTTCATCACAAAGGATGGCTGGGGTACATTTTACCTGTATCAGCCCATATACGTCCCACTGCAGGGCACGGGCCTACTGTACAATCGACAGTACGATTGAGAGTGGTGGTGATGGACCAGATGCAGCTGCCAACATATTCACGGTGGTCGCGGGTTCGAATCCCAGGGCACACCTCTGACTTTTCGGAGTCATGTGTGTATTGATAGTCAATCACCACGCACTAAAACGGTGACGGAAAACATCGTGAGGAAACCTGCATACCATAGCGATTTATAAGAATTTCTATGGCATGTAAGTCCGTCAACCCGCTAGACCAGCGTGGTGGACTATATGGCCTAACCACTCTCAATCGTACATTTTACCGATTAAATTGTTGGAATACTAAACATCAAATAAATATACTAAATAGTTTATATATGAATATCGAGAGTGCATACTGGCCATTGTGTGGCGCTTGTATTTTTTACATGTCATGTCTGTATTTTTTACTCATTATTGTAATATCTTTACTGGCGAATATAACGTGTTAAACTTATAATCTTGAGTTCCTTATTTTACAAGAGGTTATGGGCCCAGTTCCATAAACCTAAAGATACGAAGTTTAATATTTATTCGCATAAAGTATCGGACAATAGAAATTTGCGAAAAATTCCATCGTACGTCGAACCGAAAAACAATGGCTATTTCGAATCTACAGATTGAAAAGTTAGCTGGACGGGATAATTATTCGACATGGAAATTTGCAGTTAAATCTTATCTCCAACATGAAGATTTGTGGGAATGTGTTGATCCCGGCACCGATGTCGACAGCAAGAAAGATATTAAAGCTAAGTCAAAAATTATTTTGTTGGTGGAACCAATAAACTACATCCATATTGAAAATGCTCTGTCATCGAAAGAAGTATGGATAAACCTTCAAAATGCTTTTGAGGACTCCGGGCTTTCAAGAAAAGTCGGTTTGCTGAGGGATCTTGTCAACACAACACTGGATAACTGCGGAAGCGTTGAAGAGTATGTGAATAAAATTATGAGTACTGCAAATAAGTTGCGAAATATTAGATTCACAGTTGATGACGAATGGCTGGGAACACTCATGTTGGCAGGTTTACCGGAAAATTATAAACCGATGATCATGGGTCTGGAAAGTTCCGGCATAAAAATTTCATCAGATTTTGTCAAGACAAAACTTTTACAGGAGGTGAAAGTTTCCGAGTCTACAGTATTATTTACAAAGCACAATAAAACCTCTAATAACAATGCCAAATTAAAAGAAAAAGGAAAAGGCCCGCGTTGCTTTAAGTGCAATAAATATGGACATTTCAAAAATCAATGCACAGTGAAGAAATCTAACAATAATAACAGTTTTTCAGCCGTTTTTTCAGCTTACAGCAATGTGGATCAAGAAAACTGGTACATTGACTCAGGCGCTACAATGCACATGACAAGACGTTCAGACTGGATGTATGACACCCAAGCATCTCCGATTCAGCAAATAAAGGTGGCTAATAATGATGCTGTCTCCGTGCAATTTATGGGTAAAGTAAACATTCAAACCATTTTTTGCAAAGATGAGTGTCCAATCCAGGTGAGAAATGTTTTATTTATTCCTGAGTTCTGTGTAAACTTGTTGTCAGTTAGTCAACTAACTAAAAATGGCTGTAAAGTGGAATTCACCAACATGGGATGTAATATTTATAATGTTAATAACATTCTTATTGCAAATGCAACTTTGATCAATAACATGTACAAATTGAACACTGTTACTGTGAATGCTTATGCTGTGTCGGGTGAAAATAAGACTGATCTTATTACATGGCACAAGAGAATGGGGCAGTTAAATTTGGCTGATGTACAGAGGTTAGAATCGTGTGCTGAGGGTGTAATTATCACTAATAAAGATGTTGATACTGTTTGTATACCTTGTTGTGAAGCGAAACAAACACGATTACCTTTTCCACACTCGGGTTCTAGGGCAAAGGCATTACTAGAAATAGTACATACAGATCTATGTGGTCCGATGGAGACACCGTCTGCTGGTGGTGCGAAAAACTTCATAACATTCATAGATGACTATTCCCGTAAAGTTTATGTCTATTTTCTCAAGAACAAGTTGGATATTAAGTCAGTGTTTCAGAAATTTAAAGAAGAAGTAGAAAATGAATTAGATCTCAAAATAAAAATAATTAGAAGCGACAATGGAAAAGAATATTGTAATAAAGCTTTCTCGGATTTTTTTAGTGGCTTCCGGCATCAAACATCAGACCAATACTCAGTGGCGTAACAATAGGGTGGCAGAGTGCGCAAAATGCCACGGGCCCCCGGCCTTAGGGGCCCCCGGCCCGCAGGGCCCTGGTCCGACAGGGGCTCAGGTCCGACAGGGCCCCGGTTCGATAGGGCCTCGGGCTCAAGTCCGACAGGATGTAAGCAGAGAATAACGTAACTTTAATAATGAAATTAATTAATAACTAGCGGTGGGACCCGGCTTCGCCCGGGTGCACATAGCTTTTGAGTCCAGTATTGACTTGGCAACAACATATTATTTCGCGTACTAACTATATTTTTCCCGCGCGCCGTCGACTATATTTCTCGTCCCGTTATAATATTTATTTATATTATCATTTGTTGTTAAATTTCTTTATATACAATATTTTGTAATTGTGATATTGATTCGTTGGTGGGAGAAGCGGAGGGAGGCGCCCGACGTGACGGCCGAATGGTAGCATGCGCGTGAGCTGCGCGCGGTACTGGACACTTGGACTTTATTTTTCTAAAATAAATGTAGCCTAAGTTACTCCTTATTATATCAGCTACCTGACAAAAAAAGTCCCGTCAAAATCGGTCCAGTAATTTCAGAGATTAGCCGGAACAAACAGACAGACAGACAGACAGACAAAATTTTTTTAAAGATCATTTTCGGCACAGGTATCGTGTATATAACGATATGTAGTTAGTAACTTTTTTTTATTTTCACTTTTAAAACAGACACTTCAATATTATTTATATGTATAGATAATAAATAATTGGCTACATTTTAAACAAGACAAACATTTCACCATAATATTTGACTAAAATGCTTTGTTTTTGTTTCATTATTGTATAATGCTAGTAAGAAACCAATAAATTACATTTAAAAAATATTACGGTAATATTTTCCAAATAAATATAAAAGTATCTCGTGATGGAAACTATTTACGTGGTAGCGAAAATCGAAAGAGAAAGAAGTACGAAGCAATAAATAAAAAGTTAACCTAAAATAAGTCAGTACTTTGGGAACGAGCTATTTATTTATATTAATGCGAGTAAACAGAGTCCTATAAATGAACGAATGGACGAAACTAAAAATCAAATAAAATCTATGCGATAGTGAATATTCAGACTCAAAACAATCACAACCAAGTACTAATAAAATCAAATTGAACCGTATTAATAGGAGTGGAAAATATTAAATTTCCATATGTTACAGACAAGTGTGATTTAAAAAAATTCAAAATCGAAGTAAAACGATTTGTGATTGACAAAAGTCACTGTAAACCCAATGGCCCCTTCCACAGCCCCTTCTTATGAAACAGTGACAATAAATAATAAAATAATAAATAAACGCAGAAGACGTTTCAACAGATGCTGCACCTGGCTTCAGCCTCACAGCAAATAGATAATAAAATCACTTCGACAGAACCAATGTAATGATCAACCACCACCTTGATCCAACCCGTCGCTGTATGTGGGCACCAGCTCGAAGTTGTTTCCGAATATGCCAACCTGAGGCAGACTTTTAACAAGGTAGAAATAACTTTGAGAAAGAGGCTATGAAGAGGTTCCAGTTGGGCTGGGCACCATTTAGTAAACTACGTCGAGTCTTCTCGTCACCTTTGCCACAAAGCTTGAAAACGAAAGTTTTCACGACTACGAATACGACTGGTCCACCAACTCAAGGTTGCTCGGCGAGCTAGGGAGCGTGCTATGCTCGGTAAATCTTTGAAGGATAAGGTCTGTAATGAGCTTAGCCGTCCGAGAACCTAAGATATACACCCTCCAGCCAGGTGGAGTGACGATTTTCAAAAGGTCGTTGCCCGATGTTGGAAGCGACAAGCTGACGACAGGATGAAATGGCGCAATTAAGAGGAAGCCAATATCCAGCAGTGGACAAAAAAAAGGACAAAGACGAATAAATTTCGGTCTCTCGATGTGCGGAAAGCCAGTTGTCCGGATGGAATACCAGCGGTGGTTTTAAGAGCTTGTGCAGCGGAGTTGTCTCCTGCACTGACTCGGCTCTACCGAGCGTCCTACTGCACAGCAGTTGTGCCTGAATCTTGTAGGGAGGCCAATGTGTATGTGTAATGTGTAGTACCTGCTCGATGCTTTTAATGGATTGCAGTGACGCGACGGGCCATCCGCATTGTGA
Source organism: Hyles lineata (assembly GCA_030180105.1). NCBI lineage: Eukaryota > Metazoa > Arthropoda > Insecta > Lepidoptera > Sphingidae > Hyles > Hyles lineata. Next base: position 175,361 of record JARJEE010000038.1, read on the forward strand.
ATGATGCAGACGTTACGAGCAACATAGAGTCGCTACAACTACGGAGGGATGTCACCTTGCCTCTCTAAGCGTATTCTACCGTCTGCATCACGGTTAATGCTCTAAAGAATTGGTCAATTTGATCCCCTCCTCACCATTCCTAAACAGAACCACGCGTGCTGGCTTACGGAGCCATAGCTTGATAGTCCAAACCATGTAACACGAACCAAGAGGTTCGCAAATTCTTTTTTGTACCGTACCGTCATCCTATGGAGTTGTTTGCCGTCATGCGTGTTCCCTCCTCTCTATGATTCGGGTCCATCCGCCGTAGTGTAAAGAGGCATCTTAACAAAGCGGCATAATTGTATCGAATGGCATGGGACTGCCGTCTGATGCCATTCCATACTGTGTTTGGACGGCATTTACGCTTACCACCAGGCGCAGTGTTGTCATTATGCCGGGCCAGAGTAAAAAAATATAAGTGAAATATGTACAAATTCCAATGAAAAATATGAAACCATATCATTAAAATAAATTCTGTAATGTACTATATCAGCTCACAATAGTCCCGCGTTGACCTAGTGCGGGCTAACGGACTTAACTTACCATAGAAACTCTTACAAATCGTTATGGTATGCAGGTTTCCTCACGATATTTTCCTTCACCATCATAGTGCGTGGTGATTGAAAACACACAATACACGCATAATTCCGAAAAGTCAGAGGTGTGCCCTGGGATTCGATCCCGAGACGACCATGAACATGTTCCGTTCCGCCGCGTTTGGTCCGTTTACAAATAGGCCATCTTAAAAAAGATTCATAAAAACGAAATTACATACAATGTTAAGTTTTTTTACGTATACGAGGGGCCCCATTTGATAAACTTTGCCACGGGCCCCCAATGGGGTTGTAACGCCACTGCCAATACTCCGTACACACCTGAGCAAAACGGGCTAGCGGAACGGATGAATCGGACGTTGGTGGAACGTGCGAAATGCATGTTATTTGAGGCAAAGCTGCATAAACAACTGTGGGCAGAGGCAGTCACTGTTGCAGCCTATGTTACCAACCGATCACCATCTCGGTTTTTGGATAAGGTAACTCCATATGAAAAGTGGACTGGTAAGAAACCGAATCTATCAAATTTAAATATTTTTGGTTGTAAAGCCATGGTACATATTCCAAAACTAAATCGTTTAAAATGGGATCGTAAATCAAGAGAATTAGTTATGGTGGGATATTGTGACAATACAAAGGGTTACAGGCTGTATGATCCAGTAAACAAAAATATTATTATCAGTAGAAATGTCATATTTATTGACGAAGTTGTGAGTAACAACAATAATAATTCACTGGAACAGTTACCTACCAAACAGCACACAAATATCCCTCTTAGTGCAGATAATAATGAGGTGATACCTGTTGATCATGTAACACGGAGTGAGACTCAAGATGACACTTTGTCACACTCAAGTACTGACACATCTTTCGATAGTTGTGTGTTGAATAGAATGACTGATGATACTGATGAAACCTATTATCCTAGTTCAAATGATGATAGTAGCATTGAAAGTTTTACAAGAAATATCACTTTAAGATCTCATCAGAGGCAAAATAATTTCATGTGTCAACAGATTTCGGATCCATTGACTATTGAAGAAGCTATGTCGGGAACTGATGCTGAACATTGGAGAGCTGCAATGGATGAAGAGTATCAATCATTATTGGAAAATAAAACTTGGGAAATGACTACTCTTCCGGAAAATAAGCGTCCTATACCATGCAAATGGGTTTTCAAGAAGAAAACAGATGAAAAAGGAAAATATGATGCAGACTGGGCAAGCTTAGAAGACGATCGGCGTTCCTGCACCGGTTACACATTCTTGTTCCAAGGAGGAGCAATCAGCTGGAATTCTAAACGACAGCCTACTGTTGCTCTGTCGACAACCGAAGCAGAATACATGTCTTTATCTTCTAGTGTACAAGAGGCTATGTGGCTGAAGCAATTACAAGAAACATTTTGGCCTTTACTAAAGAATGAGGCAATGGTTATTTTCAGCGATAATCAAAGTTCTATTAAACTTTCAGGTTCCGATGGTTATCACTCTAGGACTAAACATATAGATGTGAGGGACCATTTTGTAACAAAGTGAATGAAGGAACCGTTGATGTGCAGTATATACAGACGGATATGATGGTAGCTGATGCACTCACTAAGGCGACACCATATTCAAAACTAGCATATTGTTCAACCAAGATGGGTTTAATTTCTGTTTAAGGGAGGATGTTGGAATACTAAACATCAAATAAATATACTAAATAGTTTATATATGAATATCGAGAGTGCATACTGGCCATTGTGTGGCGCTTGTATTTTTTACATGTCATGTCTGTATTTTTTACTCATTATTGTAATATCTTTACTGGCGAATATAACGTGTTAAACTTATAATCTTGAGTTCCTTATTTTACAAGATAAATATAATCGAAATATATATGAATATGAAAAAAATGCAAAATGCGATCTCAGTATTTTGTGGTAGTTAATAGTTTTTGCTTATTCCCTTTGAGAATAACGCGTGAGTGTATAACCATATCCTAATTGGAGATGAGGCGTGAATATATTAACTTATACAACTACTTACATTTTCAGCTATCGCATTACAACTCTTCAAATCATTTATAATATTAGATATTTTATTTTTCTTCAATTTATCTTCATTTCCCTCGAAATCTAGTGGATTTGCAATTGATTTTTGTGACTCAAATTGATCTTGACTGATATTAGTTTTATTAGTAACTCTTTTATTACTAACTTCACTATTAGTATCATACTTATTATAAACTATGTCAATAGTATTATTATTATGAACAATATCATTATATTCGATATTTTCTTTATTAATTGAATTAGTATACTTATCTTTTACTTTATGAATACCGTCACCAGTCATTTTGTTAATAAAAACTTCACTTTCAAAGTTATAATGATTATTGTATGCATTACTTTCATTATGGATAGTCTTATCATATTTATTATTTCCATTATGTACGTCATTATCTGTAGTTTTACTATTTCGAACTGTACCATTATATGTGTTTTCATTATATTTATCATTTCCATTATGTATATTATTTCCAATGGATTTACTACTATTTACTTCAGTATCAATAACAGTATTATTAACACCATTATATGTATCATTTTCATTATGAATGTTATCATTATATCTATCAATCTCATTATATATAACCTGATTATCTACAGGAGTCTTATCATGAACAATGTCGTTATGTATACCAGTATTACGCATGTCACAGTCATTATCTTCGATATCAGTGACGTCATCGCAGTCAATATCAAAGTCGTCACTGCAGATTGTGACGTCACTGTCGTAATCCATAGGTTTGATGGTTTTTCTTAATTTTTCTATGTATTGTTCTATTGATAGGCCGCTTGGTTTGGTTTTTATTATTCCTATTGCGGTGGCTAGTCTTAGTTTTTGAGTTATGTGATTAACTGTAACAATAAATATATTTATATGAAAAATAATTAAAAATAACTGTTTGCCTCATTAGGATTTCTAAGTTTTTTATAAAAGCATATTTTGCATAAATTGTTAAAAAAAATTGGACTTTTGGGCATCAAACCCGCTACCTATAATATCTGGACATTTTTTTTATTGCAATGTATGGCGAGACGAGCATGCCGTTCGCCTGATGGTAAGCAATACGACCGCTCATGAACACTAGCAAAACCAAACAACATCTTGAATTACAAAACAATGCTTGGCTTTCCACTGCGCTCACCAACCTGAGACATAAGATGTTAGTCTCAATATGTCCAGTAGTTACTCTGGCTACAATGCCCTTTAATCCGAAACACAACAGTGCGTTTAGCCTGCTGTTTGACGGGTGAAATAGACGTTGCGGTGGTACCTACCCAGATGGCCTCTCACATATGAGAGACCTACCACCAGTAGACGTAAACTACTTTGTGATTGCGCCAATGAATAAAATTACAAATCAGTCAGCTTTATCAATTTAACCATTTTCCATTTTGGGTATGATAATAAGAACTCATATACTAGGATTAAAACCCATAAAACAATATAATTTAAATACTTATTAGACGTTTGAAGCGAAAGGCACTATGTCGATGTCTTTGCATCTAATATAATGTAGATATTATATTCATTTTTTTATTTCTATTTTGTATCTTATTTACATGGATTCTGCGCAATATTTTTATCCATCTTAAACTATAGCAAGGCTTATAATTTTATCCAGCAGCTTAACTTACGCTAAACCATCAACAAAATACTCAGTTTTAACGAAACTATGATTTAATAGTAAATAATTTAGGTTGGTACAAGTGGATTGCCCGGCCTGGAATCGATGCTAGTATTTTACGGTTTTATTCAATGCATGTCACAAATAGATAGATCCTGTGAGGCCGAATATTTGCTTGAGAACTAAATTAAATATATCAACATTATTAAATTAAGTTGCAATATGATTTATTTTCTTGCATCAAAGTTATATTACGATGTACACAAATCTTACCGTAATCGTCAAAACTCATTTTAATAATTGCACGTAATGCCACAATAAACCCTCATAATACTGATTCTTAACACAATTAAATACTTTGTGATGAAAATTCTTGATAAAGTGCAATTTCGTTTCGCGCCACGATTTAATTGTGAACTTTTAATTATTCAAAAAGAATTGTCTAAGGAATTTTGTTTGTACAGCCTCATGAATTTTAATTTGATAAATAATATTTATCATATTTAAATACATAAAAATATCGATAAAACGCATCGCATTATGAATTATTGTATTTTATTTATTTAAGTTTCGTCATAATTATATTTACTTTTTAATAAACGATTGTTTGATAACCTAGCATTACCCAAAACTTGAAATATAACTGACATAATTTTATTATGACACGAAATGCCAACAAAGTGTTTATAAATTGTATCAAAATGTTAATAAATATTATTATCCGCACAAATGGCACTATACACCATATTATTCGGCCTAAGTATATTTATGATAGCTCTAGTAATGGCGGTTATAAAAAGAATGTTCTTCCGATGGACACAGGAGCACAAAATCGAGAGAATGATTATGAACGCTGTGGACAGACCTGGTTGGATATAATTTTATTTATTTCTATGATATAGGTACTCTAAAAAGGCAATGTCGGCAATGCAACGTAACGGACGCGTTTAGTGAGATCGCGGGTTCCGATTTCATGACACATCTTTTATTTTTTATAGTAATGTGTGTACTGATAGTCAATAACCACGCACTTTCACAGTGAAGGAAAACATCGTGAGGAAACCTGATTAATAAAGCGATCTTAGTAAGATTTTCTGTGGTGTAAACCGTCTCAATAAAACTGCTGGTTGTAGGGTCCCGTTCTCAACAATGGCTGTTTACTGTTAAAGATATTATTTAACAGACTAATGGAAGGGTCATCGCGACGTGAAATGTTTATAAAGTAAATAACATTAAGGTCTTATTAATAATCTCGGATGAGCGTCTTATTATTATTATTTGAATGAACGGCGATACGAGCATGCCGTTCGCCTGATGGTAAGTGATAGGACCGCTCATGGACAGCAGCAATACTCAACAACACTATGAGTTACAAAGCAATGCTTGGCATTCCACTGCGTGAGATTCATGATACTTGAGCTCAAAGCTCAAAATCGACTCGATTATTTTGCCCATTCTTTTTACTTTTAAAATCAGTAAGTTGCAATAACAGAATTGTCATGTTAGGCCGAAGCAGACCGGCATAATTGTATCGAATGGCATGGGACTGACGTCTGATGCCAATTGATACTCTGCCTGGCCGGCATTTGCGCTTACCATCAGGTGCAGTGCAGTCATTATGCTGTGCCAGTATAAAAAAAAATCGCCTTCAATTCTAATAATAAATAATCTAGTTAATTTTAAATCCTTGGGCTAAAGTTAATCCTTCGATCATCCGAGTTTAATAACAAGGCTCTATATGTAGTGCTATCTTTGTCCCTCCCACTCCTACACTATGTTCCGTACATGCGCCGCATAGATTTTGTTTGCTGTCTGGAAGATGTCTGGATTAACGATCTATTCGTTTTATTCAATCTTAAAACCTATTGTAGCTATCTATCTCGATTTGATAATTAAAACAGGTCTTGAACCTATCTAGGAAACGTAAATCATAATGTATGTCTGTATCAACCCATATACGTCCCACTGTAGGGCACGGGCCTACTCTACAATCGACAGTACGATTGAGAGTGGTTAGGCCATATAGTCCACCACGCTGGCCTAGTGCGGGTTGGCGGACTTACATACCGTAGAAATTCTTATAAACCGCTATGGTATGCAGGTTTCCTCACGATGTTTTCCTTCACCGTTATAGTGCGTGGTGATTATCAATACACACATGACTTCGAAAAGTCAGAGGTGTGCCCTGGGATTTGAACCCGCTACCACCTATACCTATGTATGAAATTAATATTTAATTTCAGCGGTCAGTATAATGATAAATATGGAGAAATGTGTGATCCAAAGAAGGAAGTATTCGGAGGATATAAGCGTATACGACATTATTACGAAGAGTGACATTAGTCTCACCAAGAATAATATTGAGTCAATGCAACTTATTTAGATATAGATATATTATTGTTTAAATTGCTTTTTATTTTACCTTAACATTTGTGTCGTTTTGTGTCTCGGTTTGAAGGACATTGCCAGAATAACTACTACCTACCATAATATACTTAACATTTTATGTCTCAGGATCGCCATCCTGCAGTGCAGTGGAATGTCAAGCATTGCCTTGTAACTCAAGGTGATGTTTGGTATTGCTACTGTTCATTATCTGTCGTATCGCTTACCATCAGGGGAACGGCATGCATGTTTCGCCATTCATTGCAATAAAAAAAAATCACTAGCGGCTTTGGTGCAAAAAACTGTTAGACGCCGCTTGTGAAACGAGAGGTCGCGGGTTCGATCCCCGCACCAAGAAAAATGTTTGTGCGGCCCACAAATATTTCTTTCGAGTCTGGGTGTTGTGGGACTAAAAAGTCTGTCGTAGTTTCTGATACACGACACAAGACTGGATCTTAGTGTGGGGTCAGGACCATGTATGTGACTATTGGGTGTTATTTATTTATTGTTTATAAATACGTCTGCGACATTTGTGCTTCACTCCCGTTTATCATAGCGTGAAATTATGCCCATAGCTTTTCTCGATAAATAGGCTCTCTACTCAACTCTCACAAAAATAGTTTTTTCATTTCGTACCAGAAGTGCCTGAGATTCGAGGTAACAAACACTTTAGCTTTATATACTCGTATTAGTATTGATATAATTGTAAATTAATAAACATACATATAGATAATATCTGTGCATAATATACTACATATTGCCAAATAATTTAGTTAAAAGAAATAATATTAATTTGCTTAAACACTATACATAGTTATAGTATATTTAGTAACTAATCCTTCATGTAACGAAACGCCGTAGCTTCGAATGAATTATTCAGGCATTTTATTATACGAGGGTAGTTTACGAAACTTAGTAAGTCATGACGCATTGTAATGACTCCGAGTGCTAAATCTCGGCGAGTCTCCGGGAATATCTTACTTGTTTTTAACCCGCAACGAATTAGGAAATCAATTAGTAGGTATATTATAATAGAAGTGAGAAATATACACGTAGTAAGGTTTAAGCATAATCTTAGGTTGTGATATATTTATATTTTGAGGACTGCGCCGTGGATTCCAAGGTTCGAGGGTTGGTGCAATCTACATTCGCAGTTTTCCAGGTTAGTAGTCTCTGTAATATACGTCTCATTGCAAGGTAGGGGCCTCCTCTGCAACCAATTCGACTGAGAGGGGTTAGACCATACAGTCCACCACGCTGGCCTAGTGCGAGTTGGCGGACTGTTTAAACCAAATAAATTGCCATGGTATGCAGGTTTCCACACAATGTTTTCCTTCACCGTTATAGTGTGTGGTGATTGACTATCGACACACACATGACTCCAAAAAGTTTGGAGTATGGTCAGTTATGTATTTCTATTGAAGTTGATGAAATAAAACAATGTATCCATAAAATATTTTATTATTCATTCCGAGTCGCTTTCAATTCTTTCCCTCTTCTTCGCTTTTCTGAAGCAATCTATGCCGTACACGCTGTTTATTTTGATAAGATCGATGTCTGATAGTAGTTTTTCATTTTGCCCCAACGACTTCATTACTGAACCATCGGGATCCTGTGGAGAAAAGAGACTTATGTCATTATGTAAGCAAAAACAACTATACTGGGTAAATCAAGACTGCTACCGAAAACGAAGCCGGGTGGTAGTTTTAGTGACTTCAGACACAATGCAACTAAAAAATTTGCAAAAACAGCGTCAATTTCTTTAAATATTTTTCCTATCGTCATATTTGGGAGGTAAATATATAGCTTTTTCTACAATATAGTAATATCTAAAGACACTAGTACGCAAGCGTTTAAATTAATATTTTCGCAAAAACTATTGATTTACCACCCAAATACGATGATATTTAAAAAATCACACAAAACAAATGCCGCGTTTCTTTGCGAAATTTTTAGTTGCATTGTGTTTGTAGTCACTAAAACTACCACCCGGCTTCGTTTTCAGTAGCAGTCTTAAATCTTAATATACCCTGTATACATACATAAAGTCACGCCTTTGACCCACAAGGTTTTACTGATGGTAGGTCTCTCATATGTGAGGGGCCGCCTGGGTAGGTACCACCGCAATGTCTATTGCTCCCGCCAAACAGCAGTGTAAATACATTGTTGTATTTCGGTTAGAAAGACATTGTAGCCAGAGTAACTACTGGACATATTGAGACTTAACATCTTATATCTCAGGATGGCTAGCGTATGACTGTTGGGTGTTATTTATTATTTTTTCAACATACCTGGTCTTTATAAGTGGCCACGCTGGAGAGGCCGACCTTGCCAATCTTCCTCCAAAACTGCCAGGCTGGGTGCGTGGCACTTTCGTAGTCGTATGGAAGAGCGAACGTGGCATCATCGCGTATCTTCTCGAAGTGGTGGAGTTTGTCTGAGAACGCAAAATTTAAGCGTTTTTAGGATTAAGTTTTACAAAGAGCTCCCTATCATCTTTTAATAAACTGGTCAAGGATCTAATATAGGTACTTATATTTATTTAATCCTTTTTGCACTACAGAAATACTATGAAGATTACACAATAAAAATAATAGTAGGGGAAAGGAAGGCAGAACGGACCACTTAAGAAAAAACGCATGTAGAACAAAAACTGTAATCTTTATCTAAACTTTTAATCAATACAACTAAGCAACACTTTAATCTTTATCTTATTTACTAATCAGACTTAAATCAAATCACAGTTTTTGAAGATATTAGATGATTTCTAATAACTCAATTTGGTCCGTTTTACCTTCATGCAAGAGGCAAAACGGACCACCCTTAAAGGCAAAACGGACCTTTACTAATCAGAACAATTTTCGCACACAAATTGAACCTCATCATCCTCGTCGTCTATTCCAGCGTAAGCGCAATGTGCCCATCACTGGCAATTTTGACACTGCACCCACCCATCTATTGATTCCGAATACATGTGGCCGCAGTAAAAGCATTCAATATCATCTTCTTCGGTAGAACTGTCACATCTATTCTTTTCTGATGCCTTTATATCACTCTTTTTGCTAGCTTTGCCTTTTGATGGCCGTTGTAAGGTATCGTTCTTATTTTTGTATAATTTTCTTTTTCAATTTCTTTACATGAGATTTCTTTTCTGCTACTTTTCTTTTCGTCTGTGTTTTATCATCTTTGAACAGTCCTTTTTTTTACTGGAGTCAGTTGATGAGTTTCTATTACCTGTTCTGGAACAGGACGAACAAATCAAAGAATTTATTTACGGAAACTTGGTTAAAACCGGATGCTCGGGCTGCGGATGTTGCTTCAGGCTTACGGAGACTCAGATCTGTGTTACGCTTGAGAAAATTTTCAAGCCATACTCTGCCCGCCATTTTCTTGCATGTACCAAAGTTATGTCTAATATTATTCTTTTCCGCTAAATCATACGCTAATCTCCTCATATCTTTGGTTGTCAGTCCAAAAAATCGACTTTCCATATCTTTGGCATACGAAGCTAATTCAAGTTCTTGCTCTTTATTAAAAATCTGTTCAAACCGACCTAATTTTCTCTCTGTGGCTTTATCAATGTCTTTGGTAGTCATATATTCCTCCAAACTTCGTTTTAATGTAATTTTTGGTACATTATACTCATTAGAAGCCTTGTTAAGCCCCATTTCTCCGGATATGACTTTCTCAATAGCATTTTTAATGTTGATCTTATGCCATGAATTCAGATTAGAGGTTCTTTTATAATTATTAACCATCTAAAACAACCAATACTATCAATAAAAAATATAAGAAAAAAATATGACTTATTATAAATTTACATTGAAGGCAAAACGGCACGCCGGTCCGTTTTGCCTGGTGCCGTTTTGCCTTTTAGGTGTTTTTTCTACAAAACTACAATTTTGAGATTATGACGCATGTAATAACCCTCAAAGTTAAATACTGACTCAACAATGAAACATTCTGACCGTGGAATTAACCGGGACATGTTATCATAAGCCAAAAAAAACTGAAGGCCAGTCAAAAAATCAAAATTTTACATCAAAATATGAAAAAACAAACTTACCGTGTTGTAATTGTATGCATGCGGGCGATATCTTTGAGCACACTGACCGAAAGAGATGACTAGACTACCGATCAGATGGACAACTCATTTAAAGATGGAGCTACTAGTTCTGAAATTACTAACGTGTTCCGTTTTGCCCACAGGGTCCGTTTTGCCTTCCTTTCCCCTACAAGTGGCGGCCTTATCACACTAAGGCTGGGTTGCACAAACTAACTTTGCCAATACCTTTGCCTCTGGAACTGTCATCGCCATACATTTGAGACGTATTTGACCTTGTTAATGTATTGGATTGACATTTTCAAGGTGAAAAGTAATTGGCAAAGTTAGTTTGTGCAATTGAGCCTAAGTAATTTCTTACAGGCGACCATGGGATGGATATATATTTATTTTTTTTCTTATTGCTGTGAATGGCGAGACGAGCATGCCGTTCGCCTGATGGTAAGCGATACGACCGCTCATGAACAGTAGAAAAACCAAACAACACCTTGAATTACAAAGCAATGCTTGGTATTCCACTGCGCTCGCCATCCTGAGACATAAGATGTCAAGTCTCAATATGTCCAGTAGTTACTCTGGCTACAATGCCCTTCAACCCGAAACACAACAGTGCGTTTACACTGCTGTTTGACGGGAGAAATAGACACTGCGGTGGTACCCACCCAGATGGCCTCTCACATATGAGAGTACCTACCACCAGTATATTAACAGGAGATAGAAAGCTTATAAAGCTGTATAGTTTGTTTGTTACCTCTAATCTCAGAAACTACTGGTTTGAATTGGAAATTCTTTTTGTGTTGGATAGATCATTTATCGAGGAATGCTATAGGCTTTATATCATCACGCTACGACCTATATGAGGGAAGCAGTAGTGAAAAATCTGGCAAATACGAAGAAATATTATTAGTTTTACGTTGTTCTATAGATATTCTAAATTGATAACCGGAATTGAACATTTTGGCCGCCATTTTGAAAAGTATCTGAGGCGGTTCGGATCGCTAGTATAGAGTAGAACCTCTATATCAGCCCTTATACGTCCCACTGCAGGGCACGGGCCTCCTCTACAATCGAGAGTACGATTGAGTGAAGTTAAGCCATATAGTCCACCCCGCTGGTCTAGTGCGGGTTGGCGGACTTACATACTAAGAAATTAAATTCTCACCTGGTCGTATATGCCGCATATGTACTCTTATATACTTGTCTCGGTCGTGCCTGGCCACTTCGAAGTAGAAGCCCAGCATAGCCAGTACCATCATGGCAGTATGCTGCCTATGTTGATCACCACGGAACAGTTCTATGCTGCCGAAGTTCTAGAAAAAAAGAGAATGGTTGAAAATATTTCTTCCGCCAAACAACAGTTTAAATGCACCGTTGTGTGTCGGATTGAAGGACATTGTAGCCAGAGTAACTGCTGGACATATTGAGACTTTACATCTTATGTCTCAGGATGGCGAGCGCAGTGGAATGCCAAGCATTGATTTGTAATTCAAGGTGATTGGTTTCGCTACTGTTCATGAGCGGTCGTATCGCTTATAGTCAGGCGAACGGCATGCTCGTCTCGCCATTCATTGCAATGAAAAAAAGCTTAAAGTGTTTATAATATAGAGGGAGCGTCATACATTTGCGACTTCAAAAACGTAGATATTTTCTTGTTCGTAAAGTTGGTAGCACACCTATATTAGTGGAAACTGAACGAATTACTTTTTCTATTTTGATGGTAAGCGATACGACCGCTCATGAATAATAAAACCAACCATCAATTACAAAGCAAAGCTTAGCATTCCACAGCGCTCGCCATCCTGAGACATAAGATGTTAAGTCTCAACATGGCCAGTAGTTACTCTGGCTACAATATCCTTGAAACCGACACACAACAGTGCATTTACACTGCTGTTTGGCGGAAGAAATTGACATTGCGGTGGTACCTTGTAGGACCGCGGGAGACCTGCCCCCACCAATTATTATTTAACAAAAGATTGCTGATAAATTCCTTTGATAACCGGAACTATTTTAGCTAGTATCCTTTTAAAATGGGTCGAACTGGAATTGAAAAACCTTGAATAACCCTAAACTATTTTCTTTTTCTTTTCCAAGTAATTCGTGCATGTTGGACAACCTGTCAAATATCAGCTAATACGAGGGCAGATAAAGGTGGCCCGGCACCACCATTTTTATCTACATTTTTTAAGTACCAGCGCTCCCTCTATATTATAAATACTCTGAGTAATAGGTTATATTCTTTGAAGGAATACTGGCAAGGAAATTAAAGTAAATGACTGGATTTTTTTATTATACGGGGTATATCAAGACTGCTACCGAAAACGAAGCCGGGTGGTAGTTTAAGCGACTTCAGACACAATGCAACACAAAATGTTGGATTTTTTTTTTGTTTATATTGGCGTATTTGGGTGGTAAATAAATTTTTTTCTAAAATGATAGTTTATACACTTTTATTTATAAAGACTCTAAGGTATAAAATAGTTTAAATTATTATTTTAGTAAAACCTATGGATTTACCACCCAAAAATAACGATATTTAAAAAATTATTAAAAAAAATTGTCGCGTTTCTTAGCAAAATTTTTAGTTACATTGTGTTTGTAGTCACTAAAACTACCATCAGGTTTCGTTTTCGGTAGCAGTCTTGAGATACCCTGTATTATATGAGGCAAACAAGTATGCATTTCACCTGATGGTAAGTGATCATCCTTCATGAAAATCTGCAATACCGTAGGGCGTTGCCGGTCTTTAAGGTGGGAATACACTTGTTTTTAAGGTCGCTAGGTCGTTATAAATATGCTGGATTGAGAATACAGACTGATCTTGAAGACTAGGCTTCAAAATATGCAATAGATACTGAAGAATGTCCTTGGGAGTTAAACAGCATGCAGGGGATGGTTTGGCTTCACCGAAAGTGCCCGTTGAAAGGGTTATAGTTCCACGCTTTATATCGCAAAAACCCATTAAGTATTGGGAGCCCAATCTATCGTTGTGCGCATACACTTCTTCAAACTATTATGGTAGTCGTCTTATATTGACTTCTAAAAACATGCGTAGTAAGCCGAAAACAAACTATCGTATTACGTCTTACGCATAGACTAAAGAAGCGGCCATAGATACTAGACGCGACTAACCGGCCAATCAGGACAATGGAACATACAAGGTCACGACTTAAGCGTACAACTGATAATGTGCACACAACAAAAGAATCCATTGTTCAGATCGGTCTCCGACGCATTTATCTAGTATCTATGGCCGCTTCTTACCTGTTTGCGTAAGACGTAATACTATAGTTTGATTTCAGCTTTAGTGTCTTGTGATGCCAAGGGTTGAAGTCTGTGGTTGAAGTATAATTTGTATCTGTATCAACCCACATACGTCCCACTGCAGAGCACGGACCTGCTCTAAATCGAGAGTATGATTGAGAGGGGTTAGTACAGTCCACCACGCTGGTCTAGTGCGGGTTGGTGGATTTACATACCATAGAAATTCTTAAATATCGCTATGTTTCCTCACGATGTTTTCCTTCATCGTTTTAGTGCGTGGTGAATGTCTATCAACACACACATGACTTGGAAAAGTCAGAAATAATAAGCATAATAATTTATATACCAAAGCAATTTACCCCTGTCTCCTAAACCTACATATATCCTCTAGATAAATGTTGTAAATTAGTCGAAAAGTAAGTTAGTTAGTTAGTTAGTTACGGAAGCCATGCATGAGAATTATGTAAATAAATTATTTAGAATCAAAAATTATTAAAATTTGACAATTTAAACATGATAAAGACAATTTGTTGACTGTTTTAAAACCTCCATTTTGTTTTAAAATAATGACGGGGAACCTACCTGTACCTACACTATACTCCGACACGAAGTTCGTATGTTCGGACGTGTAACATCAATATATAATATAAAAGTTTTCCACTTCTAAAAACACAAAAACAATACTATTCTTTATTAAACTTTTCATTCACTTCGAACTTAGTCTAACATTACGACTTATGCTACGGGATTCGAACATTTCTAAAGTATTTAGACCTTAGAGTATTTTTAATATAGAGAGAGCGCATTCGAATCTTGAAAATCATAGATATTTTCATGTTAGTAATGTTGGTAGCGCTCCTATATTATTGAAAATTTAATTAATTATTTAGCAATAAATTGCTATAATTTCCTCTGGTAGCCGGAATAATATTTAGCTATTATCCTTTTTAAACGAGTTTGAGTGGAATTAAATAGCCCTAAAGTCTTTATTTTTACTTCTTTTCTAAGTAATTCGTGCATGTTGGACAACCTGTCAAATATCAGCCAATAGGAGAGCAGATAAAGGTGGCCCGGCACCACCATTTTTTATTTCGTCTTTGAAGTATCAGCGCTCCCTCTATATTATACGAGTAAATACTCTAAAATTCAGACATATTCGTTAAATTTTACGTGCGATGTTCGAACATTCGTCATAGTGGCGGAGTACAGAGTAACCCCACATGTAAAATTAAACCAAATCCGCGATAAAATCCGTAAATAATAATTTTATTTCAACCCCACTAAATTCAAACAAAACATTAAAATTAATTTATTTATTACACATATTGAGATCACATATTTGATATTACTATTATATTTTATAACTATTAAATTCTAAAAATGTCGGCCGCTTTCAAAATGTAGCTGGTTTTACAAATTTCTATTCTCCATAAGCTATTTATCAATGCATAACAAGATGGCCGACAGAACAAAATTCTTCTAAACGAATATGTTTCATCTTCAGTTTCAACCGGTTTCAACACAATCATTCTCCTTTCTTGACGTTCCAATTCATTCCAAATTCAAATGGAAGTTTCTGGAATGTTCTAGAAAATCTGAAAAAAAGTTTAATACAAATCAAAATGTCAGTCTTTCATTTGAATAAAATTAAAATACAGCACCTAAAAGTATCAAGAAATATTAATAAGAGCGGATTTTCCAATCGTCAATTAAAATGTATAAAACACTACTAACTAATGGACTAATTAAAATTTCCAATCGATTTGGTAAACCGTTAAATTGTCCAATGGACAATTTTTTATATTTAACGGGCTATAAGTAACTCATCTGACCATTGAAAAATCAGTCTTGAATTACAGAAAGCAAAACATACAACTAGATCCAAAAATAAACTTAATAACTAAATACAAGAAGCTTATACCCAAATGGAGATTGCATTCCGTGTAAAACACTGAAGCACAAAAATTTGACCTTGAATGCAGTCGCTGTTGCCTGCTATCCTTTTCTTTAGGGTGACAATGAATGAACATGAATTTTTGTGCTTCACTTTTATATACGGAATGCAATCTCCATTTGGGTATAAGCTTCTTGACTAATACACAAAAATGAGGTAGTTAAAGAAAAAAAAAAAAAACAATGTTAAATTGTATTCCATTCTCGCTAAATTCTCTTGTTATATTGGCTTGATAAAAATTAATCTCAAATTAAATAATACTGCTGATAATTAATAGAAAAATCCAATACCATTTTGACCGACCCGAGATTCGTACCCGAGACCTCAGCTTTGTAAGCGTACCGTAGTGTATTGCTACAGTTTTTTAGGGATGTCTTAAAAAGGCATCGATCGACTATCATTATCTTCGATCAAATATACACTAGATACACAGTTCCCTGTAAATGTTCCTTTAAAAAGTGGCACCGATGCATTGAAACAAAAAAGCAAACAAAAAGATCACATATACCAATTCAATTAACACAAATTCCACCTTATTCCTGGGGCGTAAAGTAGCTTTTCACATAATGTTGTTTAAAGTCTGAATGACACGCCCTCGAAAGTAATAAAATTTTACGACTTTAGTTGGACACCCGAATAAAGGCGCAATGGAGTCGAATGATTACATATTTTTCTATGAATTTACGAGAGTGTAATAATTATATTATCTTAAATATGTTGTCCGAATATGTAGTGCATAGGAATATGGAATAGGAGTCACACACACCACGCTCGAATTGTTAGGTTTAAAATTTTCTTCGTCTATTCCTTGCGATATAATTTCACGCCACTTATTCCTTTTTATTGCATTAAATGGAAATCTGTAAGAAATGTTTCTGATGTTAATTTATAATAATTATACATTAATTATTACTAGTAATTTAAAAACGATAAAACTATTCCATATATTTTCTGTTCCAAATCATGACACTATTCATCTTTGTCTATTTAAGCGAGTAGAAAGGGACAACTGCGATGCACAGTTTGTTGATTTTAGTTTGCTAAATTTATTTATATTTAATTATTGGTACTCAATTTCACATATTTATTAATGTAGAAAGCAAGTACATGGATTATAATTGCCGAAAATATGAAATCCCATGTATTTTAAGCATTGTAAGTGTTTTGTTTTTGCATTTTTTCACAGAGCATTTAGGCACTGTCACAAGCAACGGTCGGTGCGCGACTAAAGGCGAAAGAGTGCTTACTCGAAATTTAAGCACTCTTTTTCGGTGCCATTTTCTAAGCGCTCATGTTGTATCTAGTGTATATTTGATCGAAGATCATTATGAACAAATGGGATATATAGCTTGACAAAAAAGAGTCTGTTTTTAATGAAGGCGCTAAAATCGAGTTTAATATTAATATGGCAACCCGATATACTATAACGTCAAATGTTTAGATACTTGTTATATTTATTCATTGTTGTTAATAGTTTCTTTGTTTATTTCAAATCACAAAAGAAACTAAAACAACCCGAAAATGTATAGAAATACTTACGTATAAAATTATTCAATGTACACAACGACATTTTTAATAGTGTTGCCATAATTGTTTTTCTTTATTGCCAATTGTCACCGCATCGTACTCTTTTTTGCCAAGTTATATTTGTACTCATTTCTTATGTTTTATTATCTTCAGTACCTGGCCTGGCTCTGCCAGATTGGCCCACCTATGTTGATCAGGTATAACGTATGATTCTAACCATCATTGCAGTCACAGGAAGCCCACTGCTGAACATAGACCTCCCCCAAAGATCTCCACATCATGTTGGACGCGGCCAGCATCCAGCGACTTCCTGCAACCTTAACCTTACCTTTACCAG
This sequence comes from Hyles lineata, assembly GCA_030180105.1. Taxonomy (NCBI): domain Eukaryota; kingdom Metazoa; phylum Arthropoda; class Insecta; order Lepidoptera; family Sphingidae; genus Hyles; species Hyles lineata. The sequence goes on from JARJEE010000038.1 coordinate 193,162, forward strand.
GTCGTCTGACCACCTTGTGAACCTATGACCTAGCCTCCATTCGAGAACTTTTTGGCTCCATCTGCCATCAGTTCTCCGCGCTATGTGCCCCACCCATTGCATTTCATCTTACTAATAAGCTGGGCTACGTCGGTTACTTTAGTTCTCCTACTGATCTCCTCATTCCTGATTCGATCTCGTAGGGAAATTCCGAGCTTAGCCTCCTTGAGTGACTCTGAGCCTCCTAATGAGGCCACGTCTCGGTGCCGTATGTCATCTCGGGCAACACACAACTATCGAAGACTTTCGATTTAAGCCTAATTACTACAAACAAACAATCAAATATTTTCTCTTTATAATAATATAATAGATAATAGAATACATAAGAAAACAGCGAGAATGCAATACATGTTACAATGTTAATTACAAAATAAATTAGACATGTCATAATTAACGAAAAATTTCGGCAGCATACAATTATTACAAAATCATGTTTTGATTTTGTAAACCTATTGGTCAGTAAGCTTAATATATAGCGATAAGCAATTTAAAAGTCTTATATGGCACATCTACGTAATTTAGTGATTAGGAAAATTGAATTTATTTTCCATAAATATTTAGAGAGCTATTTCCTTTTTTTGTTATATTAAAAGCATCGATCAAATATACACTAGATTAAAAATAACGATCTAACAATGGCAAGAGAAATAAGAGTACAAAGCGTGTGCTCTTATTTGATTTTAGTATGGTCCAAAACATAATAAATCTTAATTTAAAAGAATAAGGTTTATTGTTACCTGAAGTTGATTATAATTTAAGACTTTTTGCTACATCTCGTAGTTTAAATACCAAATGTATAAGTATAAGCAACCTCGACCACATTTGGCGTGTGATTTTGTTCCGGACCTTGTATCTAGTATATATTTGATCGAAGATTAAAAGGATGAAATAAGCATACGGTTCACCTGATGGTAAGTGATCACCGCTACCTATGAACATCTGCAACACCATAGGGCATTGAGATGGGTCAAAAACTTTAAGGTTGGAATACGCTCTCTTCCTGGCATACTCGTATATGAGAAAAGAACCTACTTATTGTATTTTATACAACATTTTGCCGTTTAAAAATCCTACTATATTCGTGTATAAGTTATTAATTTTTCATATTTAGATGCACTGATTTAACAAATTCAAATATCTCTAAAAATCAATACAAAGTTTCCATTTTCCCATCACATACAAAAACCATGGCAAAAAAGCAAAAAACATGACTACGCACACTCATATAAAAATACTGCAATTGACTTACCAAAAGCAAAAAAAGTGGAGATCTTAAAAACATTGACAAGGCCATGAAATCTTTTTTATGAGCCTAAAACCGAGTCCAATTCTAGACCTTAGAAAAATGATTTTTACAGCTTTTTTGCCTCATAAAGATACATTATCCAAGTAATCCTTCAATCATTGCAGCCTCATTTAATTCCTCTTGATAATTTTCACTTCTTTGTCGTTTAGCGCGATGCTTTAAATTGCAACTTAATTTCATCATGATCGACGACCATCGACGCATCAACTCCGTCAATTTTCTCTCAAATTCCTCCCTGAGACAATCCGGATTCTCCTCCAACCATTCCAAAGCCATTTTCACTTCATTCTCCATAAAGTGTAGTTCAGCTTCAGTTATTCTCGCTTTGTTCTCTTTAACAGAATTTTTGACGCCGTATATGTAGGTTTCCAGTTGGTTTTGAGACTCTAATCTTCTCTTGTTCTCCCTGTCTTCTTCTCTGAATAGTTCTGCGTCTGTTATCATCTTCCCTATCTCCTGCTGGCTCAATCTATGCTCGTTTTTTATTGTTATACCATTCCTGTGTCCTGTGCTTCTGTCTTCAGCTGTGACGCTCAAAATCCCGTTGGAATCTATATCAAAAGTGACGTCAACTTTCGCCACACCTCTGGGGGCCGGAGGGATACCAGTCAAATCAAAAACACCAAGCAAATTATTGTCTTTAGTCAAGCTCCGCTCTCCCTCAAAGACTTCTATGGTCATTGAATTTTGGTAATCGTCTAAAGTTGTTAAATCTTTGGTCACGCGGCAAGGTATTGATGTGTTACGTTCCACTATTTTGAACATAACACCTCGTGAAGTTTCCACGCCTAGTGATAAAGGTACGACATCGATCAGAAGCAAGTCTTGTATCTTTTCGTGTCTCTCTCCGCTTAATATTGCGGCTTGGATAGCAGCACCATGCGCAACCGCCTCATCAGGGTTTAATGACGCCGTCACTTTACCATCGAAGAGATCATACAACATCCTTTGAATCTTTGGTATCCTAGTACTTCCACCAACTAGAATCACTTTATCAATTTGACTTTTGTCCAGTCTTGCGTCAGCTAGTGCTTGTTGAATCGGTTTTAGTGTATCGTTGAATAAATCAGAGCATAGTTCTTCGAAAAGAGTTCGAGAAACCTTTCCTGAATAGTCTATGCCGTCGTAAATTGAATCCACTAACACTGAAGCCTCTGATGCTGAAGTTAAGAACTTCTTCGTCTTTTCCGCCGCGTTTTTGAGTCTTCGAATAGCTTTGTGATTGGTTATATCTATATTAAACTTCTTCCTGAAATCCTCTGTGAAATAAGCTACCAATCTATTATCAAAATCTTCTCCACCCAGATTGGAATTACCGGCAGTCGCTTTCACTTCAAAAACACCGTCCTTGATGCTCAGAATTGAAACGTCGAAAGTGCCCCCACCTAGATCGTACACCATGACGTTTTGTCCTTGAACATTTTTATCCAAACCATATGCGAGAGCTGCTGCAGTAGGTTCATTAGTAATCCTTAATATTTTCAAACCCGCTATAACTCCTGCATTCCTGGTAGCTTGGCGTTGCGAATCGGTAAAATACGCGGGCACTGTAATCACTGCTTTGTCAACTTTCGCGCCTAAATAAGCCTCGGCCATCTCTTTAACCCTGAAAATGATGATGCTGCTAATTTCCTCCGGCGAGAATCTTTTTAACTTATTTTTATACTGTACGGATATCGTAGGCTTACCATGGACGTTTGAGACAATGTACGGCAAGTGCCGGAGATGCATTTGCACCCCAATATCGTCAAATCGACGGCCTATTAGACGCTTTGTTGCAAAAACAGTGTTCCTAGGATTTATCGCAGCCTGGTTGTAAGCAGACTCACCTATTAGCCGCTGATTGTCCGTAAATGCTACGTAAGATGGCGTGGTCCGGTTTCCGAGTTCATTTGGTATTATTTCAACACTCCCGTCTCTCCACACAGCGGCGCACGTACTCGTAGTACCCAAATCGATCCCGATCGCGACCATTTTGAATACGTTTGAAATTCGAAATGCAGCGGAACGCGGACATTTGAATACTGCCGGTTTGCCGCGCTCCGCTCCTATTTATATGCTCCGCCAATCAGGTTCTAGAAGATTCGAATGCGAGAATGATCCGACCAATCAGAGAGCGGCATTTGCGCAGTCGTAACATTTCTGGAATGGGGATGTCAGGTATTATGCACGGTATTTCCAGAAAATAAATTAGCATAATTTATGCAAACTATGTCGTCGTTTTTGTTATTATTTTATGCGGCTGCTTATTAATGTTGAATAATGAATTTAAAAGGGGAAATTTTAAATGTATACAGATAACGTTTGATAAATTATAATAACTAGATTTAGAAGTTGGTATCTGTTTATATAAAATTACAAAAACTAAAAAAATATTCAAAAATAAAGTTCAAGTCCAGCATTACTTACCATATTGTAACTTACCAAAGATTACGAAATCAATAATTAAAACTAAATACATCATAATGTTCCGTATCATCAATAACTTCACTATGAAAGATGTAAAACACTCCTTTGAACATTAAAATATAATATAATAAATGTTTTAAAAAAATCCGTAATTTTACATTAAATAAATACCCACTTTCCAGATTTTTCTCGAACCTGACCACACTGTTCGACGTTCGAATATTAAATAACCGCGCACGTGTATCTTGCGTCCTTTTCCCACTCACTAAGAAAGTCATGCTCGTAATATATCTATCTCACTCTACTCAAACGTAGACAGTTCACCTCCTTTGCGTCAATCGCCGGCGTCAATGAAAATGTCTTGGCAGCTATCAGTTTCAAAAATATCACGCACTGATAATTTAGTAAACAGTCGGTTAAAAATAAAACATAATAAACCCTTGTTCATGTTAAATAGTGAACAAATATTAAATGCCTTTTATATATAACTTACTAGCGGCCCGGCCCAGGTTTGCCCGGGTACAAATAGATTTCTGTACAATAATATGTACGTATTATACATATAAACCTTCCTCTTGAATCACTCTATCTATTAAAAAAAAACGGATCAAAATCCGTTGCGTAGTTTTAAAGATTTAAGCATACAAAGGGACAGAGGAAGCGACTTTATTTTATACTATGTAGTGATTACTGGTCGTAGGTCTCTCATATTATGTGAGAGGCCGCATGGGTAGGTACCGCGATGTCTATTTCTCCCGCCAAACAACAGCGCCAATGCACTGTTGTGTTTCGCATTAAAGGACATTGTAGCCAGAATAACTACTGGACATATTGAGACTTCACATCTCATGTGTCAGGATGGCGAGCGCAGTGGAATACCAAGCATTGCTTTTTAATTCAAGGCGTTGTTTGGTTTTGCTAGTGTTCTTGAGCGATCGTATCGCTTACCATCAAGTGTACGGCATGCTAGTCTCGCCATTCAGGGCAATCACTATCAGTACATAGTATAAAACAAAGTCGCTTTCTTTGTCCCTATGTCCCTTTGTATGCTTAAATCTTTAAAACTACGCAACGGATTTTGATGCGGTTTTTTTTAATAGATAGAGTGATTCAAGAGGAAGGTTTATATGTATAATACGTACATATTATTGTGCAGAAATCTATTTGTACCCGGGCGAAGCTGGACCGGGCCTGGTAAAAAATATACATTACCTGCCTCCCACCAACTCTTCCCGTGACGTAATCAGGACTGGTATCAATGACGATATAGTCGGTATAGTTCCTGACATCCCTGCCGCGAATCTCTTGTAGTCTGACGCAGGTCTTCCTTCGTAGAATGTCGTTCACCTCTTGAATACGATGTCTCATTGCTTCTGTGTCACCTGTTGACAAATACATAAACAAAATCACGCCTTTTTTAAACCCTTTATTTTAGCTTCAGTTTTATGGCCGCGGGTAGATCCCCGCACCGAGAGAAGTGTTTGTATGGCCTACAAATATTTCTTCCGGGTCTGGGAGTTTGTGAAACCGAAAAGTCTCTCGTAGTTCCTGATACCCACGACACAAGACTCGATCTTAGTGTGGGGTCAGGACTATGTATGTGACTGTTGGGTGTTATTATTATTTATTTATTACTTTTTTATTTCTAGAAAGGCTAGTCAGAGGCACTACCAGGACCCATCTTTCGCCTTGTATGTTCCGTACCATGATGTGATAGGGGGCGAGCCTATCGCCGTATCGGGCACAAATTCCTGACTCCGGGCTGATAATGAATATACTTCTCATCAGAAAAATCGATACACCTTACAAGTTTATGTTTTGTAACGATCATAAGAAAAATGTGTATAAATGTAATTTGAATTTAGAACATTAACATTAGGTACATTACACTGGTGGTAGGTCTCTCATATGTGAGAGGCCAACTGGGTGGGTACCACCGCAGTGTCTATATCTCCCGTCAAACAGCAGTGTAAACGCACCGTTGTGTTTCGGGTTGAAGGGCATTGTAGCCAGAGTAACTACTGGACATATTGAGACTTAACATCTTATGTCTCAGGATGGCGAGCGCAGTGGAATGCCAAGCATTGCTTTGTAATTCAAGGTGTTGTTTGGTTTTGCTGCTTTTCATGAGCGGTCGTATCGCTTACCATCAGGCGAACGGCATGCTCGTCTCGCCATTCATAGAAATAAAATAAATAAAAAAAAATAGGATTTGAATACCTCATATTATTCGCTATCAAACGACATTTGACATACATTCCTAAATATACACATTTTTCCGATAATCCTCACAAAACATAAACTTTCAAGGTGTTTCGATTTTTCTGAGGAGAAGTATGTTAAATCCAATATAACTTTGCCCGACCCGGGATTCGAACCCGAGACCTCAGCTTTGCAATCGTACCTTAGAACAACTACGCCATCGAGGTAGTCAATCACAACTTAATTCAAAGTTAAAAATAGATTTAGACTTTGTCACATAACAGTTCTAAATATACGTATTTATTAATACAATTTGGCACTGAATTTAATTCAATATGCCAAGATTTGTATAAAATAAATACTATATTAAAATATAGCTTTTTGTTGCGGTAGGTTTTACGAGTATATACATTGAAATAAACGTATTATTTACGGGTTTTACCGCGGAATTGATTAATTTATATTTTTAACTTCCTATTATTTCAGTCAATATGTAAATTGCCCTCCGAATAAAAACCTACCCTTATTTAACATAATGAATCGTTAGGGGGACATGTCAAGAGGTCACAGAAAAATTAAAAAGGTCGCGCTGTTTGTTGATTTTGAGAAATTCAAAAAATGAATTAAAAAAAATTGAAATGCTTTTTTCTTGGAAACTATTGGTTTTAGGAAAAAGGTTTTTCCAATAGGTTTCATACAATTTCTTTCGGTGAGTGAAATTGGCCGATGCCCAATACCCCTTCCCATCCTTTTACCTTCCCGCTATCCTCTCAATTTGATGAGCTGGCAACACATCCATGATCCGCGCGTTGTGGATGTTCATGTGCAGTGATCACTTACCATCAGGTCACCTGTTTGCTCGTTCCTGGCCTATCTATACTAAGTAAAGCTGAAGAATTTGTATGCAATGTAATGTATGTTCGTATTTTAAATGTTATAATAAACTAGCGATCGGGCCCAGCTACGCCCGGGTGCATACACGTTTTAAAATGGCGGTCAAAATGTTTAATTCTGACTATCAGTTTAGAATATCGACCAATCGGACCACGAAAAACGATCAAAATTTCCTCGTATTTGCTAGAAATATCACTATTGCTTTCCTCCTATACGTCATAGCGTGATGATATATGTAGATGTCTCATACGTATGAATTAAAAACAAAACTTATTGCACCGTAGTTTAAACAAAACATATTTTTTTTAATTTGAGTTATATTATTTTAAATGTCTTTGCGTATAATTTGCCATGTATTGTCTGTGTGTGCATGTATTGTATGTATGTATTGTACTCGTCGGCCGTCTCAGTATCAGCCAAGAAGCTTATACCCAAATGGAGATTGCATTCCGTATATAAAAGTGAAGCACAAATATTTTACCTTGAATGACGTTGCTGTTGCCTGCTATCCTTTTCTTTCGAGTGTCAATGAATGAAAATGACTTTTAGTTCATTCATTGTCACTCGAAAGAAAAGGACAGCAGGCAACAGCGCCTGCATTCAAGGTCAAATTTTTGTGCTTCAGTGTTTTATACGGAATGCAATCTCCATTTGGGTATAAGCTTCTTGGTATCAGCTATAGGGTATGCGCAAAGGTACCCCGCGAAATTTGTATGTTCATTAAAATATGATCCACGATTTACATTTGATAAAAAAAAAAGAGTTTCTCAAAAATAAATAAAAACACGATTCATAAAATACACGTTTTTATCACTTTTTTTAAATAACAAATATCCATAAATTGTGAATCAATAGAGTTTAGGTAACCTTTTAAGAAATGCCTGTCAAATGATCTGATAATTTTACTGCAAATGCTTAGAAAGCTACCAAAAACTGTATACAGTATACTGCAAGTACGAAAATTAACAATCATACAGAATTTCAATTACTAAAATTATGCAGTAATTTGAACTGTTTTAGCAATTGTGCACTGATTTATGGCAATTATACTAAAATACGATCAACAAATTGTCGTTTCATTATATATGTCGGAGATATTCTCAGATTTACATATTTAATCTCCATTTCAATGAAAATACACACAGAAGATCACATAGTTTATTTTCACAAGGATGCTAAGACAAAAGTGAACTATTTTTCAAACATATTGACATTATCATTTCCATAGCAACAGTTACCGCAATCGCAGTTTCCTTTACAACCAGTCATTTTAATTACAATATAATAAATCTTAAAATTAATATATTTCAGTATTCGAAACATAACTCTAAATTATTTATTTTACAAAATTATTATTATAATAAACAAACAATTCCATACAAGTTTATATAAATCGTCAACAGGTGACGCCACCAGTAGGATAATATAATAATTACATTCTGATATGCGCCGGTAGCGCCCATATATACGTGCCTAGTCATCCACCCCGACTTAACACTCGTAGGTAGCAATTTTATTCCTGATCACAGTAGGTCAACTGTAATCAGCATGTACAGGTAGTGATACTGATGATGGTATTCCTCTATTCCGGATGTTATAAATTAGCAACGTTAATTTATTTATTTTTTATTGCTATGAATGGCGAGACGAGCATGCCGTTCGCCTGATGGTAAGCGATACGACCGCTCATGAACAGTAGCAAAACCAAACAACACCTTGAATTACAAAGCAATGCTTGGCATTCCACTGCGCTCGCCATCCTCCCAAGTAACATTTAAGCGGAAAAATATTATATTTACCAGCGCATTACCAGCTATAAGCTTAAAAAATGTTGTACAAGAGTGTAAAAATATGTTTAGGACTGGACTAAAGTATAACTGTACAACTGTATACAGTATAGCTGATTAACGGCTGTATAGAGCCTAAATTTTTACCTTTAGCTTTTAAATAGCATTGGAAAACGCTAAAATACAGACCGCGGCGTAAAAAACTGCGTTCAGCAACTTTATAAGACAATAACTGTATATTGCTCTCAAATTATACTTTTGTATAACCTACTTCTGTACAAGAGCATTAAATATTGTTATAGCCTGAATATTGGTGTAAAATTACTCTGTTGTTCAGCCTTCAAGTTAAGCTTGATAATAGCTGTACAACGGAAATCTAGGATACTCTTACCAAGCAATTCCCTTTATAATAGTGTAATACAATTCTATCTCATGTAGAAGAGTTTGTTACTCTTTAGGCTGAGATGCGTTCTTAAATAACGACTCTGTTATGCAAAAAGCTGCATTAAGAGGTACTAGAAGAGCAAGAGCTGTATAAACTAAGGACGCCATTTTATCATAACCTATAAATTGCTTTCCAATTTTACGAGATATTTTTTTGTTTGTTTTTGAAATTTCAGTACAAATTTACTAAGGATTTTAACTGTATAGTACACACAATTACGTTTACTATCAATAGAACAGTCCGGGTTACTCTTAAAACTGCTTTCAGATATGATCACATATTTGTTGTTACAGAAAAAATGTATGTATATACTTTATTTCGAAGGGGCGTGAGTTTTGAGCTTTAATTAGTATACATATTCACATAAAAATATCAGTCGCAAGCATAATAACAACGATAAACAGGAAAGACCACTTAGTTATCAAATATTTTTTTCACTCATACTTCACATATGGTCTCTGCCTTGGCACATAGTAAATTAAGAAATAAAATGGAGAATGGAAATGGAGAAACGAACACAATTATAATATATTTATTCTTCTATTAAGATTTTCACAAGCCTGATTCTGTATAAAAGAATAAAAAGGAAAATTAGAGAATGGAAGCTGTATAAAAGTATCTAAATAGTATCTTAGCCAGCCAAATAGTACAGCTATTATGCAGCTGTTATACAGCAAAATCTACACTTAAAGCTGTATAATTTTGGGGCCCATTTCAGAGTTATAAGGGCTGTATAGCTTGCTATACAGTCTTTATACAGCAACGTTTAACAGCCTGTAGAAAACAAATAGTCTATAATACAGCTTTTATACAGTTCAAAATGTTACTTGGGCTGAGACATAGGATGTTAAGTCTCAATATGTCCAGTAGTTACTCTGGCTGCAATGCCCTTCAACCCGAAACACAACAGTGCGTTTACACTGCTGTTTTACGGGAGAAATAGACACTGCGGTTGTACCCACCCAGATGGCCTCTCACATATGAGAGACCTACCACCAGTCTGTATCTTACTGTGTGTTGTTACTGTGAGTAGTATAAGTAGTTTCTTATATTCACCTATCTACATATAAATCTATAGTACATAGGCCTCCTAACGCTGGACATAGGCCTCCTAAAGATTTCTACAATTTTTGTCGGCGTCTTACACCAATGGTGGCTGATGCTGTATTAGTTGATGATTAATCTGTATCAGCCCATATACGTCCCACTGCATGGCACGGGCCTACTCTACAATCGAAAGTACGATTGAGAGTGGTTAGGCCATATAGTCCACCACGCTGGCCTAGTGCGGGTTGGCGGACTTACATACCATAGAAATTCTCATGAACCGCTATAGTATGCAGGTTTCCTCACGATGTTTTCCTTCACCGTTTTAGTACCACCAGTAAGTTATTTATTTTACAAACGTGTGCTATTATAAACTTGCCCTAATAATTCCTTTCTGTTATTTTACTGCTAAAATGAAATAATATTCATATTCGTTTCCTAAACGTAACTTACAATTATTTTGAATATGACCCAGTTTCAGAGACTATTCAGTGCAATAAATTAATTTCATTTTATAATATTAGTATTGATTGTATAGACGAGACAATGAAGATTTTTAAATTTTTATTTAGGCAATTATTTTAATCACACAAGACTCCTAGATTATGCCACGGGTATAGATAATTTAATTATTTCATTTATTTTAACTAAATTAAAACGGCATACACCAATTACATTAATTAAATTCTTAAACCTAAGTATATCTAATATATTCAATCTAGACAAATCAACAAAATATAAACAATATTTATGAACAAAAACAAAAACAGAGTCGTAATAAAAATATATAAACTATAGCAACTAAGTTCACGAAATCTAAAACAAATATAATAATTAAAATCTTTCTAAATATTTAAAAAAAACTTTAAAAAATACCACGACGACGTAAGCAACGACGACCCTGCCAGGATTTGAACCTGGAATCTTCTGATCCGTAGTCAGACGCGTTATCCATTGCGCCACAGGGCCTCACAGCGTAAAACCAAAATTGCTAGTTTACTTTCTTGTTTCATATCTTCACAATTTTGTTTGATTTCTAGTATCCAAATTCAGGACCAATTTCATCATATTATTTAACACGTCCGCGGACGGTCTCAGTTCAAGTTGTGTTCTAGAATGACACAATAAATTGCCATACGAATAGATTTGGCGTGTAAATACGTTGTGTTCTATAATATTGAATGTTAAAAAGACAATATGACAAAAACGGTTTATCACGTTATCGTTTGCAATCATCGTGTCACTAATACCAAAACTGATATGTATTATGCGCACCCCGCTACCGTGACACAGCCACACTGACTGTAGGGACGCGGGAGGTGCATGGGACGTATAAACACGTTGTGCGTGTGTATGTAGCGTTGCCGCACATTACCAACAGCACATTTATTACATGGTAAAAAACAAAGTCACATGACAGTAAAGTTTTGTGTTTTCGATATGTTGTGACAGAAGGTACCTTGAAACTAATTTTTGCTTAAAAATTCACAGGATATCAATGTTCTGCCGTTAATAGTATTTTGCTTTTGAACGTCATTATACGTTGTGTCGTATCAAAATCTAAAATCATGACGTAAAATTACGTTCTGTCCGCGAAAGTGTTAAAATGGTCTACCATTTTTTATTTAAACGGTTTTATTTAGCTCACCCCGTTTGTTTGGGTCAAAGAACATCGGCCATAATGGACCATGAAGGGACCAGTTATGAATGGTATATGAAAAAATAGTACGATTTATTCGAATTAAAATGCATATTTCCATATATTTTTAAATAGCCGGATAAAAAAGAAAATCTTTAGGTGTTTTAATAATATTGAACGCGTATGAGCGCGTTCCATCACTCATACTTTGTTTCAAAATAAGGTTTTATCTACAGCGTTGAAGGTAGTCAGTGCTGAATTAAAAATAAAGTGGGGGTATTTTCTGTGACACATATGACTTCTGAGCGCTGTCATTTGCTTTCATGTGATTTCCAATTTGCACCTACTGTTATTTCTCTGTTTATATTTATGACTTGGCTTTGATATTTGATAACGGGCTCCGATAGACCCTTGCATTTCTGAAGACCTTGTACGATTGACCATTGGATAATGATAACGCTATGTGATTTCGTTAAAAGTGCGAAGTATTCTCATATTTCCAACATGAACCCGGAGCGTCTGTCTGTCCTTCAACATTTGTTGCATTGTGTTCATATAATTCAGCATAGTGTTTCAAAATTATGTTCTTGTTTTATGTTGTTATTTTCGACAGTGACATTATAATGTGCTATTTTTTTGATACGTGTAATCCTAACCTAAAAAGTTACAAATATATGAAATATTTTAATAAATCCGGCTTTTTTAAAACCTTCATCTATTTGGACATAATTCCTCAGGCCCTATGCAACAAAATAAACTGTGTACACTATATTTTTTTACCAGGTCCCAATATGTATGGACGTGACCGATGTTCTTTAGTAATTGAAGTTTAACCCTCTTCCCGTTAACCGATTGATCTGAAATTTGGTATACGCCTTTGATTCTGGTGACAATACAATTATCCATATTCAATACTAGCTGTGCCCGCGACTTCGTCCGCGTGGAATTTAACAAAAACTTTATTTTTCTAAAATAAATTTAGCCTAAGTTACTCCTTATTATATAAGCTACCTGACATTTCTAGAATATTTTTAGACCAAATAAATCAAAGAAACATAATGAGCTTATCCACCCGCGTGTCATAATACCATATTTAAATAAACAACCTCATTTAAGGGTTTATTTTTTTTCTGCGGAACCCTAATTTGTTTTTCAAAATTTAAGTAGCCTAAGTTACTCCTTATTATATCAGCTACCTGACAAAAAAAGTCCCGTCAAAATCGGTCCAGTAATTTCAGAGATTAGCCGGAACAAACAGACAGACAGACAGACAGACAGACAAAATTTTTAAAGATCATTTTCGGCACAGGTATCGTGTATATAACGATATGTAGTTGGACATTTTTTTTATTTTCACTTTTAAAACAGACACTTCAATTTTATTAATATGTATAGATTATTATATTTTCCAGGGATAAAAAGTACACATAACCTTCCCCGATAAATGGACTATCCAAAACCAAAATATTTTATCAATTCAGATCAGTAGTTCCTTAGATTAGCGCGTTCAGACAAACTTTTCAACTTAATACAGGTGACAAAAAAACTCTGTCCGATCAAAGACGCGCATTTGGGTATTCTTTTATTTTATTATATAAAGAAAACTAACAGCTAGAGAATTACATAAAATAAATACTTAAATGGTAAAAAGCCAATAATAAGTTTTCACTTCACTACATAGTATAAAACAAAGTAGCTTTCTCTGTCCCTATGTCCCTTTGTACGCTTAAATCTTTAAAACTACGCAACGGATTTTGATGCGGTTTTTTTTTATTAGATAGAGTGATTCAAGAGGAAGGTTTATGTGTATAATTCATATACAGGTTGTCCCAGTTTGTAAGAAAAATAAAATGTATCTGGTGTGGAGTTCAATTAAAAACATCTGCACCCAGGCAAAGCTGGGACGCGCTGCTAGTATAAACTAAACCAACAAGCTAAACAACAAAAGCTAGACATAATACAGCACGCATATGATACTAAAATGGTAATGATATTAAAAAAAACAGCAATCTATCAAAGAAACGGTCAATAGATCATTTTTTCAATTTGGAAAACGTATCGAGAAACAAATCAAGAAATGTATACGTACGTATCTCAATTGTAGTTTTTAAAAAAAAAAAGTACAAAGTCGTAAATTATGCATGCACATTTTAGTATAAATATTACCCTCAACGACAACATACTTATTATTTTATTATGCATAGCTTTTAAAACTTTATGTAAAACGGATCTTTTAAATAGAACACATTAATAATTTCTGATAAGACCTCTTTAGACCAGACAGAGTTTTTTTTTTGTTTTTGGTCAATTTTTTGTCTAATGTTTTCGACCTTTCAAACGATTTCTGCATTCAGTCAGAGCGAAGAACTTAAACTTTCAATAACTAAATAAATTGAATGACGAGACGAGCATACCGTTCGCTTGATGGTAAGCGATACGACCGCTCATGAACAGTAGCAAAACCAAATTACACCTTAAAAGACCTTGAAAAAATGTAATTTAAATAATTATTATATTATATTTATAAGTGCATATTAAATACAAATATGTACACTTATTATAAACTAGCGGCCCGGCCCAGCTTCGCCTGGGTGCATATATTTTTTTATTCCACTCCACACCAAATACATGTTGTTTTTCGTATAAACTCTTGTATACCTAAAGCTATCCTACTGTCCGGCTCAATCCCGTCACATCCCCCTGTTCAGTCTCTTCCCAATTCGTCCCGTCGCTTTTCTTTATTATCCATCCCGTTTTATAACGTGCATTTACATTTCGTCCTAACAAATCTGTCATCTATCCCAGCCCTCTCCCGTACCTTCCACTCTATTTTATTTTATGTCCCTTCTCTCCATATAATTCTTGTATATCTAAACATGACGTAGATATCCTACTCTCCGACTCAATCCCGTCTCATCCGCCTGTTCAGTCTCTTCCCAATCAGTCCCGTCCATTCTCTTTATTATCCATACCGCTTTATAACGTGCATTTACATTCGTCCTAACAAATCTGTCAGCTATCCCAGCCCTCTCCCGTACCTTCCATTCTATTTTATTTTATGTCCCTTCTCTCCATATACATCCATATATATATACATATAAAGATTGCCTTATGAATTTTTGACATTAAAAACTTTAGCGTTTTTTATTGTCCATCCAATATTCCTTCCCTTATTTCAGCACCAAAAAGCTGTTTTTCCAAAAAATATTGCACGCCATTACTTTTTGTTAGTAATAAAGAGTTAAAATATTTTTTTTATAGACATAACTTCAGTGGTTTCGATTTTCTTAGATATAACAATTCAACCCTTTTTTACCCCCTTTAGGTATAATATAACCTATCTCAGTCCGATACGATGTACATTTCTATCAGTGAATTATAGCGAAGGAAAGGCCACTGTAAAAATTCGTGATAAAAATGGCATTCGATCTTGAAAAGGAGTAAGTATAACTTCTTATGCTGCATTTACACGCTTGGCCAACCTCAGCCAGCCTCCACCAACGCCAGCGTTTAAACGGAGTGTTTGGCTCGGCTGGCCTTATGTTTTTCATAGTTAATAGCTTGGAGTTGGTAGACGTTGGCCCAGCCTCAGCCAACATGTAAATCCACCATTACGTGTGAACATTATTTATTTCATTGTCTTATATTAATGTAGCTAGATATATTCTCCTTAGTTTATACAAAATAAATTTCTGAACGCATGCATAAACAATTACAATCAATTAAAATGTCAATCCATTTTCACTGTCAATATTTTACTTCTTTAACCCCTCGACCGTCGATTGACTTTCTGTCAAAAAACTGTCATGTCAGCGAACTGTCGGAAGGGTCGCGGACCGTCGTAAGTCTCCTCGCTCTTTAAGCAAAAAGCAACCTACTGTGATTGAAATAGGGTTTATTTTTATTTAAACAGGGTATTGGTTTATGTGACAGGAATCGCATTGCGGTTCGCGAGTTGCGAAATGTCGTAAGAGTCTCCTCGGCTTCAAGCAAAAAGCAACCTACTATCATTGAAATAGGGTTTATTTTATTTAAATAGGGTATTTGTTTATACACAGGATACCGCATTGCGGTTCGCGACGATTTGCGGCACCTGTCATGTTTTTTGCGCGAACCGCAATGCGGGTCGCCGACGGTTGAGGGGGTAAAATCTAAAATACGCCACTAATCGAATATTGTGGATATATGTTTTCGATTCGAAACCATTATTTAAATACGTTCTTTAATTTGAGGGCAGAGTTTACCATATCGACAGGGTGAAAATTAAATGTTTGACAGTTACAAACCCATGAACATATTGTATGGGAAAATCACGCACATTGTTTTGATAGATATGATTGAATTTGAATTTTGTATAGCGGTAATAAAGTACAAATTGACTCTTTGACGTTAGGAACATACCTACATTGTTTAAACAACAGTGAGTGCTTGTTATTTAATATGAACCTTATACAATAGCAATAAAGCTCAAATTGACTCAACGTTTTAGTTAGAAAACGTTTGTATGGGGTAAAGAAAAGGGCTGTTTTTAGGGCTTTTCCGGCAATTATTCGAAATTTTCTCGCCGTAAAAACCATCCTTGGACTTTCATAAACATTTTAAAAAAAGAATCATCGAAATCGGTCCAGGCGTTGTTGAGTTATGCGGTTACCAACACATTTTGCGATTCATTTTTATATATAAGATTATAATGATTCGATATTCTAAATTTATTAATACATAAAATTAATAATATGGCTTCCTCCTCTCTGCTAAATTGTTGCCGTGCCCAACAGGGTCCACATTGTATCTTTTATAAATGTTAACATCTTTATAACATGTGGTGTGCAATAAAGATATTGAGTATTGAGTAATGAATTACTAAGCAATGATTGGCATTCCACTGCGCTCGCCATCCTGAGACATAAGATGTTAAGTCTCAATATGTCCAGCAGTTACTCTGACTACAATGCCTTCAAACTGGAACACAACAGTGCATTTACACTACTATTTAGCGGGAGAAATAGACATTAGTTTACTGAATATTGTCGTTGGTATAAACTTATTTATTACTTACATTGTTTAGCATCGGCTCTGCTTATTAAAAACGGGACGATACCATCCGGCCATTTTCTTTCGTCGTAAAATTCTTCGTTTGCTTTCGATAAACGTATCGTCTTTGGTAATAATCTTGAAGTCCTTTCTTTGGCGGCTTGTCTTGCTTTATTTACCAACCTTAAAATATAGTAATAACCTCAATAATATGAAAATAGATAGTATACATTTTTTAAACTAGCGGTCGGGCCCGGCGCCGCCCGGGTGCATACACGTTTTAAAATGGCGGTCAAAATATTTAATTCTGACTATCATTTTAGAATATCGACCAATCGGACCATGAAAAACGAACAAAATTTCCTCGTATTTGCTAGAAATATCACTACTGCTTTCCTCCTATAGGTCATAGCGTGATGATATATAGCCTATAGCCTTCCTCGATAAATGGACTACCTAACACTGAAAGAATCATTCAAATCGGATCAGTAGTTCCAGAGATTAGCGCGTTCAAACAAACAAAAAAACAAACTCTGCAGCTTTATAATATTAGTATAGATAAGTTGGACTTTTCTTTTACATTTTAGCTATAAATACCACAGATTTTTATGTCTGTCATTAATTGCATTTTAAGTTACATTTTATTAATGCTAGCCGGTTTTTAGCCGGACTACCGTAGACTAATGTTGAGATAGGTCATTGAATAAATTATTTCATAATAGTCTCTTAGATTTGCCATTGAAATAAAATAAAAAATGTAAAAATTAAACCAAATCTGCGATGAAATCCATAAATAAATAAGTTTTATTTCAATGGTGAATTAATGTTTTATGGTTCATTTTTAGTAACACGATATTATTTTGTCGGCAATGATGTTTTAATATATAATACTAGCGGTCGGGCCCGGCTCCGCCCGGGTGCATCATCATCATATCAGCCACAGGAAGTCCACTGCTAAACATAGGCCTCCCCCAAGGATCTCCTCAATGACCTGTTGGAAACGGGTACATACACGTTTTAAAATGGCGGTCAAAATGTTTAATTCTGGCTATCAGTTTAGAATATCGACCAATCGGACCACGAAAAACGAACAAAATTTCCTCGTATTTGCTAGAAATATCACTACTGCTTTCCTCCTATAGGTCATAGTGTGATGATATATAGCCTATAGCCTTCCTCGATAAATGGACTACCCAACACTGAAAGAATCATTCAAATCGGACCAGTAGTTCCAGAGATTAGCGCGTTCAAACAAACAAACAAACTCTGCAGCTTTATAATATTAGTATAGATATCATTGTTTGTAGGTATGTAATTTCGTTATATGTTATCATATCCAACTTTTCCACCGCTCTCTATACACAATCACTCAGATATAATGTTAGTTTCCATCGTTGAAGTTAACTTTTAACGGTGGAAAAACATCGTGAGGAAACTTGCAAACAATTTTCAATATCTGTTGTGTGAAGTCCGCAACCCGCACTAGGCCAGCGTGGTGGACTGTACTAACCCCTCTGAATCGTACTCTCGATTGTAGAGGAGGCCCGTGCCTTGCAGTGGGACGTATATAGGCTGATACAGAAGTTCACCTCCACCACCTAAGGTAAAAATTGTAATTTGTAAGGAAATCTGCATACATTATTGATGGAGAGTGTCCCGCCTTCACACCTACCACTGTAACTCTGTTAGCCAGGATCAAGTAATGACAACGAGCATTGAAGCTCGGCGAGTCTCCGGGAATGTCTAACTTATCTTTAACCCGCAACAAAATCAATTAGAAAGTTAAATTAATAGGAATTTAAAGTTATAATGTATACATTTTATGAATTTATAAATCAAATACATAATACATCGAAACATAAATTCTAATAAACCATTACACATCACCACAATATATTTAATATTTGAAACTAAAGACTTAGTCAAAGAGACCGCCCCGAATCGTCCCTGGTGAGAATGTTCCCATTATACTGGCAACGTTGCCACGTTGGATTGCCAGAGATATATGCTGCACCAGGAAGGATTCGGCGCGGTGATCCTGACCATTCCGCCTCAGACGACGCCCCAGTTCACGGACAAAATCCTTAGCCTCCGCGCACCACACCCCACTGACCTCAACCGCAAAGGGAACGAAAAAATAAGCTTGTTAGAATTTAAATGTTATAATGATTTGATTCATGGTACTTTACAGCTGGCTTCTCCGACTGTAAAAGTCTTTTTGTGAGGTTATACCATAGTAATATGTAAAAAGTTGTACTAAAGTTGCACTAAGCCAGCATGGTGGACAACACCTCTTAATGGCGCTCTGGGTTGTAGACGAGTCCTGTGCCATGTAGTGGGATGTATATGAACCTTATTATTAGTTATAAATCTTCGTACCTCTCTTGTTCCTCTTTCAGCTTTCCAATATCTTCTTCCTTCACTTTTTTAACTTTAACTGTTTCCGTGACTTCTTCTTCTGAAGAAATGTTATCATCCGCATCGGAATCTGGTGTGGTAGGCATGATTTTCTTAACTTTCTTGACCCTAAAATCGTATAAAATATATGAGATATTTGAGCATGTAGCTATATTTGACTGAATGTAGGAATCTCATCTGTGAGAGGCCGCCTAGGTAGGTACGACCACAATGCCTATTTCTTCCGACAAACAGCAGTGTAAATGCATTGTTGTGTTTCAGATTAAAGGATAATGTAGCCAGAATAACAACTAGATATATTGAGACTTAATAACTTATTTCTCGGGATGGCGAGCACAGTGGAATGTCAAGCGTTTCTATGTAATCCAAAATGTTGTTTGGTTTTGCTACTGTTCATGAGTGGTCTTTCGCTTACCATCAGGCGAACGGCATGCTCGTCTCGCCATTCGGTACATTAAAAAAAACATTCTTCTATTTCAAAATTATTTTCTTAAATCTTCTACCATGTTTTAAACATTGACTACTAACCTTACAGGTCTCTCGTTTAATTTTATACCTATCTTCTTCTCCACTTCAGTCGCTTTTGTTGTAACCTCTTCAGAGGAATTTGTATCTTCAACATCAGATTCTGGTGTTGTGGGTCTGGTTTTTTGCTTTCTTGATCTGGAAATTGGAGTGTCGGAGGTGCATTTATAATGTACAGAGTTTGGTAATAAAATAAGCAAAGTTTTGGAGAATGTCAGCATATTTTGTATTTTTAGCTCAATGTGTTATGTTATCTGTATCTGTATGAGCCCATATATGTCCCACTGTAGGGCACGGGCCTACTCTACAATCGACAGTACGATTGAGAGTGGTTAGGCCATATAGTCCACCACGCTGGCCTAGTGCGGGTTGGCGGACTTACATACCATAGAAATTCTTATAAACCGCTATGGTATGCAGGTTTCCTCACGATGTTTTCCTTCACCGTTTTAGTGCGTGATGATTGACTATCAATACACACATGACTCCGAAAAGTCAGAGGTATGCCCTGGGATTTGAACCCGCGACCACCGTGAACACGTTATGTTATAGCAAGAAAAATACGCTAACTATTGTTATTAAGCAATTTCTTTTTTTGTGTTACCGTATATCAAATTGTATTAATTATAATAAATATGAAAATATTCCTAGGTTGTACAAATTGACATTCTCCAAAAAATTCTAGCGAGAGTAGATCATGTTTTATATCTATACTTTGATTAAAAATTTAAATATAAGAATACTATAGAAATAAATAATTACCATGTATCCAGGATTTCAGAGTCGGATGAAGCACTTTTTAGATAAAAACATGATATACCCGGGCGCTGAATGTGGAATGATTAAGACGTTTTTTAAAATAGTTATAAAATTAAAACTGAGAGTTCGTTTCTGCCCTGATAGAGAACATTTGTAAAAAAAACTATCGAATATAAAGTCCACCAACCAGCACTAGGCCAACGATACGACCGTTCATGATTATGGACCAGTTGGTTTGTTAAGTCTTAATATGTCCAGTATTCAGTAGTTACTTTGGCTACAATGTCCTTCAAACCGGAATACAACAGTGTATGCACATGCTGTATGGCGGGAGAAATAGACATTGCGGTGGTACTTATCCAAGCGCCCTCTCATATATGGCAGACCTACCACCTGTAAAAGTACTCGTAAATGTTATAACAGCATATTGTCCACTTTTAGGACCAGCTGATTGTTTTAACTTACACTGCGTTGTTTAAGAAAGTCTGTAAACGATTATTTGAAATTAATCTATTCTTTATTAGTATTTTAATCACAAAAAATTTAGTCTGTCAAGATTTGTTACATTTTAGTAGTATTTTATATATCGAACATAGAACCTCAGCAAGTCTCCGGGAATGTCTAACTTTGTTTTTTTTTTTCTAACAATGTTTGTCTGTATCAGCCCATATACGTCCCACTGCAGGGCACGGAACTCCTCTACAATCGAGAGTACGATTGAGAGTGGTTAGGCCATATAGTCCACCACGCTGGCCTAGTGCGGGTTGGCGGACAATGTCTAATCTTTATTATTATTTCGTGTCTTCTTTTATTTCCTTTTCAAATAGTATAATTTTAGTTTTATTGTTTATATTTATCTATAATTGCTTAATTTTGTTTTATAGTTTGATACTAGATCGTATTTAAATTTCATTAAAATTATGACTGTTAAGAATAGTACTGAGTTCATTTAATGTAAAAGTGTCAGCATATTTAGTCTCTCGTGGTTTCTTATACCCACGACATAAGATCATCGATCTTAATGTAGGGTCAGGATTAGTATGTGACTGTTGGATGTATTTGTTTATATTATGCTGTAAGTTTGCATTGTCATAAATCTATACATATAAATAAAAATTGAAGTGTCTGTTTGTAAAGTGAAAATAAAAAAAATGTCCAAATACATATCGTTATATACACGATACCTATAACGAAAATGACCTTAGATTTTTTTATCTGTCTGTCTGTCTGTTTGTTACGGATAATCTCTGAAACGGCTGGACCGATTTTGACGGGACTTTCCCTGAAAGATAGCTATTTTTTGCGGGAGTAACATAGGCTACTTTAATTTTGAAAAACAAATTAGGGTTCCGCCGAAAAAAATAAACCCTTAAATTTTGAGGTTGTTTTTTTGAATATGGTGTTATGACACGCGGGTGGGTGAGCTCATTATGTTTCTTTGATTTATTTGGTCTAAAAATATTCTAAAAATGTCAGGTAGCTGATGTAATAACGAGTAACTTACGCTACTTTTATTTTAGAAAAATAAAGTTTTATGTTAAATGCCACGCGGACAAAGTCGCGGGCACAGCTAGTAGGTAAATAACTTTATGAAGAACTCAAACCCGTAAGGAAATACAACAAAGTGTAATATTAATAGGGGGAAATAATACAATTATGATACGATTATTGACTGTTTTACTTATCAAAACAGATTTGCAACAATCCTTTACTTTTACCTGGATTTGCGCGCATCGACAGGCTTCCCGTCCGCTCTAAATCCACTCTTGTAAGTTCGAATAGTAGTTCCCATCCTTAAATCCTGTTTGTCTTCACCAGTCACAGTAGGAACTCCTGATTCAGCATTAACATCCCTTTTCCTAACAATTTTATCTGTTTTAAACCGCCTTGCCAATCCTTTAGTGGAATAATCATCGTCTGAATCTTCTATATGCCGTTTCTTTCTATCTTTCTTAGCTTCTATATCATGTGTTTCCGTGTTATTCAAAATTTCGATCTCAGTATTATTGTTGGATCGCCCATAATGGTACTGAGGCTTAAAAGGCGGTGGATGTCTGGTTGATTGGACATAAACAGGTCTATGTTGAGTGCTGTATTTTACCAATCCAGATTTCGTGGACTTGTAATAGTTATATACACAACGTCCAGCCTGATCGTAAAAAGGGCATGCTCTTTGATAAAACTCAATTGGTTTGGACGCCTCACAGAACTCAGTCAGATTTGCCACGGCATTATCGACCATATTCTTAGCGTACTCTGCTACCATTTCTAAAATTCCTAGAATATCTGTATTGTTTGTTTTGACTACACCAGTACGCAAGTCTGGCTTGGTGTTGTTGCAGTATTTAACTCTAGCGTTGCTTAAAGCTACAGCTGACAGTTTATTAACTTCTTCCAGCACATTCTGAGCGTTATCTTCAATCCCTAGGTCTTTTAGTATTTCATCTACACCTGTAATGTTAATTTCAGGGGGTGGTGTGATATCCCTATTGACCCTTAAGTTTCTTAAGGTAGTTTCTTCGTCTAAACTCCTTTTCTTCCTAGCTACACCGGGATAGGACTGACAGAGATCTATTTTCTCCTGTCTATCACGTTTGAGACATTCAGGTCCGTAAACGATTTCGATTTTTCGTAGATCTGTTGGTGTGAGGCCGACGCGGTTTTGTTGCACGTTGTGGTCCTGTAAAAAATGTGAATTAAGGTGGTAAGATTGAGTTAGGTTAGGTTAGGTAGATTTATTTCAAAGTGGTCACGTGTCAGTCATGACTAACGTGACCGTTTATTTTTTGTGCCATAGCGGGACATCTTTGGAATTAAATAATAATAAAATATTTTCTTGTGTTTTAAAAGTTTTTAATAAAGAAGATTGAATTACAAAACATAATTATAGCTCCAAACACAAAATAGTTAGTTAGGCACGATTTATAAGCCCCAATAGTGGCGTGACTTCCAGGCACACGTAACGTACTCAATAATTGTGGAAAAGTTTTTTAAATCAAGATGTTTTTTACGAAAGTGCTGGAATAATTTGACCCAACCGTTTTCAGTAATAGTTCGATAAAGCATTTCGAGCGGGAAATACTTTTTGATCATCGTTTGGTCTGTTTGCAAAAGCGGGACTATGTAGGCCTTGCTTGGGACACCGGGACAGACTTCCTGAAAGCGGGACTATCCCGTCTAAATCGGGACGTATGGTCACGTTAGTCATGACACAACATACGAGTAAATGGGTAACATAGTCAACACGACGACGAATATTCGAACGTCGTTCATAAAACTGTACGTATATGCCTAAATACTTTAAAAATATTCGAGTTTTCTATAGTACGTCGTAAACTTAGACTAAGTTCGGACTTCGGAGTGAATGGTGAGTTTTACAGAGAATAGTAGAGATTTTCCATTTCTCCCGTCAAACAGCAGTGTGAATGCACTGTTGTGTTTCGGATTGAAGGGCATTGTAGCCAGAGTAACTACTGGACATATTGAGACTTAACATCTTATGTCTCAGGATGGCGAGCGCAGTGGAATGCCAAGCATTGTTTTGTAATTCGAGGCGTTGCATTGTTTGGTTTTGCTACTGTTTATGAGCGGTCGTATCGCTTACCATCAGGCGAACGGTAAGCTCGTCTCGCTATTCATGGCAATAAAATAAAAAAATAGAAGATGAAATTTTTGATCTTATATGTGGACGTCGAACGTCTGAATAATCTAATTACTTGTCGACGAATAGAGTAACCCTCTTGGCTTAACACGTTAACTGCCAATAAAACGAGTATACTTTTCAATGTTGTTCGATGATTAATAATTCTTGATGGAGAGTCAGAAATTATTCCGCATTAATAAAACCCATTATTAAGAGTGTATTCTAACTAAATAATAAAAAAAAACAAACGATGAAAATTTAAAAGAATAAGTTATTTATCGTTGTCTTGATAGGATAGTTAGGCATCGCACAACATTGACCGCGTTGGCAGTTAACGTGTTAACAGAGTACCGTTATGATTCAGTACAGAAAATACAGAATTACCTTAAATATCATAGTCCTGTGTCCATTCTTGCTGTAATCTCGATAGCCGAAGTGCATGACGCTGTTGATATCGTAGGGCAGGCTGCGCAACTCTAAAGGCAGTTTCGGGTCTTTGGTGAATAAATCTATGGCGCCTGAAACAATATTTGAAGGTTATAGAAGAAGTTTATCTATGGTAGACCTTAGGCGAGGCTTATCTTTGCCACTCTAACGGCCGTTCTCTATATCCTATCTATCTTTAACTAGAGGTTAAACTGGCTACCATTATTATGTCGATTAAATGTTACACTTTATTAAACAAAGATAGACATATATATTTATCTTGCCTATCTATCTATAAACATATGCACCATATCTATATTTTTGTATATTTGTTAACTGAAACGTAAAATGCATCGAAATATCTAATGAAATCCCTAGTTAAAGATAGATAGATTATTGAGAACGGATGTAAGGCTGAGTTGCACAAACTAACTTTGCCAATACCTTTGCCTTTGGAACTGTCATCGCCATACATTTGAGACGTATTTGATCTTGCTAATGTATGGGATTGACAATTTCAAGGTCAAAGGTATTGGTAGTTAGTTTGTGCAACTGAGCCTTAGTCTTTATCTCTATTATAAGCGGTATGGCCCAGCTCCACCCAGGTGCAGGTTCAAAATGGTGGCCAAAATGTTGAATTCCGACTATCAATTTAGAATATCAATTAGTCGGACCACGAAAAACGAATTAAATTTCCTCGTTTTTGCTAGATTTTTCACTACTGCTTCCCTCCTATAGGTCATAACTCGACAGCCTCCGAGGCGCAGTTGGTTGGGCGCCGCCTGTGAAACGAGAGGCCGCGGGTTCGATCCCCGCACCGAGATAAATGTTTGTGCGGCCCACAAATATTTCTTCCGGGTCTGGGTGTTTGTGAGACCGAAAAGTCTCTCGCAGTTTCTGATACCCACGACACAAGACTCGATCTTAGTGTGGGGTCAGGACTATGTATGTGACTGTTGGGTGTTATTTATTTATTTATTTATAACGTGATGGTACATAGCCTGTAGCATTCCTCGATAAATAACCTATCTAACACAAAAATATATTTTTTATTCGAACCAGTAGTTTCTGAGACTAGAATGATATCTAAGGTAATAAACAAACAAACTCTTCAGCTTTATATATATATTAGTAACTAGCGGCCCGACCCAGCTTCGCAAGGGTACACATAGATTTCTGTACAATACTATGTACGTATTATACATATAAACCTTCCTCTTGAATCACTCTATCTATTAAAAAAACCCGCATCAAAATCCGTTGCGTAGTTTTAAAGATTTAAGCATACAAAGGGACATAGGGACAGAGAAAGCGACTTTGTTTTATACTATGTAGTGAAGATATGATTATAAAGTGATGAAAAGAAAGACTAAAATGGTTTTCTTCCTGACATGTTTTATTACCTTTGTCCTTTGCCGTTCAATTATAAAAAGCGTGGCAACGCATCTATTCCTAACGGCCATTCTCTATATCCTATCTATCTTTAACTAGAGGTAAAAATACCTACCATAACTATGTCGTTTCAATTCTACGCTTTACTAAAATATATATAAAATATAGGTTTATATAGCCTAGCTATTTATAAATATATGTACCATATCTATATCTCTCTATGTTTGTTGACTGAAACCATTGACGTAAAATATATGGACGGGGCGGAGAGCAAGAAAAGTGTTGTCACGAAAGTGGTCCCCAGCATCAGTGCAGCGGTTGTGACGTCACAGCGCACCGGTCTGTAAGTCGTCTACAAATGTCTAATTATATTGTGCGTAGGTGCAATAAAGATGATTGAAAGTTCCGAAAAAAAAAGGATAACATTTTTTATCACCGCGAAGTGACAATTATATTACTTTAAGTCGATATAACATGTATTGTAGCATTATTGAAAACGATTTCATGGCTGCCATTGACGTAAAATTCTGACAGATGGCGCTATTTTCACAGCCATCTTTTTGACGTACCCAATGTACTGAAGGGCCTATCCTTAGTTTTTAAATCAATGACTGAAACATAAAATGCATCCAAATATCTATTGAAATCTCTAGTTAAAGATAGATAGGATATAGAGAACGTCTGTGAGTGGTACGCGCTTACCAATAACTAGCTGTATTGAACTATGAAGTCTAGATTTTAATCTAGTTACTATTTGTTATATTTAGATTCTTTGGATTCGATTATCGTGTCGACACTAGAGACACAGGGGTGCGACTTCGTTCATGAAAAATACTGAAAACGATTATTTCGATTCTAGCGCCACGCTCCGGTGAGAACCAAACGAAAACGAACGAAGTGGAATTGTTAAATGGCGGTAATGTGCCACTAAACCAAGAAATGTTTTGTATGTTGATATAAAAAAACTATCTTGATATTAAAAAAAAAATCAACTTGATATTGTTTAAAATTACAAAAGCTTACGAAAGATACACATTTTGAAATATTGACATAACAAATACGAAATTTCGCGCGTTTGCCTAGCGCGCCCTCTAGTGGCAAAAAGTAAAATTGCGCATCTATCTCTGTATCAAATACTAATCTATGACTAGAGAAATCTAGATTCGATTAACGAACTAAAATGAATAGATACTAAGATATAATCTAGCTTAATAGTCATTCTTGTACATACGTAGTATCAGTTTTACCTAGCCTGCAAAAAACATCTCAACTTAGCAAACATTGAGAAGTAGGAGACCTTGAATATAGTTAATCGTCTGTACGAGAGTATCCTAAAACAGTATCTCACTAACTACTAAGTACTATTTTAAAAACCAATATTTCGTAAACTAATACAGCATCAGCCACCATTGGTGTAAGACGCCGTCAAAAATTGTAGAAATCTTTAGGAGGCCTATGTCCAGCGGACTATAGATTTAATATGTAGGTAGGTGAATATAAGAAACTACTTATACTACTCACAGTAACAAAACCATAGCGCGATGCAGATTCCTATTAGAATAAATAAATAAAAATGACACAATACGATTCTAATGTTAATAAAAACAATACCAAAATTAATAATAAGTATTTCTACGTATAACAATAATATTAAGTAACATTTAAATTGTAGTTTCAAAGAATTATGAGCAAAATACTCAAATTCCGCGCAGAAGTGGCGCCATCTGTTAGCGTTTATCTCGAACTAACTTCTACAGTAAGGTTGTATTTTTATAATAAAGAAATGCTATTATTTGTTTGATTACGAATAATTGCCTATAATTTAAATCTATGTTATTTAATACGATTAAATTAGTGAGAACGCATGCAACATGAGCATATAAAGTTATTTTAAAAGCACGAAATCCATAATTATTATTTGTACGAGGAGTAAGCTAAAATACTTAGAGAAATAGTTTTATCTATACGTGCTCGTATAATTAAGATTAAAGGAGTAACTTAATAAATAAATACATCCAATAGTCCCATACTTAATCCTGACCCCACTCTAAAATCGAATCTTCTGTCGTGGGCATCAGAAACTACAAGAGACTTTTCGCTCTTACAAACACCCATACCCGAAACAAATAATTTTGGTTCATAAAAATATTTGTCACGATGCCGGAATCAAACCCGCGGCCTCTCGCTTCACAGTCGGTGCCCAATCAATTGCGCCAGGAAAATTTAATATAATGTACTTCTTATCTATAAGGCATTAAAGGAACAATTTTGTACCTGAAATAAATTACATTATATTTCAAAGTGTATGTAATAAAAATACATTTTATATACAGCGGTAAAGTCAGTTTATATTATTTAATAAACACATTATATCACTTACTCAGGCCTTGATACTTGGGCCCTACTCTGAAAATTCGAAACGAAGTTCGAATCTTCGGACGATCGAAGTTTATGACGATTCGAATGTATCTACTCTGTAAATTTTCGGATTCGTATAACGTACGTCTTAGTCAGTCACTTGATAAAATGTCCGCCCCGTGACCATGAAAGCTGTAAAGTGATCGAAACGTCGCGTCGGGAAGATGTAAAAATTAAACCAAATCCGCGATATAATCCGTAAATAATACTTTTATTTAATTTATCGGGATATTTGTTAATTCAGGGGGTGGCATTTTTATTATAATTAAACTTGGAAGTGTACCACTCTCTAAAGCAAATAAACTTTTGTTATTAAATTATAGCTACCACAATTTTAATATTTTGATTTTTGGTAAAGATGTTATTAACAATAAGCTGACAGCCAAGGATAAATAAATTTATAACTACTACATAGGTAGTATATAGGTGTAAGTTATATTTTCTTGTTTACGAGTACAACAGATAGTTTATCTATTCAAGTCATATTGTTTCAATACTGATAATAAACAGTCATTGTGTTCATAAAGAAAGGAGACATTTATTACTTCAACAGTGTAAATAACATACATAAACTCACGCTTTTTCCCACAAGGGGTAGGCAGAGGTGCAAGGACACACATTTTGCCTTGTATGTTCCGTCCCACGATGTGATAGGGGCGAGCTATCGCCATATCAGGCACAAATTCCTAACTCTGGGCTGATATTGAATAGAAAAATCCAATATCAATTTGCCCGACCCGGGATTCGAGCCCGAGACCTCTGCGCCACTAAGGCAGTGTAAATAAGTATATTTTTATGCTACTTTTATACATAATATAATACCCAACAAACATACATAGTCCTGACCCCACACTAAGATCGAGTCTTGTGTCGTGTATCAGAAACTACGAGAGACTTTTCGCTCTCACAAACACTCAGATCCGAAACAAATGACTTTCACACAAAAATTGTTATTCGTGCGAGGATTAATATGTGAATAAGTAAGACTTTTATCAACCGATTATCGACCACAATTTAAAATATTATTTTTAGTGACTATATACACAATTCCACAAAAAAATTGCAAAAAAAAGAGACTATTTTTTTCGTTATTTTTTCCCTGTCGTCTTATTTGGGTGGTAAATATATTATAGACTTTTTTGAAATAATAGTATACGCCCTTTTATTTTTAAAGACGCTATGGTACGCAAGGATTTAAATTATTACTTTAGCAAAAGCTATGGATTCATATAGATTAAATATCATTGTTTTGGGTACCACCCATAGAAATAGACATTGCAGTGATACCCAGGCAGCCTCCCACATATGAGAGACCAACCACCAGAATATCTTGAATTAAAACACTGATAAATCGCTTACACCCATGCCATTTATTAAAATTACCGATTAACTAATCTCTGATAACATATTCAATCACAAAAGGACTTTATGTACGTGACATAAAGATAGTATTGGCACAGCAGTAGGTTCTGATGGAGGGGACCCGGCGGCGCCAGCAATATCCAAATGAGTATACTTAATATTCTTATCTTCTAATCCACTGACTTTGATCAAAAAGCCAGCTGCAAGTTGATGGTGACGAGACTTCGTATCCATATCGACTTGGAGCAAATCATCTCCTTTGCATTTGCCAACATTGACTGCCAAGTCTTCAGGTCTGACGTAAGAAACTTCTATAGGATCTGAAATCCTGGTACCACTAAATTGCAGTTTTGAAGAATGGTTGGTCGCTTTCGCGCTGTGATTGTCCATTGCTGCTACGTAACCTCCGTAGCAGGCCCTGGCATGTCCGGTTAATGTTGCTATTGTGTATAAATGTGGGTTTAACTCGTTACTGGCCATTTCAGCTAACTTATACAAAGCATCTGCCATTGCGAACCTCCCTTCAGCGTCTGTATTGGTCACTCGCACTGTCTTCCCGCTTTTGGATACTAATAACTCGTCAGCTACATATGAATCTTCGCCTATGGAGTTTCTGCAGAGGCACAAAACTCCAATTACCTTCAAATGCGGTGGTTTAAGGATTGAGCAAGCTTTTAAAAAGCCTGCTACAGCCGCTGCACCGCATTTATCTCTCGCCATGCCCGCCATCTTGCCAGATATTTTGATATCAGCGCCTCCTGTATCGTAAGTAACTCCTTTGCCAACCAGCATGAGTGTCTCAGTGACCCTTGATGTGTCTGAAGGAGAGTATACGATTTCAACCACTCTTGGCTTGTGTCTGTCAATCCGGCTTGCCGCTCTTGACACAGCTGCTAATAAAGGATAGTCTTTAGCTATAGTATCCTCTGCATCAATTACATTTAACTTCACATTACTATCGTCACTAAAAGATGCTTTGACATACTCAGCTATTTTAGCAGGTGACATCCTTTCAGGGTCTCCTCCAGCTATGTCCCTAGCAAAAACTCGTGATCTCTCCAAAGCAATAGCATTTCTGACGACCCTTTCAAAGGATTCCGTGCGTTTCTCTTCGGCGTGGAAGCCTATTCTTATAAACGGCCGAGAATTGTCCCTTTCTCTCAACTGAAGAGGTATGTACAAAGCTTCCAGTGCTCCCAGAACACACACCAGCTGCCCATCCGGAAAATATACCACATTTTGCACGACAACCAGTGGTTTCTTCGCTCCAGCGTCGATAGCTCTTGTCAGACCTTTGAAGGCAGCTTCCTTAACAACTCTTGCATCATGATATGGAGTTACCTTTCCAGTCGGAGCCAGGATCAATCTACCACCAGATACGTAGTCACAGTTCCAAACAGTACAAGTTTTTTGGATATGCTTGTCTACCTTCGCGATTGTGTCCACGAAACTGCCAATATGTCTTGGTAGAGGCACCTTCAAGTCTTCAGGGTATAAAATGAGGACCACAGCGTCATAATCGTTGGAGAGAAGGTTGGTCTCAATGAAAACATTTTCGTAAAGCTTGAATTCCTTGTGCGACATGCTTGCGAGTGGAATGAGTACTGATAAATTTAATTATTAACGTTGTGTGTAGTAGTGATGTATGTAAATCGAGTTTCGGTATGAATAATTGATAAGAATTATCATTTCTTGTTGTTTATTGTACACTACTTTAGAAATAACATACAAACATCATGTATTTTTCCAGAAGGGGTCGGCAGAGGTGCAACTAGGATGGCCTTAGGTGTTCCGTCCCACAAAGCGATAGACGAACCTATCGCCATATCGGGCACAAATCCCTGACTTAGTACAGATAATGAAAAGAAAAACACAATATTACTGCCCGTCCTGGGATTCGAACCCGATGCCGTAGCGTTGTAATCCTACTCTAAAACTGCTGCAACTAGGCCACCAAGAGTCTATATGGCGAAAGGAAAAAATGGCCGTTAAACATGAAATTATGGCCGTTGGGGCCGAAAGTGGAGCCTAACTCCTAAGTGCTGACATACACAGTGTTAGAGTCTATATGGTGAACAGAGAACCTGGCTAACGATACAGGAAGTTGCTAGGTACGTGCTTTCAACAGGTCGATGTGGAGATCCTTGAGACGCCTATGTTCAACAATGGATTTAGTATGTCTGAACCTCGCTCAATTTAATATTTCCTTTAGATTTAAATTCAATTAATTCTGTCATTTAATGTTAACGAAGCAGTCAGATTAACGTTCTTTACTATTTAATTATAATTGACTTAGGTTTAAACTTATTTATCTTGCGTAGACTCATTTTTTTTAACTTATATTATTTTGAGACGTTTGGAAAATTATTAGTGTATATTTTTTAACAATTGCGCGCACACTGACTGCCCAAAAAGCAACATGATTATGTTTAACGTACCAGAAACGCAGACAGTTGGCGGAGCTATTTTTTCTCTGGAAGGAGGCCGAAATCAAGCCGAAATCGACAACTAATACATCACTAAAACAAACAATAGTACTCATATCGTATTTGCCAACACTAATCATATCGTTATCAGAATATATTCGTGCGCACCAACGGATCACACTATCATTGTTGCGAAATATTATCTGATAATATAATTAATGATTAGTGCAGGTTCGAATTCCAAATGGGAATATTTAAAAATAACAATTAGGATTATGTTATCTAAACTAGGGTTAGAAATACAAGATACTATGTTTACTTAGAACAGATTAGATGCACGGCCAATACCAATAATCAATCGAAAAAATTTATTGAAGTCAATCTGGATTGTTTCCTACTTTTCGATTGGTCTCTTACCATGTTGCCATAGTTTTCACTACTGAGATTGATTATTGGCAATATAGTATCAGAAAAAAGATTGAGCTGTCAATCTCAAACGGCAAATTTTGAATTGGGATTGTTTATTGGCAGCGGTTGTTAGCCAGTCCAATGCCAGTTTAGCTTGCTAATCTTGTGTATTGTTTTGTATCAGCCCATATACGTCCCACTACATAGCACGGGCCTAATCTACAATCAAGAGCACCATTGAAAGTGGTTAGGCCATATAGTCCACCACGCTGGCCTAGTGCGGGTTGGCGGAATAACATTGGTATACTTCCTGACGATGTTTTCTTTACCGTTTTAGTGCGTGGTTTTAGTGATTGACTATCAATACACACATAACTCCGAAAAGTCAGATGTGTGCCCTGAGATTCGAACCTGCGGTCACACTAAAATTACACACACAAAATAGGCACTTCAGTTTCTTCTTTGAATAGATTCGTAAAAAACACTCACTCGTTCATAGATTACACGAGATTGTATAAAAATATTAACCGATCGGCTTTGTACCATCGGAAATTTAGTTTATTTATATAACTTGTGAAATGTTATTATCGACTTCACTTGCTATTTGTGATTGCTATTGCTATTCATTCCAACTCTACTTCAGAGTCACCGAGCATCGCTGAGCTGGTAGGCCAAATATACTGTGAGTACATAAATTAAATCACCCAACAGTCACATACGTAGTCTTAGGTCTATGTAATTAGTCACATACGTAGTCTTATGACTATTGTATGTGACTAACTTTTTTTTTTTTTTATTGCTATGAATGGCGAGACGAGCATGCCGTTCGCCTGATGGTAAGCGATACGACCGCTCATGAACAATAGCAAAACCAAACAACACCTTGAATTACAAAGCAATGCTTGGCATTCCACTGCGCTCGCCATCCTGAGACATAAGATGTTAAGTCTCAATATGTCCAGTAGTTACTCTGGCTACAATGCCCTTCAACCCGAAACACAACAGTGCGTTTACACTGCTGTTTGACGGGAGAAATAGACACTGCGGTGGTACCCACCCAGATGGCCTCTCACATATGAGAGACCTACCACCAGTAACTCTACTCTAAGATTATATCTTGTGTCGTGGGTATCAGTAACTACGAAATACATTTCGGTCTCACAAATACCCAAATATTTGTGGACTTCACAAACATTTGTATCCATCATGTGATCGGACTTGCAGGCTCTCGTTTTACAGCTGGCGTCTAACCAACTGCGCCACGGAGGCTGACAACATGGGCCATATGAGACATAAATGAGATGGTAAATTACTTACTTGGCTCGATATTTTCCATCAGCACTTCGATAAATAAGTCCCGACTGGCGCGGTTGTGTTCGAAGGAGAATCCCAAAGCTTTCATTATCATCATGTCGATGTGCGGAGATTGGAGGCAGTCGTATCCTAGTACCACCGTCTGAAAGATAATCATCAAGTTATTAAACTGTTTTGGATATTGATGAAAATCAGTGCGGCGCATTTTATTGCTATATTAAAGTGAAGATTATCTCAACAATCTTTGTTCAATTTTTAGCGACTTGGGATAGCAACAAATGGATGAAACGAGTCTTGGAGGAGTTCTTAATTCATTTTGTGACTATTTATACAAATTATGTGCGACGTCACACCACATTTGGGTGCTTATAAAGGTTGTTGCGTGGGTACGCAGTTAGTACATTCTTCAGGTATAGGTGCATTTCTGGTGCGTCTGTAAAGTTTCATCCGAGATTGTTGAGTGTAGTTTTACTTCCTAATCCTCGCATTGTTTTCCACATTGCTGAGGGTCGTGATCCCTTGAACATGGAGTAATCCTTGTTCTTACTATGCTGCGCCACCTGTTTTTATTTTTTATTGCAATGAATAGCGAGAGACGAGCATGATGGTAAACTATACGACCGCTCATAAACAGTAGCAAAACCAAACAACACCTTGAATTACAAAGAAATGCTTGACATTCCACTGCGCTCACCATCCTGAGACGCAAGATATTAAGTCTCAATATGTTCAGTAGTTATTCTGGCTACAATACCCTTCAATCCGAAACACAACAGTGCATTTACACTGCTGTTTGACGGGAGAAATAGACACTATATTTGAAATAGTGGAGCTGATTTTTCATTTACTTACATGAGGCTCAAACATAGAGTGCCCGTCAGTTAACAGCATACACCTCCTCTTGCCATCAGGGTTGGTGAAAACTAACGCGTGATGTTCACCAGAGGGCGGTGTCATCACAGGAACGAATTTCAGGCAAGTCTTGAACGCAAACATTGATAGAGCTGTCATTATAGCGAGGGACTGTTCGTGATCTGAAAATTAGGCACTTTAAAGTACAGATCGTAGGGGCTTAAGAATAAATAAATAACACCCAACAGTCACACATAGAGACCCCACACTAAGATCGAGTCTTGTGACATGGGTATCAGTAACTACGAGAGTTTTCGGGCTCACAAACAGCCAGACCCGGAAGAAATATTTGTGGACCGCACAAACATTTCTCTCGGTGCGGGGATCGAACCCGCAGCCTCTCGTTTCACAGGCGGCGTCTAACCGACTGTGCCACGGAGGCTGTCAATGTACATGGGCGTCAGTGATCACTTACCATCAGGTAACCTGTTTGCTCGCTTGCCGGTCCTATAGTATATAAAATTGCTGTTGCATATTGTCCGGTAAATGATATTGTCGGTACCCCAACAGCTAATAATGGGATATCCCTAAAATAACCAGCGTTTACGATGGTGAAAAACCTCGTTTTGGGCTTAGCCTGTGTATATTGAAATCGCATTGAGCAATTTTATTCGTGCTTATTTGCTATGTAACTTAAAATGTATAATAAAGACTATAAATAAAATAATATACGATTTCAAACAGCCTCGTTTATTGTGTCGACATTTACGTACCGAAATGGTCAGGATTTATATAAAACGGTATCGTAGCGTTTGGCCAGAACACATAACTCTTAGCGGTTATTACTGGAAATAAAAAGAAAACTTAATATCACGAAAATAAACGGAGAATTTACTAGGTCGGCCCTTGGTATGCCATCAACCAGATTTGTGAATAATTGTGTTCATTGAGGAAGAATTTATTTCTTTATTTATTTAGTATTTATTGTACACAAAAATAAGACGTATTAGGTATACAGAAATAAAAAGTAAAAAGTACAAATGGCGATGCAGCAGTGGATTTCCTGTGGCTTAAGAGAAGACACACATGACTCTGAAAAGTCAGAGGTGTGCCCTGAGATTTGAACCCCCAATCACCGTGAACGTGTTGGCAGCCGCGTTGGTTCGTTAACAATTGGCCACTAAGTACTTTCTTATAGACTGATATCTTCGCTATTACGTATAGAATTAAACTTACTGTCATTATTAAAAGACAATCCAAGCTCATTACAAAATACATAAAATAAATTAAAGACAAAAATGTACACTCCATATTCTTTCATCTTAAATTTTACCAAATAAAATACAATTCGATTTGTGAAACTTTATGATTCAATTTAATATTAAATTTATTGAAGCGTGCGTAAACTTTTTACGATATTGTGCGTGGATTTGGATGGTCAATGGTGAGATGTGACCCCCCCAAAAATATGATTTATTTCATCCATTTTCTATCGGTGTGAGGAGAAATTTGAAACTACAATCAAATTTTAAAATATATCTATTTAACGCATTGTTTGAGATATGTTTTTGTAATATAAACAACCATTTATACTCGTAATCCAATATTATTAACAATACCAATACCAATATACCAATATACCAATTAAGAAAATGTGAAAAGAGGTTTTTTCTTAATATTTTGATAACAACATTCGAACGCTAAACGATCATAGACGACCTATCACTTATTACCTACAATTTATCATCAAAATGAAAAAGTGATCTTAATCCACGGATTTAAAAACTAATTATGAACCTTCAGTATATTAGAGTACACCACAGGACTACACGGAAAGGAATCACGCCATCTATTAGAATGTTTTGTAACTACGCGCACAGGAAAATATTGAAATTAATATTAAATTAACTTAAAGTAACTGATTTTTAATACGTAAGTAATAGATTTACTGGTGGTGACTGGTGGGTCCCTGATATGTGAATATGGGGGAGTAGGTCTATTTCCCCCGCCAAACAGCAGTGTAGATGAATTGTTGTAATCTGGTTTAAAAGATATTGTAGAACTACTGGACTTATTGAGACTTAACATTTTTTATTTTGTCTTAGAACGGCGAGCGCAGAAGATTGCCAAGCATTGCTTTGTAAAGTTGTAATTCCAGGTGTTTCGTGTTTCTGCTGTCCTGAACAGTCGTATCGCTTACCATCAAATGGCATGCTCGTCTCGCCATTCATAGCGATAAAATCAAGCGGTTTTGCTGGCACCAGTGAAAATCCAATGAGCAGTAGCGATCATTACCCATCAGACAGGCACATGCTAGTCTGCTTTCGAGCAATAAACATAATATAATAAAAATCTGTCAATTAAAGCCTCCGTGGCGTAGTTGCTTAGACGCTGGATGTGAACCGTGAGGCCGCGGGTTCAGACCCAACACCCAGACAAGTTTTTGAGTGTTTGTATCTCTGGGCATTTGAAGACCAAAAAGTCTCTCGTAGTTTCTGATACACAAAACAAGACTTGATATTAGTGTGGGATCAGGACTAAGTATACAGGGTATATCAAGACTGCTACCGAAAACGAAGCTGGATGGCAGTTTAAGCGACTTCAGACACAATGCAACAGAAAATAAAGGAAAAAAAGCGTCAATTTTTTGTTATTTTTTGTATTTGGCCGTATTTGCGTGTTAATTAGTGTATACTCTTTTATTTATAGACTCTAAGGTATAAAAGAGTTGAAATTATTATTACAAAAACTATGGATTTACCACCCAAAAATGACGATATT
Organism: Hyles lineata; assembly: GCA_030180105.1. Classification (NCBI taxonomy): domain Eukaryota; kingdom Metazoa; phylum Arthropoda; class Insecta; order Lepidoptera; family Sphingidae; genus Hyles; species Hyles lineata. The sequence goes on from JARJEE010000038.1 coordinate 230,685, forward strand.
TAAAAAATAATAAAAAAATTGTCGCGTTTTTAAGCAAAATTTTTAGTTGCCTTGTGTTTGTAGTCACTAAAACTACCACCCAGCTTCGTTTTCGGTAGCAGTCTTGAGATACCCGGTATGACTGTTAGGTGTATTTAATAAAAGTATCCCATAACAAAACAATTCATTGAGGATAATAAAACAAAAATTAATATACACTACACTTTATTTTTACAAACTTAAACAACTTTCTGTGGCAACCCAAGCAGTTTCCTAACCGCTACATCATAATTCTTCCACATTTCTTTACTCTCACCTTCATTAAGCAAATTTGATACAGCATTCGCATATTCCTCCCCATTTGGTATATTCTTAACATCATAGACAATATACTCATCTTTACTTAACTCTTTGGGGTCATTCTGTACTCTATGATACCAATCAACCAAGTTTTTCTTCGATACATTTTTATTGTAGTCATAATATTCCATATCTTCTTCCATTTTTTCCTTCTCCCAGTTTTCAAACGTCCATGACTCATGATAGCAAGCGGTTAGAAGATAGTTGACATAGTCCAAATTCTGTACTCTCACCGGACACCGGTCAGCTGTGATCGTTACCAAATCTGTCTCCTTATCATACCGTTCACCTACTAAACGTATAAACTTGTCTCTTGCATGCTTGTCCAAATCCAGAGATGATAATTTCACTCGTAATGTAACAATCCTAGCCAACGGGTTCCGTATAGATGGACTAGCATGACAATAATCTGATGTAATAACCTCAACTGGATAGTGCTTTTCAATACTTTCTTCAGAGTTTAGTAGTTTAGGCCATTCAGTGCAAAATTGCTTCAGAGCTTCACATTGGCTCTTGATAACCGGTGGTGTCAGATGAAGGAAGTTTGGTATCTTCATAAGTTCTGCGTTGGCTTTTTTGCCCGGTGGAGCTTGACCTTTTGGTACATAACCTTGTCTTAAAGGTAACGGCACTGACGATGGATGGAAGGATTTCGGTCCGGGCCATACATTGCCCCAGTTCTGAAATTTACAGAAAAGAAGACATTAATATTTATACACTTTCTTTGTTTTTTGACAGTTCTTTGAGATGTTTGGAATCAAAGGTTTGACGAGTAATATTTAATATCTACAATTTATGGAGTCACGTAAATTCCTTTCGATTACTACAACTTTTAAAGTAAGAAGTTTAATATTATTTACAACTACTAGTTCAAGAGATTTACATATATCAGTTCTTAATCTGTTATTAGTTTTTCTTCAATCTTTTCTTAAACATGAGCTAGTGTTTTGTTATTTTTATATTTATTTAATTAATGTAGGTACCACTGTTTGCCTTAAAAAATAAAAAATAAACACAAATAAAATTTATGTAAGTCTGCCAACCCGCTCTAGGCCAGCATGGTGGACTATGTGGCCTACCCACTCTCAATCGTACTCTCGATTGTAGAGTGGACCCGTACCCTACAGTGGGACATATATGGGCTGATACAGATAAGGATCAGTTTTGTGTTGCATTTGTTTATTAAATATACCCCTTTCCTTTTCCATACCTTTTTCCATCAACTTCCTCTCCAGATTACATTATCAGTCACCACATCTATGATCCAAGCTTTGTGGATTTTAGGCAGCAGTGATCACTTACCATCAGGCGAATTGATTGTATATGCCTGACCTAGTAAATAAAAAAAAGAAAACTATGTGTCTAGACTATGCATGACTTCTGTGTATATTTATTAATTTTAAGGGATTTATTAGTTTGTGCTTTGTAGTTTGTACCGAAAACCGTACTAATAAAAGTGTATCATTCTAAATGTATGGCAGGCAAAACATCTTTCATAAAAATACCTAATTAATTATTGACCGCCTCCACAGTACTGTACACCAGCTGTGCAACTGAGAGGCTGCAGAATTGATGTCCTCACTTTGACAAATCATTGTAAGGCCCACATAAGTATTGCTCTCAGTTCTAGGTGTTTGTGAGACCAAAAAGTCACCTAGTTACTGATACCTATGGCACTAGACGTAATTGATATTAATGTGGGGTCAGGACTATGTGGGTGACTGTTGGGTGTATTCATATAATAGCATTTGTTTAATATTTATAATAGATAACTAAAAAATTGCTTCCGACAAATGACCGTAGGAAACTCTTGGACAAAGTCTAGACGCTGTAATTATATCTCAAGATGATAATGAAGAATATATATTTTACTAAATAAAATTTCCCTCGAAATTTTGTTGACGAAATAGTAAATGGTTTCACCTGGTCTGTAGCCATCCTGTCTGCTCTATCAGGCTGTATGTCAGTCCTTCTAGCAACTTTCCTTTGCTGCCGATCCCTCTTTTTTATAATATCCAGAACGCGAAATTCTTCTTCCTCTCCTTTTATGACCGCTGGGTCGGTTGTGGTGGAATTTAGACGCCATATTCTTGTATTATATGTCGTAGAAATGCAGCTGGGGCGGCAGTGTTTGATCAAAATGCTCATTTTTTTAACAAATTCTACGAAAATAAATACAATCAAAAACTGCACTCCATTTTTAGGTTATACGGCTGCCACAGACAAAATAAACTCATGTAAAATTGTTAGGCTTAAAACAAACTATCGGACGGATTACACGCCTGACAAATGTCATTGCAATTTTAACAAATTATGTATTTGTCTATATGCATAATTTGAGTAATAAATCTATATGGAGATAAATTAGCATACATAAAACTACACTCTTCCAATTAAAAAATTGTATCATTGGTAAATAAGTAAACCGTGCCTTATCATTGGAAATAGAAGAAAAAAATCATTCAAATACCCTCGACGACCCGTGTATATTAGCAACCGCGCTCTTCAGCCTCATCTGATAATTTGTTTTCAGCTGTATGATTCATAGTGTGCAATTATCAAAAGAACCCATTATACAGATCGGTCTAAGACGCGTTCGTCAGCTGCGCCTGTCCGATAGTCTGTTTTTTGCTTTAGATAATTAGTCATTTTTAGTTTCATCGAGGTATTTATTTCAGATATAATATTGTTATTGCATTTATTGTTTTAGATGTATAAATGTATAGTTGTTTTACTTAATGTAAAATAAATAACTTTCCTTTTTAAAATTAATTGGTTTTCGAACGAATCTCAAATTGTCGCGACTACCCGACATGCAGAGAGCCACATCCTGCGCCTATAAACCAGCCAAATTAAAACTCTGTTGGTCTGTCTTTACCAGCCTTTACTATACTCTTTTTACACCCGCTGTCCTCAAACAAGATTCTTAAATTAGAAAAGGAGAGAACATTCATATCATATTGTTGATTTCATTTAAATTTGACCGTATTTTAATCTTTTACAGTTTTCATTCGCTACCTACTGTGATTCGCTAATTATTGTTATTGTGTACGGCTTATTGTTGTGTATTTAAAAAATATTAATGTATGTTAAATGATTAAACGTGAAAAATGAGTGAGAATAAGAGGAAAAGGGGAAGAAAGCCCCAAATAGTCATGCGGACACCCAACTATCTGGTTCATGAAAAAGTTTGTAATGTGCAGGTAGGTCCACCATTTTGGATGACATACAACCTAATATCACGTTTTTGGTGTATTTCATATAGTTCTCCGGCCCTAAACAGTATATGAAATATCTGCTAACACTTTCTATGTATTTTATACTGCGCATGACCATTTTCTACTAGAAATGTGTATTACAGAATATGAAGGTAGAAGTTCCGAAGTGGGTAGGTCGACATAGAAATGCCATGAAAAGACCACGCATTCGAAAATGGAATGTTTCCAAATACCTTCGCGTTCGTGAAACTTATTGTAAAAAAATAATAAAAGGATTTTATAGGCGGTAGGTAATCGTTAGTGTCTGTGTTATGAATTAATTTCGTAAGGTACCTACCATCTGTCACACATTTTCAGGCTATAAATAACAAAATCGTAATCTTATTCTCAACTTGATTTAGAATATCGGCCAATACATACAAAACATAAAGAGCAACAACATAACACTATTCCAACATCTTTATTAATTAGAAATATCTTAATTCCTTGAAATTCGTATTTTTTGGTTATCTAATCAGCTGTTTTTAAAAAGTTTGACAATTTGACATTAGTTGTATTTAGTATGTGAAACAAAAATATTTTTTGTTTCACTTACTTAATACAATTATTTCAGTAATGTGTATTAAAGTATGATATATTACATAAGTAATAAATTCATCCATAAATGTACTTATTTAATTAATGATTAATTTGTGTTTCTTGTGTCTTTTTTTTCTGTTATTAAGATAGTTTAGTGCCAAATCTTAATAATATTAATATTTTGTTTATTTATTTAATTTTCACTATACTGTTTTGGGCAATAGTGTAGACGGACTTAAAAATTGTCTCAACAATTATCTTAACAATGCCACTATTAAGTTACCAAATAGTTTTATTGGCTGCCTTGGTGGCGTAGTTGTACTAGAGTATGGTTACAACGCTCAGGTCTCGGGTTCGAATCCCGGTTTGGGCAAAGTGATATTGGATTTTTCTATTCATTATCAGCCCAGAGTCAGGAATATGTGCTTGATATGGCGATAGGCTCGCCACCTATCATATCGTGGGACAGAACATACAAGGTGAGATGTGGGTATCCAGGCACCTCTGCCTTCCCCTTGGGAAAAAAGCATGAGTTTATGTATGTATATAGTTTTATTTAATTCATATTTAATTGTTTAACATTACCACATTAATAAGTCATCTGTATCAGCCCATTTATGTCCCACTGCAGTGTATGGACCTCCTCTACAATCGAGAGTATGATTGTAAGGGGTTAGGCCATATAGTCCATCACACTAGCCTAGTGCGGGTTGGTGGAATTAAGTCATAGTTATTGTTCATTTTTCCTAAAGCTGTGTATTGCATTGTGCATTTAAATAATAATATATTATATACTAGTTAATCTAAAAATAAGTAATGTAATGTATAATGCTGTACACCACATTTTAAAATAAATTAATTATTACTTATTGTTCTAGGAACCTCCAATGAATCCACTGAACATAAAACAAGAAATACCTGATGAAGATCCACCATCACCTAGTACAAGCCACTTTGATATATCAAATGTTAAAACAGAAGATGATATGAACCACTCTACTGCTCCGGTCGCCTTCAGAATTAACGTAGAGGTTGAAGAATACAATGAAGATGCTGGAAACGTATCATACAAAATTGTCACCGATAACCCGTCTACAGAGAATAATGAAAGCCCAGAAGTATTGCCTCACTTCAATGACGCAAATGTGCAAAAAAGTCCATGGCCAACGGCCAACCCCATAAAAGCATTTACTATAGATCTAGATACACTTTATAATGAAGTTGATAAGATAACAAGTGCATCAGATAATGTGGCTGATGCCCTCTTAGGTATTGAACTGAGAAATTACTGGGGTACGGTCCTCAGGACACCGTTAGAAGATGACCCCAGAGATGTGAAGATACAAGAGGCTATACAAAAGTGGAAATCTTGGCATAATAACTCTAAGTATAGAGACGTGCCGTTGTTTTATAAATGTTATATTTGCGAGCAGGCCTGGTGGCACTTACAGCCTTTTAGAACTCATCTTTTATGTCACAATGTGGATTCTTATAGAATAGAGTTTGAAGAAAATCCTCACGAGTGTAACATTATGGCATATGGAACGGTGAACATACCGAGTGCAAAAGATTTTCAACCGGAGGGGGAATGTTGGAGATGCAATAAGCCTTTTGAAATTCATAGTGCTGCTAAGAAACAGAACGGGTTTTACTATTGCAAATGCTGTGAAGAACGGTTTCACACTTGCACCGATTTGAAAAACCATGAAGGTGTATGTTGGCAATATTTGAAATATCTAGAGCTGGAAAAAGGGCATCAAATGCTTATGTGTAATTTGTGCAAATGTCTGTTTGTGTCTAAAGCCGAATTGGCAAAGCATATGGCGACTAGGCACATAGTAAGGTCAGACATTCCTATTGCACCGCAGTACAGATTGTGCTCTAAGTGTAACCAAAAATATTTTATGTACCAACTTCACTGTTGCCTAAGAAAGACTCTTAACTATGACTGCCCTTTCTGCTCTAGAAATTTCTTAAGTAAAATGATGGTTGAAGTACATTTAACAACGGCTGAGAGTAATGTTAAATGCAAGATATGTGATGTAAAATTGACAAAGAAATGTATGGAATCGGAGCACTATAGGACACACACGGATAATTTTATTTTTGCGTATAAATGTTCAACTTGTACTTCAAGAGAGATATTTTTGGATTTGAAAACTGCAGGCGATCATAGATGGGTCGTTCACAAACAGAAGAGTGATAAAAGGAGACATTATTTTGAGAAGGTAATATTTTTATAATATACATACTGGTGGTAGGTCTCTCATATGTGAAAGGCCATCTGGGTGGGTACCACCGCAGTGTCTATTTCTCCCGTCAAACAGCAGTGAAAATGCACTGTTGTGTTTCGGAATGAAGAGCATTGTAGCCAGAGTAACTACTGGACATATTGAGACTTAACATCTTATGTCTCGGGATGGCGAGCGCAGTGGAATGCCAAGCTTTGCTTTGTAATTCAAGGTGTTGTTTGGTTTTGCTACTGTTTATGATCGGTCGTATAACTTAACATCAGGCGAACGGCATGCTCGTCTCACTATTCATGGCAATAAAAAAAAAATGATATATTTTTTATTGCAATAAATGGCGAGACGAGCATGCCATTAGCCTGATGGTAAGCGGTACGGTCGCCCATGAACAGTAGGAAAACTATGTCTATTTCCCTCACCAAACGATACTGCTGATTGGCGGGAGAAATAGACATAGATTATCATATCTGTATCAGGCCATATACATCCCACTGCAGGGCACGGGCCTCCTCTACAATCGAGGGTACTATAGAGTGGTTAGGCCGTATAGTCCACCACGCTGGCCTAGTGCGGGTTGGCGGACTTACATACCATAGAATTTTTTATAAACCGCTATGGTATGCAGGTTTCCTCACGATGTTTTCCTTCACCGTTTTGTGCGTGGTGATTAACTATCAATACACACATGACTCCGAAAAGTCAGAGGTGTGCCCTGGGATTTGAACTCGCGACCACAGTGAACATGTTGGCAGCCGCGTCTGGTCCGTTTACCAATAGGCCACCACGCACTTATTATCATATATTATCATTAGGATATCAAAAAGTTACATTTTGTATATATTTGTCAGAACTATGGCCCCGTATAAATGGGGCTTTAGACATTAAAAATAGGCAATTTAACAGTCTATATTTATAATGCAGGTACTGCTTCCAAGAAGTTACTTCGGTACTGAAGTCAGGATAGAAGAAGTCACGCCGGGAGCTATCACGAAGAGTTTGAACAATGCACACAACACAGGTATGCGGTTTGAGTCCTGTTTGAGGATATTTTATAAAATTATTGATAGATTTTGTAAGTGATAGAGACATGCTGTTGTCAGTCATGACTCAGTATGAATGGGCAGGCTCGTCCGGACCGGTACCACTGTCACAGGAAATTGACGTGAAATGACAGCTTTGCTGTCGCGTCTCAATGTTGAGATTGCCGGATATCCAATATGAAATGCTATGAAAATACTATATTGAATCTTAAAATGCTATACATCATTTAGATTCGATATATTATTCTTCTCTTGATCTTTGTGTGGGATCAGGACTATGTATATACTTATTATGTACTGTTGGATGTATTTATTTCTTTATATTACATTTGATTTCCGACGACTGCCTCGGTGGCGTGTTTGTTCTACAGCACGATTACAAAGCTGAGGTTTCGGGTTCGAATCCCGGGTCGGGCATCGTGGATTTTTCTATTCATTATCAGCCCGGAGTCAGGAATATGTGCCCTTTTGGCAATAGGCTCTATATTACATCTTGGGACGGAACACCAAGACGAAACTTGGATGTCCAGGTATCTCTGCCAACCCCTCCTGAAAAAAGGTGTGAGTTTATGTATGTGTGTATTTCATTCATTTGACAGCTTTTTTGGCGCAGTCAGTTAGACGCCTATGAAACGAGAGGCCGCGGGTTCGATCCCCCACCGAGAGAAATGTTTGTGCCACAAATATTTCTTTCGGGTCTGAGTGTTTGTGAGACCGAAAATGTCTCGTAGTTCTTTTACACGACACAAGATTCGATCTTATTGTGAAGTCAGGTTTATGTTTGTGACGGTTGGGTGTTCTGTATGTATCTGTATCAGCCCATATACGTCCCACTGCAGGGCACGGGCCTCCTCTACAATCGACAGTACGATTGAGAGTGATTAGGACATATAGTCCACCACGCTGTCCTAGTGCGGGTTGGTGGACTTACATACCATAGAAATTCTTATAAACCGCTATGGTATGCAGGTTTCCTCACGATGTTTTCCTTCACCGTTTTAGTGCGTGGTGATTGTCTATCAATACACACATGACTCCGAAAAGTCAGAGTTGAGAGTTGTTGGGTGTTATTTATTTATTATTTATTTCAGATGAAAAACCACTAAAAGTGAAAAAAACAGCTGTACAAAAGACTTATAAGAAGGCTAGTAAGCAGGCGCAACAAGATGCTGAGTTGAATGTAGCTGTAACTGAAGTTAAACAGGAAACAGGTGTGATGGACCAGGATATGCTCAATATATCACAAAAACTAACAAATGGGGGTGGTCAGGTGATAATACAAGTTGTTGAGGTGAGTAAAATTATTATAAATAAATAAAATAAAACAAAAAGCTTTTATTGCAGGCCAAACAGCCCATAGTGTTAATACGTACATTATATTTGACAGCCTCCGTGGCGCAGTTGGTTAGACGCGGCCTGTGAAACGAAAGGCCGCGGGTTCGATCCCCGCACCGAGAGAAATGTTTGTGCGGCCCACAAATATTTCTTCCGGGTCTGTGTGTTTGTGAGACCGAAAAGTCTCTCGTAGTTCCTGATACACGACACAAGACTCGATCTTAGTGTGGGGTCAGGACTATGTATGTGACTGTTGGGTGTTATTTATTATATTATATTTATTATTATTTATTATTGCTTAAGAGAAAAAGCTATTGTGAGTAAAAGGTGTAAAAACAACACGGTGCCAACTACGCGGGTAAAACCGAGAGGCATAGTTAGTGCCACAGATATTGACCAACCATTTGAAGTGCCACACTTTTTGAATTGCAAATCTCTTTCTCTGAATTTTAACTAATCTGTCTAATTACTATCATTATCTTTTTCGACTAGCTAGACAGGTTAGGACGCCAAGATAAAATGGCTAACATGATTTCGTCCTGTGGACTGAAAAAGATTCGATATCCCTGCTCTATCTCAAAAAATATCTTATCTAATCTTCTTATCCTTTTCTTATATCCATCCAAAGTTTGTCTGTAAGAAATCCCCTAGGGCGTTAAGACCGCCAACTGTGTTCTTTAATTTTATATGTAAAATATTGTATGCTTTTGTCATTTTTTGTGCGCAGTAAAGAATAAAATAATAAATAATAATAAAATACAGTACTAATTGTGATAAAAATTATACAGCTCCTGAGTAGGACTATGCCTAATCCAATGCAAAAAGATTTTTTGCGATCCGACTTATACTTTTTAAGATATGCGTTGAAAAAAATTATAATACATACAGTTATTAAATTTGACACGTTCAGACCCTGATATAGACTAACATATCCAAAAAGTGTGCAATTCTGACAATTTTACATACAGGTACAATTGATAATCTCCTTTGTTTGAAATCGATTAATAAAAATTAGTAATCTCTGTATCAGTATCAGCCCATATACGTCCCACTGCAGGGTACGGGCCTCCTCTACAATCGAGAATATGATTGAGAGTGGTTAGGCCATATAGTCCACCACGCTGGCCTCGTGCGGGTTGGCGGACTTTACATATTATAGAAATCGCTATGGTATGCATGTTTCCTCACGATGTTTTCCTTCACCGTTATAGTGCGTGGTGATTGACTATCAATACAAAAAATTAGTAATACCATAGCGTTAACCATTTCCTAACCTTTTAATAATTTCCAGCAACCAGACATAACACAGGCCCAAATAAAATCAGAACCAATAGATGAAGAGTACGAATCAGATATTATACGCCTCTCCATAGACAATTTACCCAACGGTGCCATTAAAGATGAACCAATGGAGTTTACCATCAAAACCGAAATAGAAGATGACACACAACCTGACATGATTGAAGAATTTCTCATTAAAGAGGAAATTGTAAAGGAAGATGAAGATATCAGTGAAAACTTAACGGTTGAGCCAGAAGTACTTTTGGACCACAAAATGCCTCCAAAAATATATTGCTGCAACCGATGCGGATACAAAAATATTCACAGGAAATACAAAGAGCATGTACTGACAAAATGCAAAATAAAGAAGATTGATAATAGTAAAATTAAGTATCCTTGCCCTAAATGCAGGAAAAATGCAGTATCGTTCAATAAATATTTATTACATTTCTCAAAGCATGGGTATCCGTACATGAGTTGTCCGGTGTGTGTCAAAACTTTTGAGAATATGACCAAGTTGCATCCGCATGTAATGTTGCATATAAAACAGTCTTATGTGAAAGTGTTTGTGATTGACCGGACCCAGTCAAAAATGAAACGGAGAGATGCCAAATACCAATGCAGATATTGCAAGGGAAAGGTTGATTATGACAATTTTGTTGCGCATTGGGTGACCCATTCGTCAGTGTGGTGTAAAAAGGATATTATGGATACGAAAATTTTGGAGAAGGGGGTCGAAAATGTCCCATTGGCGGAGGAGGGGTTGAAGTTGGTTATAAGTGAGTGTGTTTTTTTATAATTATTATTTGAAATCTCCCGCGGCAGTTTGGTTAGAAGTTGAATGTGAATCGTGAGGCCGCGGGTTCGATCCCCGCAGCGATGCTAATATTTTTGGGATCTATAGGTATTTGTTTTGGGTCTGGGTATTTGTGAGACCGAAAAGTCTCGTAGTTCCTGATACACGACAAAAGACTCGATGTTAGTATAAGATCAGGACTATGTATGTGACTGTTGGGTGTACTTATTTATTATTTAGGTTGATTAAACGCCGGCTGAGGGATGAGAGGCCGTTACGATCTCACAAGTAATATTTTATTTACATTGTATTAATTATTTACAATCAGAATATTGAAATACAATATAACCGCAAATATAAAATTTATATACTTAAAATTTATAGATACCTAAACCTTATTTCATATAGAGAACACCAGTAATATTTTGGACACATCCCTTATGTAATGGATAGGTACATCTATGTAAAATGTAAAAGTTCTATATTTTTTTTGTATTTTTTTCAGCGTACCTCCAGACTGATTCAGCGGAGTTAAAGATAAAAGATTGCGTTCTCTGTGAGAGACACTTTTCAAGGAAGAACGATTGTAAACGGCATCTCATAGAACATTTACTGACAGATGCTTATCATAATAAACAGCGGTATGGAGGACTGAAGTAAGATATCCTTATTATTCTAATATATATTAATAGTATTTTTATTTTATTGATTAAACCATCGATGGTTTGGTCATGTAGAGAGGATGGATGAAAGGAAAATAAAAAAACAAATATACAGGGTGTATCAAGAGTGGTAGAGACCTGAGACATAAGATCTTAAGTCTCAACATGTCCAGTAGTCACTCTGGCTACAATTTCCTTCACACCGAAACACAGCAGTGCATTTAAACTGCTGTTTGACGGGAGAAACAGACATTGCGCTGGTACCTACCCAGGCGGCCTCTCACATACTAGAGACCTAACAACAGCAGTTTAACCATTATGAATACCAAATCTTATTGAACGTTTTATCTCCTCTTTAAACATGATTTAACTAATTTACGTTTATGTTGTTGATTATCGGTTTTTTTATGAATAAGTAAAGTTAATAATTTACATATTTTACCTTCCTAGATTTTTATCTCTTATTCCATGTTTTAATTTAACTTAATTTTAATTTTTGTTTATGTGGTTCATTAGCGCTTTTTTAAGAATAAGGGGGGTTAATAACTGATAATTTACATATTTTTCCTTCTCAGATGTCAAATATGTCCAGACTTGTATCAGAAGCCGGATCACTACAAACTTCACATGAGGGATCACGGCTCTCTACCGGTATACAGATGTAATATATGTGACAGAACGTTCAGCGATTCCAGTAATTTTACTAAACACAAGAAGGTTCATAATCTACAGGTTTTGATTTGTGATATATGCACGAAGAAGTTTCAGGCTATGTCCTCACTTATACGGCATATGGAGGTATGTATTTAGTATTTATTTAGGTTAAAAGTACACTGTAACCTTCCCAGATAAATGGCCTATACATAGTGGCATTGCCGTAAAATAGTACTTCTTGATTTTGTAGCATAATATTTCGTGTAACTTTTATGAAAATGTTTTGGGTGCCTGACTGTTTGGGTCTTTTTAATAGACAGATCAATGCATCATATGAATAATTTAATTATGATATTACATAATTTAATTGTTACCAAGCTTACACATTAATTATTATAATATATTGTTTACTCGTCTGTGATGCATAGTCTTCGATCAAATATACACTAGATACAACATGAGCGCTTAGAAAATGGCACCAAAAAAGAGTGCTTAAGCACTCTTTCGCCTTCAGTCACGCACCGACCGTTGCATCTAAAACGTCGTAAAACTTTAGACAATATTATTTGAAAAGCTACTTTAAGCTCCAGGAATAAGGTGGAATTTGTGTTAATATATTTGGAATATGTGATCTTTTTGTTTACTTTTTTTAATGTCATGCATCGGTGCCACTTTTTAACAGAACTTTTACAGGGAACTGTGTATCTAGTGTATATTTGATCGAAGTGCATAGTAGTTTAACACTTACATAATTATAGTGGTATTGCCTTAGAAACTTTTTTTTTCAACTAATTTTGAAATGAGAAATGGGAATGTTAAATAACCTTTTTTATGGTTTATTTATATTTAGTTAAATGCGTAAACCTATCCAGTATAGTAGTTTCTGAGATTAGCGCGTTCAAACAAACAAACTCTTCACATTTATAGTATAGATAGATACTTTTTGACTTCAGTCCACATCAGAAACATATTATTTCCTGTACTAAATGGTTTATATTGAAATTCAATGTGGCTCTACTGCTTTTTCCATCCCATCCCATCCTGTCCCAATAGACCTTGTTAAGAGAAAAAATTCCGTCATACATAATTGTAGCATAATTTCAACCGTTTACACAACATACGCAATGGATGCACTCAAAAGTAATAAAAGTTCCCCGTTTTTGAAACATTTTTTACTACTGCTCCGCTCCTATTGGTCATAGCGTGATGTTATGTAGCCTATAGCATTCCTCGATAAATTACCTACCTAACACCAAAGTATTTTTTTTCAATTTACCCAGTACTTTTTAAGATAACCAGGCACAAACAAAGAAACAAACTCTTCATCTTTGTAATTTAGTATAGATAAGACGAAAAATATAGACATTTGACAGCCCCCGTGGTTAGACGCCGCCTGTGGAACGAGAAGCCGCGGGTTCGATCCCTGCACCGAGAGAAATGTTTGTGCGGCCCACAAATATTTCTTTCGGGTCTGGTTGTTTGTGAGAGCGAAGTCTCTCGTAGTTCCTGATACACGACACAAGACTCGATCTTAGTGTGGGGTCAGGACTATGTATGTGACTGTTGGGTGTTATTATTATTTAATAAAAATAAACATTTCTTCCACAGATACACAAAGTAACGAAGCCAATCAATTGTGAGCTGTGCGAAAGAGTATACTATACGGAATCAGCATACAAAAAACACAAAAGGATATATCACGAAAAATCGGTCACAAAATTCAAGTGCTACATTTGCAGGCAACGGTTTATAACTTTGAAGGAAAAATGGGACCACTTATGGCTCGTTCATCAGGAGAGAAAACTAAAAGCTGACTGTCCTATATGTAAGAAGGGTTTCAGGAAAATGAGGGATGTAAATGCACATATAAAGACGGAACATGCTCAAGTCAGGATACCCAAGATGAGTCAGCCTAAAGACCGATATGGGAAATTTGCAAAGTCAGACAACGGGGAAACCGATGCCATTGAGACTTTGATTGTCTATGAATGATACATGTTGTACCGTATGAGACCATATCGGTGGCTGTTAAGCAAGAGATTCCACCAAGAGTTCGATTGGTGTGGGTTAGGCCACCAAGCCAGCCTAATGCGAGGTAGGCACTATGGAAAATCGAAGTTGTGTTGTCTATTTAGATTCACAAGACTAGACCGCAAGTTCGATTGAGGTGGGTTAGGCCGCCACGCAGGCCTTGTTCAGGTTGGTGATACCATCGAAAATTGAAGTTTCGTTATTTATTGTGATTCACGATCGGTCTCGGCCTCGGTTCGATTGAGGTGGGTTAGGCCGCCACGCTAGTCTAATGCCGACTTATTGTGTCAACTATTTAGATTTATGTCCCACCATTGCAATCCTTGTAAGCCAGCATCGACACGTAAAAAGTAAGGCTTTTAAATTATATTTTAGACTTTTTATACAAAATAGCAAATAGTAACATGAAATATGACTGCTTCAGTGGCAGTTGTACTACGGCACATTACAACGCTGAGGCGTCGGGTTCGAATCCCGGGTGGGCAATTTTAATCTATTACCAGCCCGGAGTCAATTTGTGCCCGATATGGCGATAGGCTCGCCTCCTATCACATCGTAAGATGGAACACAATGTGAAACTTTGGTGTCCTGTTAGCACCTCTGCCTACCCCTTCTGGAAAAAAGCGTGAGTTTATGCATGTATGAAACGTGAAATATACAGGGTATATCAAGACTGCTACCGAAAACGAAGCCGGGTGGTAGTTTAAGCGACTTCAGACACAATGCAACAGAAAATGTTGGAAAAAAAACAATATTTTTTTTTGTTATTTTTTTTATTTGGTCGTATTTCGGTGGTAAATACATTATTTCGTAAAATAATAGTGTATACTTTTATTTATAAAAACTCTAAGGTATAAAAAAGTTTAAATTATCATTTTAGTTAAAACTATGGATTTACCACCCAAAAATGACGATATTTAAAAAAATGATAAAAAAAATTGTCGCGTTTCTTAGCAAAATGTTTAGTTGCATTGTGTTTGTAGTCACTAAAACTACCACCCGGCTTCGTTTTCGGTAGCAGTCTTGAGATACCCTGTATGTATATTATAATTAGCTTAAAACAGGGACTGTAGAGTAAAATATATATTTATCTCGCTTAATAGTCACAATGTAGTTTAACGCATCAAGTTATTTGTTTATTATTTTAACTATAATTTGTAGTATATAAGAAAACTAGCGGCCCGGCCCGGCTTCGCCTGGGTGCAAATACAGATTCCAGTCCATATTTTATTTAAAATCAATATGACAGCCGTTGTCTAAACTGCTTATCCATTTTCAATCCCATCCTGTACCTATTCTTATGTCCCATTTTATCTACCTTATATTCTATTCTATCCCATCTCTCCAGATTCAAATCATTATTTTGCTGTGGAAATATTATAACACTGTTACTACTCCGACGACATTCATTGAAATCAATTAAAAGATACCATAGATGACCCGACCACGCTTCGCTATGGCTTAGTTATTATATGATGAATTTTATATTGAATTATTTAGCATAGCAAAAAAGCCCGACCCACCTTTGCCTGGATGCAGATATTTTTTTATTTTACTCCACACCAAATACATGTTATTTTTCGTATAAGCTCTTGTATACCTAAACATGAATTAGCTATCCTACTGTCCTGCTCAATTCCGTCCCATCCCGTCTGTTCAGTCACTTCCCGATACGTCCCGTCTTTTCTCTTCATTGACCATCCCGTCTTATACCGTGCATTTACATTTCGTCCTATCAAATGTGTCAGCTATCCCAGTCCTCTCCCCTACCTCCCACTCTATTATATCCCGTTTCTCCATATCCAAATAGTGTGCCTTATAAATTTTTGACATTAAACACTTTAGCGATTTTGATTATCCATGCAATATTCCATCCCTTATTTCACCCCTAGTATGCTGTTTTCCAAAAACATTACGCCATTACTTTTTGTTAGTAATAAAGAGATTAAATATAAATTTTCATAGAAATACACTCACACACACAATTAATGTAGTAACGGTCATTGAGTAACGGTAGTAACAATTATATATAACTGGTTTCTCAAGACACAGACAACGCCTAATTTGAGAATCCCTGCAATATTCTCCATAATTATATAAAATTGTTATTTTATTCAGTTCAGTTTTTATTTTTATGTGTTATTTTATGAAAGATTTTTCATTTTCAAGTGACATTCTATCTTGAAAAGAAGTAAAACTTCTTACGTGTGAATATTATTTATTTGATTGTCCTATATTTATTTAGCTTCATAATATACTCTTTAGTTTACACAAATTAAATTTCTGAACGTATGCATAAATATTTGACAACCAATTTAAATGTCAACCACTTTTCATTACTGTCATTATTTTACATCTTTAAAATCTAAAATACGCCATTAATCGAATATTGTGGATATATGTTGTCGATTCGAAACCTTTATTTAAATACGTTATTTAATTTGAGGGAAGAGTTTACCGTATTGACGGTATGAACATTAAATGTTTGACAGTTACAAACCCATGAACATTTTACAACTCCTTATAAATAAGAAATTAATTGAAAAAACATTTTCCAGTAGACCAAACTGTAAATCTAAACCATTCTCGAATCTCCACGAACACACACAAAAAATTTCATCAAAATTGGTCCAGTCGTTTAGGAGGAGTTCAGTCACATACACACGCACACAAGAAATATATATATTAAGATATGTTGTCTTATTAAATCAGTCAAAATGTTCCTGTAAATGATTACATAGCAAAGTCAACCTTATGTCGCCAACTTAAAGCACATAATTCTATCACATAACGAAGTCAAAATATTTGTAAATGTTACAATGAAAATTCAGTCTTATTCCAACTTATTAGAGTTCATATTTCTATGAAATAAATCGACTTATGAAATCGCGCGTATTCTGCGCTATACGCGCGTCTTTTAGCGAACCAATGCTTATCTTTAAAGAAATTTGTGTTTTATGTTACCGGAATATAGTTGAATTTGCTGTGTTCATTTTTAGGTTAACTTACTATTTTTGCTGTAAAGTATATAATAGTTTTTATATATTATTATATTTATAAAGTTAGTTTACGTAATTTAAAATATGTATGTGAATATAAATTGGGTTAGATTTGAATAACATTTCCTGACTAATACATTGACAGTTTATAAGCCTACTTTAGTTAAAAATAGACTACAGAACCCATAGATAATTGTTATAAAAAAACGCAATTGATGGCATGTATTTTAAAATCATTTTGACAAATAGAAACCAGGTAAGCAATATTTTGAGATGAAAAGTTACTTATTTTTATGTAAAACATAAATTATAAATGATTTCTATTTAAAAAGACCATGCGAACTAATGTAACAATTAATCTTCAAGTAAAGATATTTCTAATTCTGCCCTCCTCACTCGTATGCCGCTATATATTCTGTCTAGTATATCACTACATAGTATAAAACAAAGTCGCTTTCTCTGTCCCTATGTCCCTTTGTATGCTTAAATCTTTAAAACTACGCAACGGATTTTGATGCGGTTTTTTTAAATAGACAGAGTGATTCAAGAGGAAGGTTTATATGTATAATACGTATATATTATTGTACAGAAATCTGTTTGTACCCGGGCGAAGCTGGGCCGGGCTACTAGTATAACATAAAAGTTTTCCACTTCTAAAAATCAATACTATTTTCTATGACACTTATAATTCACTTCAAACATTACACCCCCAAGTATATTTATATGTAAGTTAGGTAAGTTAAATTATTCCTGTGCAGTGAAAATAGTTAAAATGATAGACAATAAAATAAATTATGTCAGGAAAACCGTACAAGTAGAATTAAGCGACATAAAATTAATATGCATTTAAATAAGAATGATTTTAAAATATGCATGACTTTTACAATATTAAACTGACTTACAGCAGTGTAAATGCAGTATTGTGTTTCGGTTTGAAGGACATTGTGGCCAGAGTAACTACTGGACATATTGAGACTTCACATCTTATGTCTCAGGATGGCGAGCGCTGTGGAACGCCAAGCATTGTTTTGTAATTCATTGTTGTTGGTGTTGTTTGGTTTTGCTACTGTTTATGAGCGGTCGTATCGCTTACCATCAGGCGAACGGCATGCCGCCATACATTGTAATATAAAATGTGAAACGGTGATATTAAAAATTTGACAGTGCAATTAACTTTATGTGGGATTATGTATACTTGAGAGATTTTCGTTTAAAAAGTGTGTTTCGTGGGTGGATTCGTTTATTAGCAGCATAAAATATATCGGTGCGTATGCGTTGCGAGCGCGGCGAGGAAGCTAGCCGGAAGGAAGTAGGAAGAGGTGAGGTGAGGTGCGGGAGCGGGACGGGAGCGCACACGGCTGCGTTCATTATATGGCGTATCGCCTTGGCAGCCGTCCCCGGGTAATCCGAACGCGGTTTGCTACATGCTCCCCCTCAAGTTCAGGAGTACGCCCTCGTTCCTGAACTGGTAATCTCATAACCCTAGCGGGACGACCTCTTTTCCTTTTGGAAATCACCGGTTTTGGTGGAGATTCTCTATTGCCCTGATACCGAGTTATGTCTTCTACGTGGTATCTACCTATAGGTTCATTTGAAGAATTAATATGCGCGAGCTTAAATGTCGTTGGACTTACTTTCTCGGCAATACGATATGGGCCGTCGCGTCGCGGAACAAATTTAGACGTAAGATCTTTAGAAGTATTACTTAGAACGTGAGACTTAAGGAGGACTAAGTCACCTACCTGAAAGGTATCTGCAGGTCGGCGTGAAGCATCGGCACTCTCCTTACTTTTGTCTTGCTGAGTCTCCACACGTTCGCGAATAGCTGTTAGGGACTTAATAAATTTTCTAAGATAAGGTGTCATTTGAGGTATAAAATTATCCTTCTCTAAAATAGAGCGTATATCATGCTTTACTTCTGTAGGGGACCTCATTTCCCTCGCAAATGTGAGATATGCAGGTGTTACACCTGTAGTGCGACACGGGGCACTATTTAAAGCAAATCGAACAACTGGCAAGTGCCTTGGCCATGACGTATGGTCTTCTTCTACCAGATGGGAAAGCAACGCTTTTAAATCGCGGTTCTTTCTCTCTGCAGGGTTCGCCTGAGGATGATACAAAGGAATTAGATTCTGTTTGATGTCTAAAACCAACATACACTGACGCATCAGTGCGGATACAAATTGGACTCCATTGTCCGATATAATTCTACGCGGTAGACCATACCTCATAAAATATTCCTCGATAAGAATCTTGGCACAAGCTTCAGCTGAGGCTTCCTTCAGAGCATACAGCTCTGTCCATCGAGTAGCAGTGTCTTCTACCAAGAAAATCCACCGCTCCCCCTGATCTCCTTCTGGCAGAGGTCCGAAAAGATCGATGGCTAGTACCTCATTACGTTGATTAATCACCGGCGTTTGTAGAAGTCCAGGTGGTTTACTATTTGCGGCTTTGTACCGTTGACAGTTGATGCAGGCCTTTACATAATTGGTTATGATTCTCCGCATCCCTGTGAAATAAAATAATTGGGCTACCTTTTGATAGGTTCTATCGATACCAGGGTGGCCGGCAGTCGGTGAGTCGTGTAGGTCTTTTAAGATCTCAGCAACTTGATCAGCAGCAACTACTAGTTGAGGGGACTCGCAATCCGAATCAGGATTATAGCGGAATAGGACTCCTTGGTCCATAAGAAAACCCCTTTCTGACCACCTTTGAGCCGCAATCTCATCTACACCTTCAAGCTCGTTTATGATCTTGACCAGGTTTGAATCACTTACCTGCATTTTTCGCAGATCGCTTGGCTTTTTATTACCTCCCCCTGCACTGAAGACATGTGAATAGCGCATGAGGTTGTCAGCCAGTTCTTTACGCTCAGCTGGCTGTAGATGACTGCCCTTGTCATCCCGAAGAATTTCGGTGGCGCCACAAGCTATATTATGATTAGACATCGGTTCGAAATAAAGTTTATATTTAACTTTAGCATTCCTACTAAAATACCAAAGATTTTTGTGAAAATCAATACCTATTCCGGCTGCGGAGATAAAATCAATGCCTAACAAAGTTTCATTATTAGTCGCTTGTGGGAAAATTAAGAATGGTATAGTAATAATTGTATGTACTAGCTTTACGTTAAGCGTCGTGGTCAGTACTTCCATCTCCCGAGCAATTCCATCCGCGAGTTTCACAACCCTAGTAGCGGGCACAAGAGGGTGTCCCTTACGTTGAAGGAGAGCATATAACGTGTAACCGGCTATACAGTGTTTGGCGGCTGTATCTATTAAAGCAGTACCCGAAATACCCAAAATCTCGATTTTTAATATTGGACGTCGATGTCCAAGGTCATTCGGTGTACCACGTCGGCTACCACGCAATTCACCACTTTCATAAGCATGACAATTATTACAAAATACAATATTATGAGTTGTACAATCATTCTTAAAATTTACATTTTTTCGGTTACGCACTTTAGCACTACAGTTCCTAGTTTTGGCCTTCAAATTGTTATTTGATAAAGATCGCGTATTTGAAACGCAGTACGATTTAATACTACAAAACCGTTCACTGAATTTATTGGACGCATCCGCGGCACTATGCGTATATAAATTATTCGCACCTTGTTCACTCCGCGATAACTTACGGCAATGTTGTTTCGAATGTCCGTACCGCTTACAGTACGAACATACTGGACGCTTGTTGACACTTCTATCGGCGTCCGGGTTGAGCATGGCGTGATGAAGGGCGGGAACGCTCGATCGCGTCGCCCTTGACGCGGGTGACGTGGCAGGTTCAGCGCCGGAATGTGTTGCTAGGCGCTGCGACGGCGGCGGCGGCGGCGGCGGCTTCATCAAAGGAAATGGCGCGGCCGCAGCGCGGGCGCACTTCGGTTCGCTTGAAGGACACGATTCTTTTTCAAGCAGCGAATCTTCAATATTTCGAGCATTTCGAAGAAGTTCTACGAATGTACTAAAGTCATCTCGTCGAAGACGTTGACGAATACGAGCATTGAGTAAGCCGTATGTCATATCTAGTCTAGCTTTGTCAGATAAATCCTCTTTAGGAAGCCTAGACATTAGGGCTCGTATTCGCGCCACAAATAAATCTGTATTTTCATGTGACTTCTGTGGCGAAGAAAATATTTCCAAATAAATGCGGTGTGGGGGCCGGCGGTCGCCATAGGCACTAATAAGGTTATCTTTGGCTTGAGGCCATGTAGATATGGTGTCTTTAAGGCCTTGCCACCATGTTGCTGCATCATCTACTAACAACATTGACAATCCGCGTATAATATTTAAATCGGATACCTGAGCGCAATCGGCGTAGCTCTCCACGGCGTCTATAAAAGCATCCACGCTTTCGTTGGCACGGCCCCCGAAGGTGCTTTTGCATCGCGCCAGGGTGCCTGAAGAGGTACCTTCGCTAGTTGCGGGTGTCGAACATCGTTGCTGCGCGACGATACACTGTAGCGCGTCCCTGAAGGCTTCCGTTTGAGACCGCAGGAAGGCACTAAAACTTTCCTGCGTGAACGTTAAGTCCGGCTCACGCGGCGAATGGAGCGCCTGGGCCTGCGATGGCGGCGGCGACGGCGTCCGATCATCTTCACGGGTTGCGCGCAGGTTTTCGATTGCGCTTCTTGTAGTAGGCATTGTAAGTTTTGCTTCGAAACTGTAAATGTATTACAGTACTGCCGGTCACTAGATTTTTGTTGCACGTACACACTAAACACTACTAATAGTCTGCCATCTTGAAACACAAAAGTTACAAACACACGTTGAGCGCCAGTTTCGTGGGTGCAATCTTTTTACACGAAGTTCCAAACACACGTTGAGCGCCAGTTTCGTGGGTGCAACCTTTTTACACGAAGTTCCAAACACACGTTGAGCGCCAGTTTCGTGGGTGGATTCGTTTATTAGCAGCATAAAATATATCGGTGCGTATGCGTTGCGAGCGCGGCGAGGAAGCTAGCCGGAAGGAAGTAGGAAGAGGTGAGGTGAGGTGCGGGAGCGGGACGGGAGCGCACACGGCTGCGTTCATTATATGGCGTATCGCCTTGGCAGCCGTCCCCGGGTAATCCGAACGCGGTTTGCTACATGTGTAAATTCTTTCAATCGATTTAGGATTGTTTGGTCGACTCATTGACATAATATTATACTAGAGCGGACATCGGGAACAAAATCTCTGCGCATTGTGCTGATACAGATCCCATTGAAGCGAGAGCGAAGATGATGTTGCTGCGTAGGCGTGACAGAGACAGAAACAGAAGGAGTGCTACGGTAGCGTTCATTTTTGTTTCAAACATTTTGTTTGCAGTTTGCCCTCTAGTTTAATATCTCAATGGGTGGACTAAATACAATTTCCTTCGCTCATGTCATGCAATTATTAAGTATCGGACATTTACAACGCTTTTATATTTTACTGTCGAAGTAAAAGTGTACAGCCGATCAAAACAAATTTAAAAACGAGTTCTCTAAATACATTCATTTTCAAAATATTTTCATTTTTGCGTAATGCAAAATGAAGTGTATTTCTGCATATTAACATTCATGTGTGATGTTTACTAAAATAATATATGTAAACTTATGTATTGTATAGTGTTTTCGAAGTTAAAAATAATTTCGTATCACCCACGCCTTGGTTAATATTTAGACATAATATTAGTATAGTTTGTATATAATATGAAATGAAATGCCTAGTTTTAATTGTTATTGTGATACTGTTTATAAAATTATGAAATTTTGTTATCAGATGCCTGCGAAATATAATATCGTATATAAACATTGTTTTATTTACCTTCTTTTTTCCCAATGATACATAACAATGCATTTTACACCTAAACCACGTGTTCCCTCCTTCCTATAACCCTGGGTAAAGAGAAATCTTGGCGGGCCTTTATAATTGCATCGAATGGCATGGGACCATCGTTTGATGACATTGGATACTTTGTATGGACTGAATTTGCACTTACCATCAAGTGCAATGCAATCACTTTGCCGTGAATACTAATAGGCTATTCATTGGCAGCTTATAAACCTATTTTAGTTATCGAATAATTTTGTCTTTTTCGCTCAATCTTAATTCAAAAATCGTTCGATAGGTATAACAATTTCGACAATTAAAATAGATTTAACGCCGTAAGTATCTTTCTACACAATGTTTTCACATACTTTTAAACTAATTGTGATTAAATAATGCTTTTAAACTTTGAATCTAATATTAAACATATCACCATTATCGACGTATGGACTAGCACAGTCATACGGGCCTATAAGAGACACTAACCACTAGCATTCACAATAGTTATAATTGCCCCGAAAAAGATCTGGAACAAAAATCTATAAATTGAAAGTGAACGAGTCAGATTTGACATATTAAACAAAAAATAAAAATTACTGAGGGTAGTTATTGTCATGTAAATAATGATTTATTTTTTAACTACCCTATTAATATTTATTTTTATCTCCTGTCACTTTCTGCTCTCCTGGTACTTCGATGGCCCATATTCGTATTTTTACAGCATTGGTTTTTTGAATTTGATAAAAATATTTTAATTATTTAACTACCCTATTAATATTTATTTTTATCTCCTGTCACTTTCTGCTCTCCTGGTACTTCGACGGCCCATATTCGTATTTTTACAACATTTGGTTGTGAATTCGATAAAATTGTTTTTTTTTTTATTTAACTACCCTATTAATATTTATTTTTACCTCCTGTCACTTTCTGCTCTCCTGGTACTTCGACGGCCCGTATTCGTATTTTTACAGCATTGATTGTGAATTCGATAAAAATGTTTTTTTTATTTAACTACCCTACTAATATTTAATTTTTACCTCCTGTCACTTTCTGCTCTCCTGGTACTTCGACGGCCCATAATCGTATTTTTACAGTATTGGTTGTGAATTCGACAAAAATATTTTTTATTTAACTACCCTATTAATATTTATTTTTACCTCCTATCACTTTCTGCTCTCCTGGTACTTTGATGGCCCATATTTGTATTTTCTATTGGTTTTATATTTTTAAATTTAGGGTAGCGCAATGTAATCATTGTAAATATGTTTTATTTATTAAACTACCCTATTAATCTTTATTTTTACCTCTTGTCACTTTCTGTTCTCCTGGTACTTTGAGTTTGTATTTTTAAGGATTTCGAGCTACTGTTTTTTCCCTACCCTCATTCAAAGTTGTATTATGAATTTGTGTGATGATTGGTTTATCAATATCATCGTATTCTTATTTGAATTTCAAGAACTTTAAGATAGATCTGATGCCCCCTAACTCTCCTTATTGTATATTTATTTTTGGTAGTGTTATTTACTATTTTCATATCATACTTATATACCTAATTCGTTCCTGAAAATGTATGTTAGGATGTCAAATAAAAACAACAATATTCAAAATAAAACACATTTTAATTATGTAGCTAGATGATTAACAAATAGTCATTCGCATGATCGTCGCAATACAACAAGTCAGCGCCATCTATCCGACGCGTTCTGTACTACGCTTAATATAAGTCGCGTCCATACGGGAATTTCTCACTACCCTCTACATGGTGATATTGATACATGGTACGTAATTTAACCCACATGTTTCTCATTACCTCAGGTGACATTGTACATAATTTGAATAAAATTGAGACTATTTTTGTCAATAATCGTGATTTTAATTTTCACGATTTTTGGGCATCCATATATATACGAGTATGTTTACCGCTTAGCTGAACTTTAGTTTGGTTTGGGAACTTACCTGAGCCGTAAAAATACTATGTATCTTGACTTGGATTGACTAAAAGCCTTGAAACTTAAAATCACGATTTTTGACAAAGTTATCTAGCAGTTTTTGTTCAAACTTGGTACAATGTTACCTAGGGGGGTTGGGAACATGTGGTTTAAATTAAATACCATATGTCATTATCACCCTGTATATTAAGAAATTCACATACGGATGGTAATGTGGTAAATAAGGCCAATTTATACCCAACGCGTGGCCAGTGTTGGAGCCAATATTTCCTATAAATAAAATCGAATTTAATTAGTAAAATGAAGGTGATTTTTCATGTAATTTTTGCACCAATATATTGGGTGTCAAACCCGAAACCACGATTATTTGGTCATATCCATACATTCATAAAGAGAGAAAGAGAGAGATTTTTAATATTTTAATAAAAGGTTTAAACTCATCAAGATATACTAGTAAAGCCATCTTGAAATAATGTTTGGAGCATAAAACTATTGCTGTCCTTCTTACTCATACGCGGCACTATGTTTTGTCTCTCTTTTTTCGTTTGGTCTGAACATGCGCCGCACATATTTACTTGACGATGCCTGAAATAATATACCTTATGGCCTAAATATTATGCAATTCAAAACAATAAATAATTAAATTTAAAATACAGCTACAATCTTTTTACAAATAACTTTTTGGAGGAGTAATTTAATTCTATATTTTGATTTTATTTTTTCAACTTTTCGTGGTCAACGTGTACAAATTGTTATTTTTCGTTCCTTCTAATATTATATTTATAGTGCAATTAAAATCAATGCCCTCTAATTATGTAAGAAAACTTAAAACAATGATTTAAGAACTTCCTTATTTTATCTGTCTGTCCAAAGTACAATAAAAATGAAACTAAAATGAGACCAAACTGGAGTCAAACTCAACAGAAATTGTTTAAATGATTCTTGGAGAGAAAATAATTAGTGAACATACATAAAAAATACATAGAACATACTTTCTTAAAGTCGGTTAAAAGTTCAAATTCATATTTGCTTATAAATATTTTTCAATAAAACATACAGGCTCCAACACGCACCAATTTCGATTCTGTATGATTTTGGTGAAATTCTAACTTTTTCACAATATATATATTATTGAAATAAAACTATTATTTACGGAGTTTATCGCGGATTTGGTTTATTTTTTATATATTTTAACTTCCCGACGTTAATTTGTATATCGTTAATAAATATATTACAATATAGCATGATAAAATAGTGCTATGTAATTTATCAGGCAATCAAATCAATAGATCAAAACATTTGATATCTAAAATAAGTTTTAAAACTGTTTATGAATAAGGACATATCCTTAGATTATTAAATCTCGACTAGATATACATAAAATATTGAAAGATGGAATTTTTTTTTTCTAAATTAGTGCAAAAATATCGAAAGTATTACCAATATTTTGACAAGCCGTATGTACACGCTGTATCCAGACTGCGAGCTAAACCGAAGCCGGGTGGTAGTTGAAGTGACTTACAAACACAATGTAACTAAAAAAATCCCAAAAAAATATGCAACGATTTTTTTTTTCACTTTTCATCGTTTTTGGGTTGATAAATATATCGAAGTTTTACCACAATAATAATTTAAATCTTTACGAACTGTAGCGAATTAAAAATGTTGTGCATTATATTTTTAGCAAAAACTATGTATTTGTCACCCAGAAAAAATAAAAAATGAAAAAAAGGCGCTATTTTTTGCAAAATTTTTAATTACATTGTGTCTGAATTGACTGAAACTACAACCTGGCTTCGTTTTCAGTGGCGGTTTGGAAACACCCTGTATATACAAGCCCAGCAGTGGGCAGTTAGAATTTCACCAAAACACCCATAGACACTTTAACAACGTCACCATATAACTTTATAATGCATATAAACTAAATTATTAAAATTTTTACAAAAAAAAAACCTAGAAACACTATTGCAGATAATATATTTCCGATAGTTGATTTTTCAAAACTTTGTATTTGTAAAAGTTCATTATTTTTTCATTTATTTAATATTTGAGTACTTTGTGCTCTTGGGGTAACTTTGTGCCACCATATTGAGAATATGATTTGAGTTAAATTTCATATATTTATTCCCTCTAAATTTCTTTATTTCTAGTTTTTTATAAGTTACTAGCAACATGTCTGGCTTTGCCTGGGTGCAGATACTTTTTGACAAGGCATCCGTTTTTGTAACATTTTTCATCAATGTTCCGCTCCTATTTGTCATAGCGTGATGTTATATTGTCATTCCTCGATAAATAGGTTATTTAACACCAAAATAAGTTTTCAATTAAAACCAGTATTTTCTGAGATTAGCACGTTCAAACAAACTGTTCAGCTTTATATATTAATATAGTTATAAATAAAACCCATATAATAAAAAGAAATCAAAACAATTTTCAGCTCAAATTCTCAAAAAAGGTGTCACAAAGTTACTCCCTATCCACAAAATAACACCAACTTATTAATTTATAAATTTAAATTAGGTTTAGGGTTCCATAGGCAACAAGGGATTTGAAACCTTATATTTCAAATATACAAAGCTTAGCTCAAAAATTTTAACTAAAAAGCTATAATTTAGCGTAGGTATAACACCAGCAATTTGTAAAATTAAACATTTGAAATTAAACTAATATTATGGATTTTATCTTGATTTTTATCCGTCTGTATCAGTCCGTATATGTCTCACTGCAGGGCACGGGCCTCATCCACAATCGAGAGTACGATTGAGAGTGGTTAGGCCATATATTCCACCACGATAACCTAGTGCGGATTGGCGGACTTTACATAACATTGACATTTTGTAAATATGCTGCAGTTTCGAAGTAACATTTCAAAAAATCATCAACGAAAGACACCATAAAATTAGTTTAATTTCAATGTGTAATATGCGAAAAAATAAGAACCGTCAAATAAAATCTATTTTTTTGGGCAAACTGAAGATTTTTAATCAATTCTATACTTTTTAAACTATAATATATCAGTAACTAAAACAAAAAACTCTCACCATACAAAGTTTCAAAAATCATTCCGACGAGTTAGGTCACAAAATCGTAACCTAGGTATTTCTTATTTTTCCGCCTTACCCTTGATGCTGCTTTTTTATCCTCATAATCTTCAGAATCATCGTAACTATTCTGGATGACCCAATCCTGAGGTTCCGTCTTGACTTGACTTGTTGAGGACAATCTCTTACGCTTCTTCTTGGCCGAATCATCCTTCCTTTTCTTGGGACGTTCATCCAAAACCAAATGCTGGTATTCCTCAACAATATAATTCTCTGGTTCATAGCTCGTTGTAATTTCCACACCGACTGAAGGATCCACATCGGGTAGTATGTAGTAATTTTCAAAATCACCTTGTAGTGTTATTTCGTTCATTTCAGCTGTAAAATGACGTTTCTTTTTACCAGTATTGCAATGCTTGATGTATGCATATTTGGGTTTAGGCTCTTCTGGGATTATGTTCACAATCCACTCCTTGTTGTCCACAACAGGGATCTCTTTGACTTCCTCCATAGTAATTTCCTGTTCTTCTGCTATTTCATAAATGAAATTGTCTGTGATTGTGTTGTCGTCCATTATTTGCAGGACTTCGTTTGCCGGTTGCTCTGACGTTGACGTTTGTGGGATTATCTGGGAAAATAAAAAGTATTGTTTTAATAATTATTATTCAGTGATTATACAGGGTCTATCAAGACTACAACCTAAATAATCTGATCTGATGATGCACATTTTTCTAATAATCCTAATAAAACATAAATTTGCAAGGTATTTAGATTTTTCTGATGAAAAGTATGTGTAAAAGTAACTGCTCATCAAATAAAGGTACTATAATAAAAAAATATTTTTTTATTGTAGTTTCTTTATGTGACTGTTTAGGAGAGGAGGAAACCATACTATTGAAATGATTTTTTTTTACATTTTCCTGCGATAAGACCGCCTGTTGTACTTTTTTCTATTGTGATTTTTTTACTTTTGTTTTACATTTGGTGGACAATAAGGTTAAAATAAATAAAATAATTTTACTGACCTCGATCATCTGCTTAGTGTCCGTCATCTTGGTGATAACCTGTTCGGATTGTGTAATGGAAGCCTCTGCCTTGTCCGTCTCCACTTTAACTACCCACAGCTGCTTGCGTTGCAGGTTCTTTAACGACCTACAAAATATACAAAACATATACCGGGGGTGCAGGAAAATGGGGCACTTGTTAAGTTGGATAAAAGGGTGTCGTATCACTACATAGTATAAAACAAAGTCACTTTCTCCGTCCCTATGTCCCTTTGTATGCTCAAATCTTTAAAACTACGCAACGGATTTTGATGCATTTTTTTTAACAGATAGAGTGATTCCAGAGGAAGGTTTATGTGTATAATACATACATATTATTGTAGAGATATCTATTTGCACCCGGGCGAAGCTGGCCCGGGCCGCTAGTTAATAATATGATAATAAACAAATAATATTTGGAAAAAACCTATCCATTTTGGAGTTAAGACCATTTAAAGTTTTAAGTATTACCACCACTTTTTCGCGTAAAACTAATTGGAACGGATAGAGAACAAGATTTTAACATATACGTGTTTTTTCGTTTCGTCGTTAATTAAATGGTTATCGGAATATAACATGAAAACCATTTCAACAGCAATAAAACTTTCAACGACTTCGCCTTAACACTTTTTACAAATAGGCGATATTATGACCATTGATAGTCAATCACCACGCACTATAACGGTGAAGGAAAACATCGTGAGGAAACCTGCATACCATACCATATGTAAAGTCCGCCAACTCGCACTAGGCCAGCGTGGTGGACTATATGGCCTAACCACTCAAAATAATATTCTCGATTGTAGAGAAGGCCCTGCAGTGGGACTTATATGGGCTGATACAGATACAGATGTCATGACCTCTCAGAACGTTGGCGTAATTTATTAAGGGGAAGCACGTGTAATGTTAATTCTTGATTTCTCGGCATCTATGTTATAATCAGAGTAAGCTACGAAAATTCATTGTAATCTAGACGCAATCACGATTTACTAAAATGTATATAAGCAGGTGCGCCATTCCTTTGGACACCATGTATACATTTTTAAAGCACTGTTGTGTTTCGGTTTGAAGGATATTGTAGCCAGAGTAACAACTGGACATATTGAGACTTAACATCTTATGTCTCAGGATGGCGAGCGCAGTGCCAAGCATTGCTTTGTGATTCATGGTGTTTGGTTTTGCTATTGTTCATGATCTGTCGTATCGCTTACCATCAGGCGAATGGTATGCTCGTCGCGCCACTCATTGCTATAAAAAAATCTCTTTTGCGGGTTTTAAATAGGTTCTCCCTAAACTTTGACACTATGACTGGAAGTATTCAGCAACTTTTACATACCACATGGATTACATTTGAACTAAGGCATAACCCCATTCAATCGTTCTATTGTTAAAGAGGCTCGTGCTCTGTAGTGGGACGTATATGGGCTGTTATATTAATATTACTTACAAATAACCCAGCGTGTCGACCAACTGTCTCACATTGAGACGGGAGACGCTGTCCATGGATTCTTTGACGGGCGGCTCCAAGCTGTAATTATGGTCCATCCGTACTATCTCGGCAACTGGGGACAAAGAAACATACATACATAACATACATAAACTCACGCCTTTTTCACAGAAGGAGTAGGCAGAGGTGCCACGACACCCACATTTCGCCTTGTATGTTCCGTCCCACGATGTGATAGGGGGCGAGCCAATCGCCATATCGGGCACAAATTCCTGACTCCGGGCTGATAATGAATAGAAAAATCCAATATCACTTCGCCCGGGATTCGAACCCGAGACCTCAGTTTTGTAACCGTACCCTAGTACACTTACGCCACCTAGGCAGTCAAAGAAACATTATTATAATGAAGTATATTCGTTTGGAAATGTACAATAATTTGTATAACAGATATTTTGACATGTAACCGGAGTAAACGCGCAAAATGTTTGCTTTTTGAGATTTGTTATATAATTTAGTTTAATTGAATTATTTATTTCATTTCATTTTATACATAATTGTAGTATATTACTACTTTTTTGTTAAGGAACTTGTCTTCAAGGTTTGTGCCAAGTCCCGTCATTTCGAATTGGGTATAAACCTGTAATGACTATGTGTATAAAAAAAATAAATAAATAAATAATAAAATCCAAGTCCTTCTATTAACGTAATTTTCCGATTGATTCAAAAATGAAAATAATTTATTGAATCCATTAAGACGTTCTATATAATTTAGATTCAGTCATTTTTATCCACCACCCGGTTCGGAAAGCGGTTTTCACTAGAGAAGAACGGGCAAGAAACTCTAGTGTTGCTCTTGTTAAAACCAGTTTACAATTAAGTGATTATTACAAAACATACAATTGGTTTAAATCAGAGCAGTTCATTAATTTGTTATAACATTTCGTTGCGGGTTAAAGACAAGTTAGACATTCCCGGAGACTCTGCGAGCTTCAATGCTCGGTGTCATTACAATGCGTGCTTGTTGATCCTGCGACACAGGAGTTGCAGTGGTGGGTGTGAAGGCGGGACAGTCTTCATACATATTATATGCATTTTTTGTGTCCTTATCTTGTGGGTATTGAAGACATTTTTTTTCGATGGGAAGAGAGAGAGAGATAACTATATTCAGAACTAGGGCCAGACCAGCAGCAACATATTATTTCCCGTACTGGTTAATTTATATTCAAAATCAACACCGTCCTCTGTTCTAGTTTTCTCGTCCCGTTACATCCTGCCCTATCCCGTCTAATTCTCACTCAAGGCATGTAAATCTCATCCTTTTCAAAATTACATAAGTGACAAATATATTAGTATTTCTTGCTCGCCTGCGTGCGGGAAATCTACTTTTTTCGGGATAAAAATTAGCCTGTGCCTAATACAGTGTACCCCATAATAATTTTCTCATTTCTTTTCTATGTACAAACATCGATCGCTTACAAATTTATTATATCCGCATTTTGTTCAAGAAAAGATTATAAATAAATACCACTTGATCTAACTTATGTAACGTACGCATGCTTGTTTGACACCTATTAATCGATTCTTAGGTATAAAATCGATTTAAAATGTGTGAAAACTCTGCATCGATTAATTTGACTAATATAAATTGCACTGTTAACAAATCTTACATCGAATATATTGTCAATGATTCAAATACCTAAAACAAATGTCTACAATAAAAATTACAGTACTTAATCTTAACTATTGCGAAATGTGAAATACTAAATAGCCTCAACCGGTCCAAAGTTACCACAATATATGATTACGATTACGCTAAAATCGATTTTTACGATCAATAAATTTTATATTATCATAAAATAAATTATCGACTACGCTAAGCCTTACTATAATCAATGATATTATTAGAAAATCGATTAAGTTAAAAATCGATTTCTACAATCGATACAAATAAATAGGTACGATGGGACAGTACCTTTAGGTGCGCCATCTATGAACTTTTCGTAAAAGCTTTGAAATGTCCCGGACGGCCGTTCGCTCCCTGCAACCGTTAGATAATATCAAAATTCAACCTTCAGTATTAAGGAACTAGGTTCGAATTCGTTTGGGAGCGAACTTATTGTTTGAAAAATATATTAAATCTTAAATCTTGATTAAATATATTTAATAAAATTTTGTCTGAATATCAAGCATTATGTGACTGAGTCTGACTGGGGTTGTGAATAATGTAATATTAGAAAGAAGAAATTATTCTTTATATGGTAGCGTATGGTGAAATTGCGTGATGGCCTGTTAATGGACCAGACGCAGCTGCCAGCATGTTCATGGTGGTCGCAGGTTCAAATCCTGGGACAAACATCTGACTTTTCGGAGTCATGTGTGTATTGATAGTCAATCACCACGCACTACAACAGTGAAGGAAAACATTGTGAGGAAACCTGAATACCATACCGAATTTGTATGAATTTCCATGGTATGTAAAGTCCGCCAACCCGCACTAGGCCAGCGTGGTGGAGTGTACGAACCACTCTCAATCGTACTTTCGATAATAGAGGTTGTCCCCTGTGCTGCAGTGGGTCGTATTTGGGCTGATACGAATGGTAGCGTATAAGAGCACTCGGATGAAAGTTAACTGAATATTCCAATGTATTTAAATATAATATAATAAAAGATATTATATTTGCTAATTTTTTAAACGTTTGAAAACCGAGTTTTTCTTTATTAAGAACATTCATAAATGAAATCTGACCCCTATAACAACGACTGCAGGGCACAGATCTACACTACAATGGAGTTCTATTGTTAACGGTTGGGCCGTGATATAACCACGCTGGCCATTTATTATGTTTTTTTTAAAATCTTAAGTTAATAGGCGATGGTTTTGAATCCTAGACCATTCAGACAGCGCATTGCACTGCCACCGATAGTTTCTACCTCAAAAAACATATTACTGGTTTGGTTGTTGTAGATTTTGAGCTCGACATATTAATAAACGGGATGATTATCTAATTGAGTATTTATATCTTCTGGAGCTTTATTATGTTTATTTTTACGCTGCCCTTTCTATCTACATACATAATCTCAGACCTTTTTCCCAGAATGGGTAGCAAAGGTGCAACGAAGCACCCACCTTCCGTCGAGCCTATTGCCACATCGGGCACATATTCCTGACTCCGAGCTGATAATGAATAGAAACATCCAAATCACTTTGCCCGACCCGGGATTCGAACCCGTGACCACAGCTTTGTAACCGTGCCGTTGTACAACTGCGCCACCGAGGCAGTCCAGACCTTTCTTTTTTCTTCTTTTATACCTATCCAAAGGTTGTCTGGTACAGATCCCTTATAAGCGATAAGACCGCCTTTTTACTTTATTATAATATGTTATTTCTTTGTACTGTTCATTGTCATAAATATATGGACAGGGCGGAGCGCATAAGTGTTTCGAAGTAAGTGGTGCGCGCGCTCCAGTACATCTCTAGTGGAGCTTTTCTGAAATTTGTCATCGCTCGCAACGATTTTGAAAATTCTTGCTTGCATTGTGACAGAAAGTTTAATAAAAATAAAGATAATATTTTTATCATCGTTTAGACGACATCTATTAGATGAAGATAATTTAATATTTATTTTATCGTATTTTACCGTCATCTGTTGGAAACTCTAAATGTACTAACGGGCCTTTTGTTTGTTTTTAAATCAATGGCGCTGTCACATATTATTTCATCCTGTTGCTTGCCAGGCAACACGAATAAATGTGTTCAATAGTCTTCGATCAAATATACACTAGATACACAGTTCCCTGTAAAAGTTCTGTTACAGTGGCACCGATGCATGACATTAAAAAAAGTAAACAAAAAGATCACATATTCCAAATATATTAACACAAATTCCACCTTATTCCTGGAGCTTAAAGTAGCTTTTCACATAATATTGTCTAAAGTTCTGCGACGTTTTAGAAGCAACGGTCGGTGCGTGACTGAAGGCGAAAGAGTGCTTAAAGCGCTCTTTTTTGGTGCCATTTTCTAAGCGCTCATGTTGTATCTAGTGTATATTTGATCGAAGTCAATAGTGTATAATACCATCGGCTGCAGCAGTTTTTTAAATTTATTTTGCCTAGAATACAGTTTGAAGTGCGTGGTGGCCTGTTGGTAAACGGACCAGACGCGGCTGCCAACATGTTCACGGTGGTCGCGGGTTCAAATCCCAGGGCACACCTC
Organism: Hyles lineata; assembly: GCA_030180105.1. NCBI lineage: Eukaryota > Metazoa > Arthropoda > Insecta > Lepidoptera > Sphingidae > Hyles > Hyles lineata. The sequence goes on from JARJEE010000038.1 coordinate 265,351, forward strand.
TGACTTTTCGGAGTCATGTGTGTACTGATAGTCAATCACCACGCACTAAAACGGTGAAGGAAAACATCGTGAGGAAACCTGCATACCATAGCGGTTTATAAGAATTTCTATGGTATGTAAATCCGCCAACCCGCACTAGGCCAGCGTGGTGGACTATATGGCCTTACCACTGTCAATCGTACTGTCGATTGTAGAGTAGGCCCGTGCCCTGCAGTGGGACGTATATGGGCTGATACAGAATACAGTTTCACCGAAAAAAGATTATTAAAAAAGACAAACGAAAAAGTTTTCTATGTCAATACAATCTGTTTCGAGGTACAAAAATCTTCAAATCGATACTAAGTTTCATAGTAAACTGGGCATTATCCTTTGAATGTCCAGCAATCAATGGACATCGGAAATTGCCACACGGTGCGTGCAATCGTATCACATCCATTTGGTTTCTCAATTTCGTGGTCTGGATGACATTGCGTTTACCATCAGGTACAATCCCGTCACTTTGCCGTGAATTAAAATCAAAATCAGTGAAGATGTACCAATGTGCAATGTCTATTTCTCCAGCCAAACAGCAGTGTAAATGCGCTGTTGTGTTTCGGTTTAAAGGATATCGTAGCGAGAGTAACTACTGGACATATTGAGACTTAGCATCTGATGACTTAGGATGGCGAGCGCAGTGGAATGCCAAGCGTTGCTTTGTTATTCATGGTCTTTGATTTTAGATTTTCCACTAAATTGGGTCTTTGGGCTTTGACCCCCCTCTTAGCAGGCCAGAATGACTTTCTGAAATTAGTGGATTTACTGGTAAAATGGTTTGAGAGTTGCCGAATATAATTGAAAATATGACCAATCCCGTATTAATACAGACACATTTGTCGGTTTTTTTTTTAAATTATAATGATTTTTTTTAAATAATAATGATATCATTCCATTCAATTACAATATTACCTATATAGGTAATAACATATCTAAATACATAATATTATATTAAAGGCTATATGAAGAATACACTGTAACCTAAAATTAACTGAGAGTGTGCAATCAAATTGGTTTTAAGGAAAAATAATTATGTGAAAAAAATTACGCGATGCGACTCAAATATTTTTTTTTGATGATAACATATTTTTAAAATTAATTATATTAAAAATATATGTTTATATTGATAATCGATCCTATTATTTTAATTTAGCATTAAAATTTAATGTTTATGAGTTTCCCGCCACTTTTTAGTGGATTTTTGATGGTCTTGTATGTTGAATCTGGAAGCCAGTTTAACTTGGCAACATTGGTCCTCAGCTATTTTGACACATAATATCTAGCAACACTTACGTTTCTTATCAGCCGGCGACTGGGCCAGGGCGGGCGCCTTGTCTTGTACAGTGAGCAATTCGGGCAACATCGGGGAGTCGATCCAAAGACCTTGGTTGTCCAGTTCGAAGTGGTACCTGATGGGAGCAAAGATCACATTATATCATGTGTACCAGCCCATATACACTGCAGGGCACGGGCCTACTCTACATTCGAGAAGTCGGTTGAGTGTGGTTAGGCCATATAGTCCACCACGCTGGCCTAGTGCGGATTAACGGACTTTACATACCATAGAAATTCTTATAAATCGCTATGGTATGCAGGTTTCCTCACGATGTTTTCCTTCACCGTCATAGTGCGTGGTGATTGACTATCAATACACACATGACTCCGAAAATTCAGAGGTGTGCCCTGGGATTCGAACCCGCGGCCACCGTGAATATGTTGGCGGCCTAACTCCACTCAATTGTAACCTCGATTGTAGAATGGCAGGCATATCCATGATCCGCGCGTTGTGGATGTTCATGTGCAGTGATCACTTACCATCAGGTCACCTGTTTGCTTGTTTGCCGAGTTTATGCAATAAAAAAATAACTTGTGTCTTTTGGACCATATATTGTAGTTATTAAACCCTTACCATCAGGTGATCATTACTCATTTCCTCATTTAAGTTTATTATAATTAATTATAAATACACCCAACAGCCAGATACATAGTCCTGACCCCACACTAAGATCGAGTCTTGTGTCGTGTATCAGGAACTACGAGAGACTTTTCGGCCTCACAAACACCCAGACCCGAAACAAATACTTGTGGATCACACAAATATTTGTTTCGACGCGGGAATAGGCCCGCAACCTCGGGTTTCACAGCTGGCGTCTAACCAACTGCGCCACGGAGGCTGTCAATGTTAATTATTGTGTTTACGTCACCACAGAGTACATTTAAAACACTGAGATAGAGAAGTCGTTCAATCAGTTCAAGGCGCGTTATGGCGTCAAGTAAGAAAATTTCTTATTGCCGAACACTAATTTTAGTGTGTATTTTTTGTAAAAATGATAAATTTTCACAATTTTTGGTCACACCATGGTCCATATAGATGCGAAAATTTTTACTATTTAGGTATTCTGCAGTCCAGTTCGGGAGCTTGCCTGAGCAGTAAAAATACTAAACTTATACTACATTAAAATATTCTGAAGGGATTTCCTCTTTTCCGAATGATTTCAACAAATATTGCATGTCCTCACCCGCACAGTTGAAGACTGACGTGCCTCCAGAGGCATTCGCTCTGTTCGTGCATCGCACCATCAATCCACTCCTGACGTTTGCCTTCATTGTCGGAAGATATGTTTGCACTGTGAACATATAATTAACATGATTAATTATCAAGTTTTACTGGTGGTAAGGCTTCGATCACATATACACTAGATACAACATGAGCGCTTAGAAAATGGCATCAAAAAAGAGTGCTTTAAGCACTCTTTCGCCTTCAGTCACGCACCGACCGTTGCTTCCAAAACGTCGCAGAATTTTAGACAATATTGTGTGAAAAGCTACTTTAAGCTCCAGGAATAAGGTGGAATTTGTGTTAATATATTTGGAGTATGTGATCTTTTTGTTTATTCTTTTTCATGTCATGCATCAGTGCCACTTTTTAACAGAAATTTTAGAGGGAACTGTGTATCTAGTGTATATTTGATCGAAGGTGGTAGGTCTCTCATATGTGAGAGGCTGGCTGTGCTACCACCGCAATGTCTATTTCTCCCGTCAAACAGCAGTGTAAAAACACTGTAGTTTTCCGGTTTGAAGGATACTGTAGCCAGAGTAACTACTGGACATTGAGACTTAGCATCTTATGTCTCAGGGTGGCGAACACAGTGGAATGCCAAGCACTGCTTTTTAATTCAAAGTGCTGCTTGGTTTTGATACTGTTAATGAGCAGTCTTATCGCTTACCATCAGGCGAATGGCAAGCTCATCTCGCCATTCACAGCAATAAAAAAAAATGGTGGCCTGCTGGTAATGGACCAAACGCGACGGCCACATTTTCATGTCACTTAAAAAATATCCTCAATAGAGAAGATAGCTTGAAGCTTGCACAAGCATGGAATCCAATTCAACATTTAATTAAATCGGAACCCAAAAGACCTACTGTCAGACCCAAGAAGCTTATACCCAAATGGAGATTGCATTCCGTATATAAAAGTGAAGCACAAAAATTTGACCTTGAATGCAGTCGCTGTCGTCTGCTATCCTTTTCTTTAGAGTGACAATGCATGAACATGATGTTTTGTTCATTCATTGTAAATCGTAAATCTATCAAATTTCAATCACCACGCATTAAGAAGGTAAACACCGTGAGGAAACCCGCATACCATAGCAATTCCGTAAAAAATCCAATATCATTTCGCCCGACCCCGGATTCGAATCCGAGACCTCAGCTTTGCAATCATACCATAGTAGAACTACCAATGCAGGTAGTAAGAGATAGTTAGTAAATATTTAAAGAAGTCTTAAATTTTAACTTGAAATTACACTGACATTGTACTTTACTTTGTACTGTACCAGCCCACACATGTCCTCTACAATCAAGGGTACGATTAAGAAAGGTTAGGCCATATCTTTCACCACACCAGCAACAGTTTATTGCAGTTATGCCGTGCGATACTGGCATATGATTATCGTGATAATCTCTCCATGGAATTTTGGCTTTACATATGTTAATAATAACACACACACACAGAACAGACTATGAATAAATAAAAATGTGTGTATGTCTGATAAGAGAGTCTACGATTTCACATATTTAAATGTTTATAAAATTTAATCAATTACCTTTATTAAATTTAATCAACATACATCTGCCAATCCATACTAGGCCAGTGTGGTGGACTGTACTAACCCGTCTCAATCACACTCTCGATTGTAATGAAATTAAATTATTTATTGAATCCATAAAATGTCATACATTATTTAGATTCAGTCATTTTTTTTCCACTACCACCCGGTTCACAAGCCTGTTTTCGCCAGAGAAGAATGGGCAAGTAACTCTAGTATTGCTTGACATACATTGGCTTATACCAATACTTTGTCTTTGATGTAGCAAGTTATGGCTACTGTATCCAATTGAAAGGCAATGACCTATTTTAAATTAAGTCGACTTTTCTGGACCAATTTCAGCCTCACAACGCCATGGCTTGAATTAGCTGACAATCTATCCATACTGCACCTACAGGATTCTTTCATTGTATCAGTGTGAAAGCAAACATTGTTTATCTGAATACATGAAAGTCGAACCCTGAATTCCATATGTGATACATTTACATGAGTCAATGAGATAGTTCCTTCTGTATCAGCCCATATATCGCACCCTTAGAATTAAAGAGACATAACTAAAAAAAACATTTTTTTGGAAACATTCTTTAAAGTTTTGTAACATAAGATCTATTCCATCTTGTCTTTTCTTTTTGGATTCTATCAGTTTAATATTAAAGGTGCAATATGTCCTACTGCAGGACACAGGCCTCCCCTACAATCAAAAGCAAGATTGAGAGGGGTTAGTACAATCCACTGCGGTGACCTCATGTGATCAGCATACTTGACATACTACAGAAATTCCTACAAATTGCTAAAGTATGCAGGTTTCCTCACAATGTTTTCCTTTACCATTATTTTATGTGATGATCAACTATCAATACACATATTATTCCGGTCTATGAGAATCCTGACTTAGCCTGACCACACCCTACTATAAGAATGATATTTGTGACCTATATACATATCTTATTGGCAAATACAGTACCAACCACATTAATTTTAATTATTACTATTAAATAATTTCTTATTCACCATTAAAAAGACAAAAAAATTATAATACAGAAACAGGCTTAGAAGAATAGAATATTATTGAAAAACCTTGTTTGTACACTTTATTGATAAACAATACCATACAGCAATTTTAGCAAAATCAATCCAACATAGAGGATTCTTTTGTTTTATGAAAAAATATGTAGAGTGATATATAAAATCATTATCTAAGGCATACTTTGCCATCCCGCACTAGGCCAGCACGGTTGACTATTTTCCAACCCTTTTTTATCATACAGAGCATATGGTCTGAATTATATCTAAGAAACTGACTGTATTATACTTTGATCAAATATACACTAGATACAACATGAGCGCTTAGAAAACGTCACCAAAAAAGAGTGCTTTAAGCACTCTTTCGCCTTCAGTCACGCACCGACTGTTGCTTCTAAAACGTCGCAGAACTTTAGACAATATGTGAAAAGCTACTTTAAGCTCCAGGAATAAGGTGGAATTTGTGTTAATATATTTGGAATATGTGATCTTTTTGGTTTACTTTTTTTCATGTCATGCATCAGTGCCACTTTTTAACAGAACTTTTACAGGGAACTGTGTATCTAGTGTATATTTGATCGAAGGCATTATATCTTGACTATATGGTTTAACACCTCTTAATTATACTCTTGATTGTAAACGAGGCCCATACCCTGCAGTGCGACATAAATGGGCTGATATAGATACCTAAGAGGGTAATTAAAATAAATCAAATCTACTATAAACTGTGTTCAAAAAATATGTTGTATAATTTGTATGTGTTACTATTTTAAGCATTATTACAAATATTAATGATTATTATAGGTACTACTGCATTGCACCAGGACGGAGTAATATAATGCCTCTTGAACAGATATTAAGGCCACGCAACCCTTACCAACATATTAATTTGTTGAAGATGTTTTTGATATAAATTTAATAATTCCACTTATGAAAAATAAACTGATTATTATAATTATCTGATTTAAATGGAAAAAATAGATTTTTATGTTTTCTTATATGAATTTTTAACCCCATTTTCGTTAACCAATAAGGCTTATTATGAAATTTTTCACTAGTTAACCTAAAGGCTAGTTAGTAGTTTCAAAAAAAAGAAAAAATTTAGTGTACAAACCATTCTTGCCTAACATAAACATTAGTATGTACGTCTATTAAGTAAATATAGCACACTGAATGTTTACGATTGAATTTTCTTCGCCTCACTAAGGTCATAGCATCCTACAGAGAGATCGCCATTACAGAATAGCTACGTGAACCAAAAATTACGAGATAAACACAAATATACCATCAAAATACTCACTTGTAGAAGGAAAAGCTGCAGACAACATCATATTCCAAGTTGCAGCCTTCAACAACGCACTTTTGTGCACTCATAATGGCTTAAACGATAACGCGTCACCTAATATGGGCAGGACTTTATCACATTGTAATACGATATAAAGTTTATCGAAATAATTACATTTAGCGCGTAAACTAACTTTCAAACAAACTAATTTTGATGGGTCCTTTGGAAATTTATCAATCAAACGTCGAAATGACGTACATGTCACGAAAAGTCGAAAAATTTAGCGAACGCCGTCAAATGTCTGCCATGACATGGTGATGTAATTTTGCGCGGTAAACTATGCTGGCAACATCGCGCTAGGGTTTTCGATTGTAATCGATTCAAAGTATATTTTCGAAAGGCAAACAGTACGATATTTTTCCATTATACAATTTTGATCTAAGGTTTCAGACAATTTCATTATCAAATTAGGTTTCAACACTAGTAAAGTGAAATCTCGAAAAGGTAGCATATTGAAAAATAATTATAAAGACTTCAAACTACATAATTAAATAATGCTATTAAATGAGTAAATATGTAACAATTGAAATAAAGTCCGCCCCGTGATCGTGAAAGCTGTAAAGTGATCGAAAGGTCGGGAAATTAAAAAGATTAAAAATTAAACCAAATCCGCGATAAAATCCGTAAATAATCGTTTTATTTCAATGTGTAACATTTGCGTAAATGTAAGAAACCATTACAAATATGTAACAAATAAAAATATTAATAATTTTATAGTAAAATGCAAAATTTGTAGTGGATTGAAAACAGAAAAAAACATTTGCGCGTTTATATTATTATTATCAGCCAAGTTATGAGCATGGACGTATTATATAAACACGTCCATGGTTATGAGGATTCAAATATAAATTTTATTTTTGTAACATAATTGTGTTATCTCCACTTGAAATAAATAACTACTTGCACGAATAACACACATTCATATCACATGTGTTGGGTATTCATAAAACAACTAGTAGTTCGATCCATAAAGTATATTAATATACAGGGTAGTCCGGCCGCATTTGGTCAGGGACCATTACATTTTATACTTCATTCCAAAGAGCAAAGTACAACTTCATTCCACACGTGAAAAAATCCTGTACCGATACCTATAATGTAATTTAATCAAACTACTAAACTATCCCGTTACTTCTTTTCACGTGCTTGCCGCCCCGCGCCCGTCCCAAAATTATCGATATAACCATAAAAAAGTATTCCATAAGTGTTGTATGAGAAAATATAATATTTACGTTTTTTATTTCAGTTATAGCCGCCACCTAACTTAACGATCATACAAGAGTTGATATGAACATTTCCTGAAAATTCCATCTATGTTTGTCCAGCTATTCTCAAGTCCTTTATAAACGTTAATTGATTTCGGCAATTATGTTACTATATTATTCAAATGCGTTGAGATGTTTTAAGGATACAAATATTATTTTAGTCCATTTTTCTTTGTGAAGAAACTGTGCTGTATTAAAAATTGTATTTGTGATAATTTTTCTAATTAAAGGCAATAAACATATTTTAATCAAATTAAGAAGTAATATTAACTCCATTTGATCTAAAAAATATCCTCAATCAATCCTAAATGTAGCTAAAATTTCTAATTACTAATAATAGATATCGATTAAAATATTTTAATAAGTTTATCGATACTCAGTGTTGCTAGACTTAATAGTCTCATATGAACATAGACAATCCATATTTTTTCCATAGAGTCAAGCTGTGTTATATAATGCCTCAATAACTTTATTCTTTTCGAGAATACTATTTTATAGTTGTAATCGGAATAAATATGTAAAAATTTAATCTTTTACGCATCTTCGTTCGTCTGTGCAATTAAATTAAAATTTCCGATCAACCACGCGTCTGCGGTACTTAACCGTTAAGTCACTTCCGGTGAATTTTATCCTCAGACCAAATAAACAAATTGTTCTTTGTATATGAATAAATAAAGTGGATGAAACATTATGTACATAAGAAGAAAATCATAATGAGTTATTTTAACGTCATGTTGACATCTTTTTTTGTAAAAATGTCAATATCAGCAAGTGTTGATAAATTTTTGACTTTGACTTGATCTCATTAGCGTTGACAATTGTTGACAATCATCGATATCAATGTTAATATAAGTCAATGTTGACAATGATTTAGACACTCAATGGCATTTTGCTCAAAGCAATGATTAAAGATTAATTCTTTAATCATTGGCTCAAAGGAAACTTCTGCTAAATTTTTAAGCACAATTTTATTCGCGTTTCTTTTGTTTCATTCCTAATAAATTTCTGCTATTCTGTTTTTAATTCAACTAGCAGCAAATGGCAGGAAATAAAAAATCGAGAATTGGACTTATAAAATATGTTATGTGCGATCTAAATTATATTTATTAAAATGTTGGGTACTTAGTATATGTTTGAATCAAGTTTGAATTAATAAATAGGTACTTGATAAACTTAGGGTGCGTAATAGTTAGTAGCAAACCTGGCGCGATGCACGAAGTCGTTAGTCCCGGGTTCGAATCCCTAATCAAAACTCGGATTTTTCAGGAGTCCCTATGTATTCGTCCTACTGCAGGGCACGCGCCTCCTCCACAACCGATACCAACACACCTACGATACAGAGGGTTAAGGCCATATAGTCCACCACGTTGGTCTATTGCGGGTTGGCGGACTTTACATACCCATAAAACTTACATAGGTAGGTGAAGGAACACTTTGCGAGGCATATAAAACTTTATTATTGGTGTGTGAAGTCTGCTGACCCGTAATAGCCCAGCGTAATGAGAGATAACTCTCAATCGAGGAATAAAGAATCCTCGCATGCTAGACCCCTGGCACTGTGAAGGCCCATGAGGTGACCGCTTCCTTTAAGGCAGGCCGCATACAAATCTGACTGCTAAAGGCCAATAAAAAAGATTTCAGAAGAACAGTTGACTTCCGTGGCAAAAAAAATTGTATCACAGTTTTTTTTGTGTATTTTTAAATAATAAGTATTTCATTCCAATAAAGTACAATAATTATTTAAAACAAAGCTGAGATCAAAAGTAACTAAAAAGATATACAATTTTCTCTACTTAAATATTTTAATAATTCTTGTACACAAAGAGAGATTACCAGCGATTTTCGCACCATTACTTCTTGTCTGTGATAGACTGCACCGCGTAAAACTTCGAGCGGTGATCGAGACTAGTCATTCAGGTAATTTTGACTTTATAAAATAAAACTGTACAGGCGGACTTAATGCCATTAGGTATTTTCTACTAATCAACCTTTAGGAGATAGTTGAGATGTTTCTAAGATACGAAAAATAGTTAAGTAACTACAGCGGGTTAAGTTAGTCGAATAACCTATATAAGTAGGTCACCCGGTATTCGATCCCCATCCCAAATATTTATTTATTGACATAATTTAAGTAACTGATTGTAATTATTATTTATTTCTTTCTTTCTTTTTTGCACCGTACAGAGAAACAACAAAGAAATCACATAATAATAATAGTAAAAGTATTTTTAGGCGGCATTATCACACTATAATCATTTATTTTTTTAATTTTTATTTTTTTTACTAGGATTCGTTATACCGTTAACGGCCTTATGAAGAAAGTTTTAAAATACACCTAACAGCACATAACTATGACTCAACAATAACAAAATATCTCGTCTCGTGGGTACTAGAAAGTACGACATATTTTTCGTTCTCAATACCCAGATCAGAAACAAGACAATTATTAAATCGGTGTAGAAATAGTAGGATTGAATTGTAGTCGTTGCGTTTCAGAGCGTCTTAGGCTGAGTTGCACGAACTTTGCCAACACCTTTGAACTTGAAATGTCAATCCCATACATTAGCAACTTCGATCAAATATACACTAGATACACAGTTCCCTGTAAAAGTTCTGTTAAAAAGTGGCACCGATGCATGACATGAAAAAAAGTAAACCAAAAAGATCACATATTCCAAATATATTAACACAAATTCCTCCTTATTCCTGGAACTTAAAGTAGCTTTTCACATAATATTGTCTAAAGTTATGCGACGTTTTAGAAGCAACGGTCGGTGCGTGACTGAAGAGTGCTTAAAGCACTCTTTTTTGGTGCCATTTTCGAAGATTAGCAAGGTCAAATACGTCTTAAATGTATGGTGACGAGATTTTTGAAGGCAAAGGCATTGGCAAAGTTAGTTTGTGAAAATCAGCCTTATTATTCTGTGGTTGAACTACACTGCGCTACGGAGACTGTCTATAAAAGGGATAATGTGGGAAAAGATAGGTTCCGTTATGAATTAGTCTTAAAAAAAAAAAACATTCGGTATAAAATAAATATATTTCATTAACTGAAGTCATTACACATAAGCTTATTCAATAACCTTATATTTGAATTCCATCGTGTTTTTTCAAACTTTTTAAAATGCACCTATGATTTCGAGTGGCTAGGATCATCACCAGCCCGTTGCAGTCCACTGCTGGACATAGGCCTCTTCCAAGCTACACCACAGAGCCCGGTCTGCTACTTCATACATGCAGTCACTGCCGACCCTCTTGTGCAAGTCGTCCCGTCATCTGGCCAGAGGACGTCCCACACTACGTTTGTCAAGACGCTGTCTCCACTCCAGAACACGCTTAATCCAGCGGTCATCTGTTCTGCGACATATGTGGCCGGCCCATTGTCATTTCAATCTACTAACTTTTAAAACTATGTTGGCTACCTTGATTCTCTAATGGATCACTAAGAACCAGATCGATTATGAACATGTTTAAATTAAATACTATACGACAATATCACGGTCTTAGCGTTATATGTATAATATAGAGGGCCATTATGCATTTGAGTCTTCAAAAACGTAGTTAGATATTTTCTTGTTCGTAGCACACAATAGAGAAAAGTGAACTAATTATTCAACAATAAATTGTAATAAATTCCGTTGGAGATCGAAAGTAAATTTAGATATTATCCTTCAAAACGATTTTGGAGTGAAATTCAATACCTAGCCCTAAATTGTTTATTTTTACATACATACATAAACTCACGCCTTTTTTCCAGAAGGGGTAGGCAGAGGTGCCAGGACACCCACATTTCGCCAGTATGTTCCGTCCCACTATGTGATAGGTGGCGAGCCTATCGCCAATTGTTTATTTTTATTTTTCAAATAATTCGTGCATGTTTGACAGCCTGTCAAATATCAGCCAATAGGAGAGCAGAAAAAGGTGTCCCGGCACCACCATTTTTATCTACGTTTTTGAATTACCAGTGCTTCCTCTATATTTTAAATACTTTAATATCACGGTATGCTTTTCTAAAGAAATAATTCCCAATTAGATCATGCTTGTGTTCAAAACGATTACGACTAAAAGTTTCTAACTACAATTAATACTAATTACCAATAATTGTAACTACTCAACAATCAGATATAAATTTTGTCAGTCTCTCAAACCATTTTATCACATTTTTTGACTCAAAGTCCCATTTTGACTAATAAATTTTGATCTAAGACTGAGTTGCACAAACTAACTTTGCCAATACCTTTACCTTTGGAACTGTCATCGCCATACATTTGAGACCAAGAAGCTTATACCCAAATGGAGATTGCATTCCGTATATAAAAGTGAAGCACAAAAATTTGACCTTGAATGACGTTGAAAACGACTTTTTGTTCATTCATTGTCACTCGAAAGAAAAGGATAGCAGGCAACAGCGACTACATTCAAGGTCAAATTTTTGTGCTTCAGTTTTTTATACGGAATGCAATCTCCATTTGGGTATAAGCTTCTTGTTTGAGACGTATTTGACCTTGCTAATGTATGGGATTGACATTTTCAAGGTCAAAGGTATTGGCAGTTAGTTTGTGCAATTGAGCCCAAATGTTAATGTCTAACTTAGGTTATCAAAATTAAGATCCTACGTTTACATAAATAAAACACATTGATATAAAACTAATTCTACGGATTTTATGGCGGATTTTTTAATATAAATTTAAATTTTTAACTTCATGACGTTTCGAAGACTATAAAAATTTCATGGTTATGGGCCGGACTGAAGTGTTAGTCATCCAAAGTGATATTACAATAACTAATTCATTTTATAAATAAGTAAAAGGAGAATGCCTATTCACAGTATCGGTAAAAAACATCGTTGATACAGATATCGATACTGCTTAAAATCCAATTACCTATAGCACTTTTTCATCACATTAACATTTTGTTCAAAGAGCTTCGGCTAGTGTAACAAAAGGTATACAAAAAAATTGGATTTTAAGTTTATTTCTCCCAGAACTCCGGGCCTGGGTCGCAATTACGTTTATATTTATTGAAAATATATAAATTTCCCTACGCAAAAAGTCATAGCAAAGTAGGCATTCATCTTTGTTTTAAAAAAGTTAAAAGCAATGTAAATATTAAAATCCGCGTCAAAATCCATAAAACTAATGACTAACGGCCTTATTCAAAAAATTTCAAAACCTTCATTAGTTATCGAATATTCAGCCCCTTTTGAATGACTTTTGAATTCAGTTTCTGCGAAGAAGATAAAACATTTGATAGCTAAAATAGATTTAAAACTCTATGAATGAGGCCGGAAATGTTAGTATAAAATCTAAATACAAATAGTTTTAAAAAAGCACATACCTACAGCTTGCAAGGGTTAACAGTCACTTTTGTAGCTCATAATGATAATCGCTAATCACAGTTCTTAATTTTCTTCAATCTTTTTATAATATCGTAATCGTTGATTTTTCTCTCAAGCTTTATGGATTTAGGGTCCTTCTGACCTAACCCTGGTTTAAGGTGCCACCAAGAAGCTTATACCCAAATGGAGATTGCATTCCGTATAAAACACTGAAGCACAAAAATTTGACCTTGAATGCAGTCGCTGTTACCTGCTATCCTTTCTTTTCTATCCTTCAGTGACAATGAATGAACTAAAAGTCATTTTCATTCATTGTCACTCGAAAGAAAAGGATAGCAGGCAACAGCAACGTCATTCAAGGTAAAATTTTTGTGCTTCACTTTTATATACGGAATGCAATCTCCATTTGGGTATAAGCTTCTTGGTTGCCACCGATTTTCTGCCCTTCTCTATATCCTATCTATCTTTAAGAAGAGGTGAGAATAACTACCATTACAATGTCAGTACAATTATATGCTTCATTAAGCAAAGATGGACCTACTCATATATATGTATTTATCTTACCTAGCTATATATAAATATATGCACCTTACTCTTCTATGTTTGTTAAATGAAACATGAAATGCATCGAAATATCTAATGAAATCACTTGTTAAAGATAGATAGATTATTGAGAACGGCTGTTGGATGGTAAGATTTGGTAACGTCAAAATATCATACCATAACACGGCATAAACTTAAAACATTCGAATTAATGTAGTAATCCCACTGGATAAGTTTAAATATCCTTTTTTTTAAAAATTGGCATCCGTTGCCATTCAGTCCCAGTCTATGCTGATCTTTATGGTCTTGCATATTCATTTTAATCTACATTTATCCACTGTTCGATATTTATCTCTTCTTTATTGTACGTCTTTGGTCTATCTATTCTCCGGATATAAGCTTCTTCTATATCACACAACTTTAATCTTGGGCCAGTCTTATCCATGCTTTACCCTGAATATAAATTTTATTTCATCTAATAGATGGTCTGCTTATCTTCGGCTTGGCCTTACTAGAGCACCATACATTTACCACTTTGGTCTTCACTATTTTCTTGTCAAGTATACCTCCCATTCCACTTGAACTAGCAATTGTTCGGTTTTGACAATATGTACCATGATAAAGCACACCGATAGTAGTATGTTTAGAATAAGCTTCGATCAAATATACACTAGATACAACATGAGCGCTTAGAAAATGGCACCAAAAAAGAGTGCTTTAAGCACTCTTTCGCCTTCAGTCACGCACCCACCGTTGCTTCCAAAACGTCGCAGAACTTTAGACAATATTATGTGAATAGCTACTTTAAGCTCCAGGAATAAGGTGGAATTTGTGTTAATATATTTGGAATATGTGATCTTTTTGTTTACTCTTTTTAATGTCATGCATCGGTGCCACTTTTTAACAGAACTTTTACAGGGAACTGTGTATCTAGTGTATATTTGATCGAAGAGAATAAGCTACTGAATTGAACTCAAAAACTTTTATTAGCTATGGCCAAGCTATTAGAATGGTTTGCTGTTATTCAAACAGTATGTAATATTGATCGGGCTCATTTGATCTGTCTGTTTTACTATTTTGTTAGAATGATTGTTAATTTTAAGAAAGATTGTGTTGACATATAGAGACTAGACAAAGCATGTGATTTTTTAAAAAATAGTAAAAAAATATGATGAATTTGTTAAATTCAAATCAAATTATTTTTTTAAAACAAAACCAGTGTTAAACCTTTTTAAGCTATTCTATATACAAAGCTGAAGAGTTTGTTTGTTTGTTGTATCTAATCTAAGAAAATATTGGTTCGGTAGTTTTGTTTGTATATCATTTCATACTTACCTATTTTTCAATATCTTTGTTTTAACTTGACCCTAACTTTATTCATCCTATATATATTTTTAAATAATACATAAGATAAGAGACTTAATAAATTCAGTAGCCAGGATGTGCATTAATCATTTTACATATAAATTAAAATTTATCCAAACATTTCCTTTAACAAATCACTGTCCACTCTCTCCCCTTCTTTATGCTCTATATTTAACATCTTCCTTTTCTTAGGCGACGGGATAAACCCACTGACTTTCTCAGGACTCCTAGGGTTGTACGGATTAGGGAATCCAATAACAGTGGTCGGAGCAAGATAATTGACGAAGTAAACTAACTCACTGCGGCTACAGTGTGTTGCAAAACACACATCAACTGTATCTCCAATACCGTCCCTCAAACTAGCCTGCTCCGTTTCAAAGTCTTTCCATTTGAAAGCAGATAAATGTAGGGATAAGTAATTAGGGTTGCCAAAATGGTCGTATTTGCATTTTTTTATGCAACGAATGCTGCAGCACAGGTGTATCTTTGGGTCATGTTCTTTGCGGGACACTGCAGGACATACTTCAGGAAATTCGCTGAAAAAATAAAAGTTGTATATGTTAGTGGAAGAAATAATGGCATACGGTTCTCGTTCTGAAAAACTCCATGTAAATGGGAATTTATGACTAATATTACGATTTATTAAGTTTATAATAAATTATATTTCTGTTGGAAGGTCTCTCATATGTGAGATGCCACATGGGTATGTACCACCGCATCTCTATTTCTCCCCCCAAACAGCAGTGTAAATGCACTGTTGTGTTTCGGTTTGAAAGATATTGTAGCCAGAGCAACTACTGGACATATCGAGACTTAATTTTTTATCTCTCAGGATGGCAAGCAGTGGAATGCCAAGCATTGTAATTCAAGGTGTTATTTGGTTTGCTACTGTTCAAGAGCAGTCATATCTCTTACCATCAGCTGAATGGCATGCTCGTCCCGCCATTCAGTGCAATAAAGTTCCTGAGTAGTTGAAAGTTAATTAAACTACTTACCAGTAAAGATGCCAAATATCATCGTCAACGCATACTTTTAATCCCAGTCTCTTGTTTATCTCAAAGAAACAGAATTCAGTTGTGTAATTCCCTGATGTGCGAATAGCTATTCTGTTCTCCGAGTCTTTCTTCAGCCAGGAATCAATAACATGGATCATTTCATCAACACTATCGCTTCTCTTCGCAAATTCCATGTGTTGCAAGTCCATAAATGTTGTATCTACGTACATAACATCAATGTGGATTGGTTCACCGTTCTTGTGGAACTGTGCATACTTTGACAAGTCGTTTGAATTCATTCTGAAGTCTCCGGTGTATAGGATTGTCTTGTCGTTGGTCCGAAAGAGGAACATTACTGATCCGATGCAGTGTCCTGCCGGTATTAATGTAACTTCTATGTGCAAATCATCATCGATTGTGACTGTTGTTGTGCCTGCAAAATGAATTATTCAATGGTTATATTGAATCTGATAAAATAATTTACAAATATCGTAATAACTGTAATTCTAAAGTCTAAAAAATGTTGAAACAAAGTAATTATTTAGTTACATAAAAATGTGATTTAAGTACGGCAAAATTAATTCCTTTTCTTTGTAAAGTAATAAATAGGTTCAAATAAATTAACACATCAAATAGTAACACACATGGATACAGCAATGTATTCATCGTATTTTCCATTTTCACTAAGATACTTTTCAGTTATTTAATTAGGATAGGTTGACTTCACCAATTGACATCTCGTAGATAAATAAAAAATGGAGAGAAGAGAGTAAGAAGGTGTAAATATGTGAAAAACTCACCTATTTTCAAAGGCTCTATGTAATCGCAAATATTAGGATTTGTCGCCGTATATTCCACAATTTTCATAGACGATTTTGTCATATAAATTTTGCCGCCACTTTTCTCGAGACATCTTGGAAAATCGCCGTCATACAAACCAACAGTGTGGTCAGAATGACAATGGCTTAGAAAATAAACCCTTTTCGTTTTATTTTCGAAGTTATCCACCGATATACTGGGGATATCGTGTATAAATCCGTCGAAGGAACTTCGTGGCATAGTAAACACAAGTGAATTAACGATTTTTGTACGCAAATGTGGGTATTAACTAGCGTTTTAAATGGTAATGAGATCACACTAACTTAGTTATTATGAAAAACACGAATAAAATGTTTTAAACACTAATAAAAGCTTATATTTTTCAAATTAATTGAAATACTTCGCGGTTCGCCTTTGTTATAAAAAATGACAGACTTTGACATTTGACAATTATTCGCACCCCCGGTGCAACAATGTCACTTTTGCAAAAGTGCAACTTTTCAGGAAAAGCATTTGAAACTTTGACATCGTATAAAAATATGATATTTCAAGATATAGACAAGTTGAACAGCTTCTATCACAATATGAACTTTTAATTTACCGTTAAAAAAATTATGACCACGTAATATTCTAAAAAATATAAGAGTATTTCTTTATACCTTCCAACCTTTGCAATTTTTGCTTATGTGACATTGTTGCACCGGCGCGGAGGTGCGTATTGATAACCACAGTTGATAACAGTATTCGATGTTGCAAATTAAGCGATCATAAGCGAAAAACTACAAAAAATATTATTTTGTTTGCTAATAAATATGAAATATTTCTTTTGAAATTGTATACACACATTTCTTGCTTGTTTCTCAGAAGGGATAAGCGGAGGTGTTTTTAGGTCACCCACATTTCACCTTGTGTGTTACGTCTCAATTCCCATGATGTGATAGGGGCACAGATAGGGGACGATTCTATCGCCAAATATGCAGAAATTCCTGATTCCGGGTTGAAAATTAGAAAAACTATATACAATATCACTTTGCACCAACTGCGCCGTGGAGGCTATTAATGTACAATGCACGCACGATTACAACGCCGAGGTCTCAGACTAGAATCCAGGGTCGGGCGTGATATTTGATTTTTCTATTCTATATCAACTCGGAGTTAATAGTTGTGCCTTAACACATAGGTGAAATGTGGGTGTCCTGGTAGCACATCTGTAACCCATCTAGGAAAAAGACGCGAGTTTATGTATGTCAAAATTACACCATCGCACACGTCATCGCAGTAGATTTTATTAATACCAACTGGAAGCCTACAGTTTCCGGATCTTTCCAACGTTCTTTCCTACCACTCGTAAGCTCTGGAACCAACTCACTTCTCACCCACACGACACAGAACAGCCTCCGTGGGGCAGTCGCGTCGCTTAGACGCCGTCTGTGTAACGAGAGGCCGCGGGTTCGATCCTCGCACCGAGAAAAATGTGTGTGCGGCGCACATATATTTCTTCCGGGTCTGGGTGTTTGTGACACCGAAGTCTCTTGTAGCTCCCGATACCCACGACACAAGACTCGATATAAAGCCTCGTATTCATGCTAAACATTTGCTGAACAACAGTTGATCAACGTTGTTGATGAACGGCGAGAATGCTGCTGGAAACTTTGTTTAAATCTATATGGGTTGTCCACACACGCGAATCTGCGTTAAAATGTTGCCCGAGGAAGTTGTGTTTTCTGTATCTGATGTATAAGATTTCGAATAAAAAAAAGATAAAAATATGGTAGGTGCGAAACTATCTCTAGCAAAGAGAAAAGATGAGTGACCACAGACTTGAAATACATTGTTGTTTTTGTTTCTATCCTTGTATTTTTTGATAGTAGAATCCCATAGTAACGCTGTTAATGAAATAATTATATTAATGCATAATATTATCATCTCTCCACACTACCGCCATGTTTATAAACAGTTGCAAACACGTCGCACACACGTCAATATTTGTTGATAAACCGATGTTTTCACTCGCAGCGAGTTTTCTGTTACAGCAGCAAGGGAAATACAAAATTTGTCAATTGTCAGCTTTCTAGTTATCACGATTTATGAGATACAGCCTGGTGACAGACAGTGAAGGCTGAGTAAAAATAAAACGCAAATATATAGTCTATAAAACTTTATTCCGTCACTTCGCCGCGGGTTTGGGCGCTGGCTTTGCCTTCTCCGCCTTCTTGGCGGCTTTCTCCACGGTCTTCTTCTTCGGCGCAGGCGGCGCAGTCTTCTTAGCCGCTGGCTTCTTCGGCTTCTTGGCTAAAGCCGCGCTGATTGCCTTGCGTCTCTTTTCGCGCAGTTTTTCGGCCTTCACCGCTGGATGATCTTCGGGCAGTTTAATCTGTGAAGAATTTGGCTTGTAAATTTCATATTTAGGATACATGTGTTTTGACTTTTGAGTAAATGTGGATTTAATCAGTTGTTGTCAACGTGAGTAATCATGGTTTTCATAACCCAATGCTCTGTTAGAGAATCATCATCAAAATTCCATTGTTAAGTTGCATAGCACTTACCATCATCAGTGCAAATACTTTTCCATGTAGTGTTTTCAAATTTACTTGTGGTAGGTATCTTATATGTGAGAGGCCACTTGGGTAGATATCACCGCAATGTTTATTTTATCCCGCCAACAGTAGTAAATACACTGTTGTGTTTCGGTTTGAAGGATATTGTAGCCAAAGTAACTACTGGACATATTGAAACTTAACATTTTGTCTCAGGGTAATAAGCGCAATGCTTTGCTAAGGATTATTTAGGAATTAAAGGTGTTTGGTTTTGCTACTGTTCATGATTTGTTACACTTACCATCAGGCGAACTACATGCTCGTCTCGCCATTCATAGCAATAAAAAAAAAGTCAAACACCTCCTTTTAAGTCGGTAAAAAAAAAACATTTGTATCACAGTAAGGTTCAGTGCAGTCACTCAAAAAATCAATATATCATTTTGCTAGTAATATATTAATTTTATTAAACTTCATACCATAAAAATACGGGTGGACTTAGTGCCTCTGGCATTTTCTACCAGTCAACCTAATAGTACCTAGTAATATGCAATGACGTTTTACAAATAGACGCGTCATACACTAACATAATGGCACAAAAAAGTGGCGCGATGCGATGAAACGCGATGAATAGACATCGCCAGTTACGTAACAATAAGTGCCGCACTGTTATTGGCTAAAGCGCGTGTGACGTAGCACCAAGCATCAAGTACGGGATGACGTGGCGAGAGTTGTCAAACGTCGCCATGAGAGCGAATTTAATAATTTTATTTCATAAAAAAATAAATTTGTGTGTACTTGCGCACTAAATAAAATATTTATTTTGTTTCACAGTTTCAGAATAATTTGTACGTTATTTTAAATCAGTCTAATCTATTTTTTCGCAATTGGTTTTGAGAATACAAATAGTCAGAGAAACGTGTATCCGCGCCACTGGTTGAAGCGTGACTGATTGCACGTGAGGCAATTACCTTCCAAACGTCTTGCCATTATAAAGCTCGGACAACGCATCTATGCTTTATAAACATCTTAGGTAATATGTCTATACTCACTCCACGCTTCTCAGCCAGAGCCAGAGCTCTGGCGTTCCTCGTCCTGACTTGGTCGAGGATTGCTTTCCTCTTCAGTACGGCTGCAAACGGATTGAGTTTCAGCATAGCTCTGGTGTTGGTGAGCGGGTTCAGCTTGCGTTTGGCATGAATGATGCGCTTGCTGTAACAAATATATTCGGTTATATGATGTTTTGGATGTGTCGGTGTGCTGTAGTGAGTAGGAACGATCAGAACTTGTCAACGTGATTGAGTAATCATGGTTATCATAACCCAATGCTCTGATAAGAGAATATCATCATATTGTATTGGTTTTATAGTTATTAAATTATACAAATACAAGTAGAAATAAATAAAAATAAAATAAAAATAAATAACACTCAACAGTCACATACATAGTCCTGACCCCACATTAAGATCGAGTCTTGTGTCGTGGGTATCAGGAACTACTAGACTTTTCGGTCTCATAAACACCAAGACCCGAAAGAAATATTTGTGGGCCGCACAAACATTTCTCTCGGTGCGGGGATCGAACCCGCAGCCTCTCGTTTCACAGGCGGCGTCTAACCATCTGCGCCACGGAGGCTGTCAAATCTTTTTGCATTTTTTGGCTAAAATGCAGTAGTGATTTCAATTAACAATACAAAACACTGGAAAAGACTAGAGTACATTGTTTCACCACCTATTTTATTCAGTTTTTAGTTGTTTACAAGAGATAAGATCAAATTATTCACTTATTTGTAAAACAAAATGCCCATTTCTAGTATCGATAAAAATATCATTGTTCCAATACCAAACATTGCTTGAAATTAATTATAGCTTTTTTATGGTTTGTCCTTTATCTTTTCCCTGTTCTATTCCGGGTGACAGATTTTTATGAACTAAAGTACCCTACCTAATTATCTTCACACTAGCGGTGGGGCCCGGCTCCGCCCGGGTGCATACACGTTTTAAAATGGCAGTCAAAATGTTTAATTCTGACTATCAGTTTAGAATATCGACCAATCGGACCACGAAAAACGAACAAAATTTCCTCGTATTTGCTAGAAATATCACTACTGCTTTCCTCCTATAGGTCATAGCGTGATCATATATAGCCTATAGCCTTCCTCGATAAATGGACTACCCAACACTGAAAGAATCATTCAAATCGGACCAGTAGTTCCATAGATTAGCGCGTTCAAACAAACAAACTCTGCAGCTTTATAATATTAAGTATAGATTATTTTTTAATGAATAAAATTTAATTTCTCGAAGAACTCCAGAGCCTAGGTCGCAATTACATTTGTATTAATTGAAAATATTTATATTTTTCCCTGCACAAAAAATTTGAGGTGCAATAATCTCTGCACCATTACCATACCAATAAGTTTCAAAGTAAAATGGGAATTATCCTTACTGTTTGATTTTTTTATATTTCCTTGTTATGTGGTTTTTAATATAGATAAGTGTGTATCTATATATACATTTCTTTCAGGTCTGGGTGTTTGTGAGACCGAAAAGTCTCTCGTAGTTCCTGATACCCACAACACAAGACTCGATCTTAATGTGGGGTCAGGACTATGTATGTGACTGTTGGGCGTTATTTATTATTTACTTTAACTTGTTTTACTATTAACTTTTATTCATCTGTGTTCTGTTTGATTAAAAATCTATGAATAAAATATACATACTTGGGTGCACGGAGCACGCTGCGGATCTCGTCAGATTTGAGCAGACGGGTGAGGTCGGTGTTGGCCATCTTGGGCTGGGGCAGGTTGAAGTTCTTCTTCAGCTTGGACGGTGTCTTCCACGAGCCGAACAGGGCATCTGTGTACAATTTATACATATATACTAACTTATATATTGTTTGATAATGGTGTGGCTAAATATCAGCTATGTTTGGTATCTATATCAGCCCATATACTTTCCACTGCAGGGCACAGGCCTCCTCTACAATCTAGAGTACGATTGAGAGTGGTTAGGCCATAAAGTCCACCACTGCTATTTAGTAAACATATTTCAAATCATCTTGGCTCGCAGCTCATATGTGTGTGTGTACGTAAAATATCGAGAAGTATATGCGACAACTATCGGAACACTTACACTAGAATCTAAACTTTTTGCTTATTTACTTATTTGCTAATCGTTTGTGCTTATTTACCAGCACAGTGACTTGAAACACAGTTACTGACTAGCAATACAGGTCATTTTTAATTCCTGTATCTGCCCATATACGTCCCACTGCAGGGCACGGGCCTACTCTACAATCGACAGTACGATTGAGAGGGGTTAGGCCGTATAGTCCACCACGTAATTCTTAATTATGTTGTCCTATTTGTCGCCTCGAAAACTCGATTACAGTAAGGATATAAAGGTCCATCGTGTACACATTTGTCAGAACACAATAATCTAAGGCAGTTATGTCATGCGGTAGTCATACGATTTTCTCGGCGAGAAAACCCCCTGTAAATGTGGTCTAGTGTATACATACATTTATTTTTTTCTATTGCTAAAAGCCCTTTTTTAATGTAAATAAACAAATTGTGCTCCTCATGTCGACACACCGTCCGCCTTGAAGGCCAGGCCGATGTTTCCTAAGGGAACTATTTACTTTACCCCAAATATTTGTAACTCCCTGCATATGAAACGCAGGGAGTAAGGCTTATAGGGGATGTATTGCCATTTTGACTGGTGTTCAAAATAAACTATTTACTTATTGTTAAATTAAATGAACTTTGAATTCAATTAAGCAACAACACCTGTATAATCACAATATTGTAAACTTGTTTTGAAAACAAGGCTAGTTTCTTGCCCATTCTTCTCTGGCGAAATCAGTCTTGTGAA
The DNA here is from genome assembly GCA_030180105.1 of Hyles lineata. Taxonomy (NCBI): domain Eukaryota; kingdom Metazoa; phylum Arthropoda; class Insecta; order Lepidoptera; family Sphingidae; genus Hyles; species Hyles lineata. The sequence continues at coordinate 288,595 of JARJEE010000038.1, forward strand.
CCGAGCAGTAGTGGAAAAAAAAAGTTGGTAGGTGCCATCTTCATTTCATTTACTCAGCTGCAGCTCGCATTTACAAAGCGCTCTACAAACCAAAGCCGATTAATCGGCCTATGTTGGCAGCTTTTTGATAGTGAAATAGGCCAGCCGCTTCACTCATTGCGAGTCGGAGAACTTTTTAATTAATTTTATAAGATGGCTGGTAGCGGTTGAAGACGATGGGCTGAAGATCGACCCCAGTGGCGTAGGAGAGGCTTACGTCCAACAGTGGACGCGATTGGGCTGATGATGATGATAATGATACAATATCTGTAAATTTGACTCACCGAGCCTGTCGAAAGCGGACTGGGTCCAGATGATGAACCGTCCGAGGTGACCACCAGGCGCGAGCTTCAGCAGGTTTAGTTTGTTCACGTTGAGCATCTCCACGCCGGGAATGTTGCGGAAAGCCTTGGTCAGACCCTGAACACGAATTACACATTATTACTATACAGAGTATATCAAGACTGCTACCGATAAATTGGGAGAAGCGTGGGAAGGAAAAAGAATGGAAAAAGAAAAGATGTTTTGGGTATCGGGCAATCTCACTCACGGAACGAAACACGACATAGAAGTTGTCATTTTAGGTTGATTTACAGCAGATGCCTAGTACCCCTTCTCTCTTTCCATCCTTTTTCCTTCCCACTCCCCTTCCGATTTAATGGTCCGACAAAACTTCTATGGTCCAAGCATCGTGAACGTTCATAGGCAGGAGTGATCACTTAACATCAGGTGAACTGTTAGCTCGTTTGCCGGATTTATTGCATACAAAAAAGGTATATGCTCTATATTTCTGCTATTGCTAATTGCTCCCTACATAATATATAAACAAAAAAACTGTCCATATGTATATTATAACCATATTTGCCATCTCAAATTACACACACACACAAAATTGACTGTTCAGTTTCTTCATTAAATTGGTTCATAAAAAAACAAACTCACTCCTTCATAGATTACACTACATCATATAAAAATAGAAATGGCAAAACTTAGCTTATTTATATAGCTAGTGAAATATTACTATCGACTCCACTTGCTATTTGTAACTGCTATTATTGCTATTTAATCTTGCTATTTGTGATTGCTATTTATTCCAACACTAAGTAACTATAGAATATAACGCTCACCTTGTCTTTGTGGTAGATGATAAGGGGTCCTTTGCGCTGCACGCGGCGACGGTTACGCATCTTACCCTTACCGGCGCGCAGGCGTTGCGACTTGTACACCTAAAACAACATACATACATAAACTCACGCCTTTTCCCAGGAGGGGTAGGCAGAAGAGCCAGGACACCCACATTTCGCCTTGTATGTTCCGTCCCACGATGTGATAGATGGCGAGCCTATCGCCATATCAGGCACAATTTCCTGACTCTGGGCTGATAATGAATAGAAAAATCCAATATCGCCGAACCCGGGATTCGAACCCGAGACCTCGGCTTTGTATTTGTACCGTAGTACAATTACGCCACCGAGGCACCTATAGCAAACAACTTTACAATAAATACACCCAACAAGCATTGCTTGATAATTCATAGTGTTGTTTGGTTTTGCTACTGTCCATGAGCGGTCCTATCGTATACCATCAGACAAATGGAATTTTAGAGATCAGATAAGTACCCGAACAGAACATAAGTTCAGCTAAGCGGTAAAAATACTCGTATCCATACAGGGCGGCCAAAAATTCTGAATACACGATTTACAACTTCGATCAAATATACACTAGATACAACATGAGCGCTTAGAAAATGGCACCAAAAATGAGTGCTTTAAGCACTCTTTCGTCTTCAGTCACGCACCGACCGTTGCTTCTAAAACGTCGCGTAACTTAGACAATATTATTTGAAAAGCTACTTTAAGCTCCAGGAATAAAGTGGAATTTGTGTTAACATATTTGGAATATGTGATCTTTTTGTTTACTTTTTTTCATGTCATGCATCGGTGCCACTTTTTAATAGAACTTTTACAGGGAACTGTGTATCAAGTGTATATTTGATCGAAGATTTACAAGTTTACCTGGGGTGATGACACGTGGATTAAATTATATACAATTAGCAAATACAAAAATTATTTAAATTAAAGACTATAAAAGGCGGGACTCTACTTTATGGCGGCCATTTTCATTATTGTCATTGCATGGACGGTTATTCATTTGTTGAGTGTACTTTTTATATAATTGCATGTAATTAGTAATTTGTGTCTTATTATCTCATCTAATTATTAAATTCAGAAATGTATAACTTCATGTATTTTGTTTAAAAAAATAATAATACTAGATTGTATAACATTGGCTTATTTTCTTATGAGTTTTATAATTACCTAAAGATACCATATTTCAATATTGTGGTATAATGGTGGTAGTACCCAGTACAGGTTGGTAGACTCGTACCCGTACAAAATCTTGAAAATCTATGATATACGGTGTTCATTCACAAAGTTTATCTTTCAAGGTGAGTAATATTGTCAATATACACCAAGATTTATATTAAAAATGTAAACACATTTCTAACTGTTGTCTGGTGATTATAATATTGTCCGAAGCAAGTTCTTACAGGTCACTGGAACTGAAAATAACTTGACTTCGGACATATTTCCTTTGTCAGGGTATCATTAAATAAATAAATAAATAACACCCAACAGTCACATACATAGTCCTGACCCCACAATAAGATCGAGTCTTGTGTCGTGGGTATCAGGAACTACGAGAGACTTTTCGGTCTCACAAACACCCAGACGCGGAAGAAATATTTGTGGGCCGCACAAACATTTCTCTCGGTGCGGGGATCGAACCCGCGGCCTCTCGTTTCACAGGCGGCGTCTAACCAACTGCGCTACGGAGGCTATTCTATTGATTTCATTTCATTTCTTTTCCTTTTGGACAATCTTTTTCCCGTTTTATTCATTTTTGTGCCTTATGTTGATTGTTATATCAATTTATAATCACAATTCACAACATACTTATTCAAAGACTGTTCACCATGAAATATCCGATACAAAATTTAATTCAAAGTCTTTTCAATTCCAATAATTTCGTTTTTATTATAAATCTGTAAAACTATGGATTCAGTCTCATTCTAATTGTTAAATAGCTTATTTTCTTTATTGCTAAATCTATTTTTCATTCGGATTTTTAACTAAAACATTAGACATACACCTAAAATCTCCTTTAATTCCTGTATGACCATAATCAACCCACAACTTTTTCACTTAAAACAAACACTTTTTGAGCAACAGAGTGGTCCAAGCATGGAATAAATTGCCAAAAGGAATAGTTTCTACTCCAAATTTAAATACAATTATTATTTAAATATTGACAAATATTTTAAACTTCAAAATTACTTAGATCATCGGGATATAGGCACACATCAGTTTCAACTGCTTGCCTGGTAATAATAAATAATAATAATAAACTATTATTATTATCACCTAGTCTCCCTAACTGCCGGTGGACCTAGAGCTTCACCACCGGAGGGTATATAAATTACTTTTTTATGTATATTTTTTTATAATTTATATATGTAAAAACAGAAAAAAATATGTTAAATAAAATAAAAAGAACTATTATTAAATAGTAACTCACCTTGAGGACATCAGACCACGCCTTGACGCGTCTCAGGAAGATGACAGCCTGTTTGGTCTTGGTGATTTCCTGGACCTTGTCGGAGACCACTAGGGGCAGCTCGGGAACCTTCTCCACGATGTGACCTGGATAAATCACGTTTCATAATTAAAATCATTGATTACAAATATTATGTGCACACATCTTCCAACTTAACAAAAGGTATTACTGTTAAAAATCTAAAGCTTTTTATCAATTTATAAATGAGCAAGGTAAAGAGACATTTAAAACTCAATACTGAAGGTAGTTATCAACTTATTGATTTAACACGAGGTCTGAAAGAATAATAGTGACGTCATCATACCCGAAATCAAAATTGGCGTACGAAATCTAAGAGGTGGACTATTACTATAAATATTTATTATAACTCTTAAGGTTAATGTAGTGATAGCTATGCACCCGTCCCCGCCAGGGAAGCGAACCCGGAACGCCTTGCCGTCACGTTAATGTCGCACTAATCCGCAGTGACGCGCTGCGCCGAGAGACGCGCAGTGCGTGGACATTTAGTGCATAAAGTTTCATCATATTAAAATGTTCATAAACAGTCCAAAACTTAGGCATATTATAACAGAGGACTCAAATAAGACTAGTGACGTCACTTCACTCGAAATAAAAATTGGTCTAATAGTTTCTTAGATTCACGCGATCCTACGTTCTACGCTGCGCTTTCCGGTACGTGACCTCTATTCGAGAGCTTTTTGGCCCTATCGGCCATCAGTTCTCCGCGCTATGAGCCCTGCCCATTGCCACTTCAACTTACTAATCCGGTGGGCTATGTCGGTAAGTTTAGTTCTCCTACGGATCTCCTCATTCCTGATTGGATCTCGTAGGGGAACCCCGAGCATAGCCCTCTCCATAGCTCGTTGAGTGACTTTGAGCTTCCTAATAAAGGCCCATAGTGAGGCCACGTCTCGGTGCCGTACATTCCCACTCTTTAATTTGAAATACTAATATTTGTCTCGTGTTACAATCTTCTTTAATACTGTTTTGACATATATTTTTTTAATTTTAATGGTATTTGTGTTTTTACGCAAAAAAATCGATCGTAGTCAAATACCCTATTGTATTGTATACTCTAAGGTTAAGTATATTATTAGTTATTTTAAATATTGCTTTAATTTCTGGTATTTTATTTTTTTCTGGGGTCCTACTATATTCATCCGAACGAACGAACGAACGAAGTTGGGCCCTACTATATTCATCCGAACAAACGAAGTTCGAAACTTCGGATAATCGCAGTTTATATACGATACGATTGTACCTACATATACTTATGGCCGTAATTGACTTATGGTTACGATGTACGTTATACAACTTCGAACTTTTACAGAGTAGATACATTCGTATGTCGATCGTCCGAAGTATCGAACTTCGTTCGTTCGTTCGGATGAATATAGTAGGGCCCCTGGTGTATAATAAAGTGAATAAATAAATAAATAAGTATATGCTACACGCACCGCGAGCCTGCACGAGCGCGGGCACCCCGGACGCGGCGAGCGCGGCGGCCACGGCGGCGCGGCGCTGGCGCAGGTTGACGCGCCGGTGCCAGCGCCGCCACGGCTTGGTGGGCGCGAACATGCGCCCGCCGCGACACATGTTGCCGAACGCACCCTGACCCGACCTGGAAATGAAAGTTCATGTAGCTATGGCGAAGGGTGAGTTAGAAATATGGGTGTTCTGACACCTCTGCCTACCCCTTCTGGGAAAAGGCGTGAGTTTATGTATGTATGTATGGCGAAGGGTGACTTAGAAATTAAATAAAATAAATAAATACACCCAACAGTCCCGTATTTTGTAGATATTGCTCATGGGAAGTGAGTGGAAAAAATAACATAAATATACCGAGTATGTCAAGACTGCTACCGAAAACAAAGCCGGGTAGTAGTTTTAGTGACTACAGACTAACTAAAATTTCTGCAAAAAAAATATGCAAAACTATAGGGACAGAGAGACGGGAAGCAACTTAGTTTTGTACCATGTAGTGATATTGCTAAGATACAATAAAAATATACTAAAACTGTTTTCACTATGTCGGAACGTGCGTATCTTATACACACGTTTGCGAAATGTGAAATTAATATGCCCTGCCGTAGTGACCTGCACTGTCTTAAACAGGCAGGTAAGAAAACAGGGACAATAAGTTTATTTACACATAAAAAATATATAAAGAAACAAAGTTCAAAATGGCGGACACATTTTCTAAATTAACTACAGAGGATCAACTAAGTATAGAGACACACAGTATTAAGATTAAATGGAGGGCATTTTTTTAAAATAAATATGATACTAAAGGAGAATGCCCATTCATAGTATCGGTAAAAATACCGTTGATTCCGATACCGATACTGCTTCAAATGTATTATAGGATTTTAATGTTTTTCCCTTAAAAAAGTCCTGTTGTATCCCGAGCGTCAGATTTTTATAAAATTCAAAATAACTTCAAATAAATTTGTCCAAGAACTTCGGCCCTAGAACGCAATTTCGTTTAAATTTCTTGACAACTAACTGTACCCACAAAAATAAAAGATTTTTGTAAAATTAATATAGCCTAAGTTACTTCTTATTATATCAGCTATCTGACAATAAAAGTCCCGTCAAAATCGGTCCAGCCATTTCAGAGATTAGCCGGAACAGACAGACAAAAAAAATTTCAGGTCATTTTCTTTATAGGTATTGTGTATATAACGATATGTAGTAGGTTTTTTTTTATTTTCACTTTACAAACAGATACTTCAATTTTATTTATATGTATAGATTAAAATATATATTTTTCCCTACACATAAAGTAGGTTTTATTGCGGCACAGAAATCTTCACACCAATACTAAGTTTCATAGTAAAATAGGTAGTATTCTCCTTTGCCCGAAGTTAATGAACTTTCTATAGCTATATATAGATATATCTTACCTGTGGGTACCACCACCACGCACACGCGGAATACGCGCTACGGCACGACCGGTACCCCAGGACTCGGCGCTGGTCTGGTGACCTGTCCGGAGAAATGAGTCACATTAATATACAAGATTATGTCCTTTACATCTCCATTATTTAAGTTTGATGAATGCTGTCAAGTCTTTAGTTGGCATAGGTACATATCGTTGATTTTGTTTAATATGTCTTATGTCTGTAAAGCTATTGATGTGATTGCTGTTGATGTACCTATTTTAAATAAATAATTTCTCAGAATAGCGAGCGCAGTGGAATGCCAAGCATTGCTTATCATGTTTGGTTTTGCTACTGTTCTTGAGTGGTATTATAGGTCAACATCAGCCGATTGGCATGCTCGTCTCGCCATATCAAACGGGGAACTTTAACTATTAATATTCTACTATTATAACTCAAGCTTATAGCTATGTAGTGACAGCTATGCACCCGTCCCCGCCAGGGAAGCGAACCCGGAACGCCTTGCCGTCACGTTAATGTCGCACTAATCCGCAGTGACGCGCTGCGCCGAGAGACGCGCAGTGCGTGGACATTTAGTGCAATAAAATGTATTTTAAACATAAGCAAAGAATTATAATCTTTTACAAAAACTATTGACCAATACTTCAATAAATAAATAACACCCAACAGTCACATACATAGTCCTGACCCCACACTAAGATCGAGTCTTGTGTCGTGGGTATCAGGAGCTACGAGAGACTTTTCGGTCTCACAAACATTTAGACCCGAAAGGACATGACATTGACGTGACATTTATGTGGGTGCGGGCATCGAACTCGCGACCTTTCGTTTCACAGGCGGCGTTTAACCACCTGCGCCACGGAGGCTGTCAAATAGGCGTCACACATGGTAATTTAACTTTGTCAGACTCGGAATTCGAACCTGAGACCTCAGCGCTCTAATAGTACTGTAGTACAACTTCATCAGCGCGGAAGTAAATGCAATTCGCATTGATTATTGAAAATATAATTAAAAAATAAACTACTAACCGGCCTCCTTGCTGACGCAGTAAGGCTGACGGGCATTCTTGGACATGGACACGTGCACATCGTTGACCAGGTCAGGCCTGATGGGGGCCTTGAACACGAAGGGCAGGGGGATGGCGGTCCCAGTGATGGGCTCGCTCTTCTCCGAATACACCGACACTAAAGGTCGGGCTACTGATAGACTCTGGAATGGAAAGGGGTTGTGTTAGTATTGACATCTGAATTACATTTGCAAAAACTTTATATTGAGCAAGCATTGCAATAAAGCAGAATGCCCATTCATAGTATCGGTAAAAATATTGTAGATCCCAATACTGATACTGCTTAAAATTCTTTGCAACATTTTTTATGGTTTGTCCTTAAACGTTTTCCTGTATTATCCCGGCGACAGATTTTTATAAAATAATTATCATCAAATCTTAAATTTTTTCACAGAGCCACAAAAAATTATTATTAATTTTACTTATAGTTCATTTCTCAAAGAACTCCGGGCCTGAGTCACAATGGATGTTTATATTTATTGAAAATATATATTTTTCCCTGCACAAAAAATAGGTTTCATCGAGGCACTTAAATCTTCGCACCAATACAAGTTTCATATTACAATGGGCAATCTCCTTTTATGCTTACACTATTTTGTATTTAAAATGTTTGTGTTCCACACGTCGACACACTTTCCACCAGGGTGGGCAGAAGTGTTTCCTAAGGGAACATGTTAATATTCCCCATATTTGTACCTGAGAGGCCACAGGACCAATCAGGAAGAGATTGGGGATGTTAATATCATAATACACATTTTTAGAATCAAATAAATTACATCATTATCTTTCTCCTTCTTTTAAATCCATCCCATGGTTATCTGTAAGACATTATTTTAAGCGATAAGACCACCATTTGTACTTTTTATTATTTTTTATTCTGTACATTGTACTTTTTTTTTGTGTAGAATAAAGATTTTAATAAATAAATATATTATTGATAGCATGTCAACACAACACCAAAAATAATAATGTAGACATACAAAGCGATTATTTTTTATTGTGTGATTAATTAAAGCTAATTATTTACTCCTTAGACTGCCCTATCATTCTCCTATTATTATATCCATCCTACAGTTGCCTGGAAAAGATTGCCCAGAGTGATAAGGCCACCTGTTGTACTTTTGATTATCATTTCTTCTACATAACTAGTTTGATGTATGGTGCAAAAAAGGATAAATAAAGTGATATGTGTATGGCTAGATAACAATAATCCTCCATTCAACTATATTCCGCAATACAAGCTGTAGCACTGTAATAACTATTTCAGTTTGCAGCCATGATATGCTTATACTGGGTGGAATCGCTTATCGTCACGAAAAAAATTGTGCATGGCAAGTACATGATTTAGAACACTTTGGCATACTTATTTTAATTTTTTTATGTTTTTGTTTATGTAGTGTAAAATTAATTTACCACTATTAGTTACTAATTTAGAATAAGTTATTCATAAAACAACGTTGTTTAGAGAAAGATTACATAAATGAAAAAAGTCTTCATAAATACACATTATAGTTACCCTACTTTATACAATATTAATTCGAGTAGAAACTTCTAAATCTAAGTAATAAAATCCTTTGATCGCGCCGCCCTCACCGCTGCGCCGCCGCAAGCGCAAGTACAAAGCGTGCCGCCGCGCCGCGCCGCCCGCTCCCGCACCGCCGACACCTTCAAGCACTTCCTCAGTCGTGCGAAATTCGATACCGAGTGACGTTGTATGAAATTATTTTGGTTATTGGTTAGTTTCTTGCGGTCAAAATGAGTGATTACACGAACAGTGAGTATGTGACAATAATGACATGCTATGTTCGATCCAATGAAAACTTGGGTCATGCAAGAAGGATGTATGCAGATCCAGAACATCTGCAGCCTTTGCGTAGGAATGGTATCATGAATGATGAATCCACGAGTTCCCAGCACAAGAACTATTTTAACGACTTATCCGGGGCTATTCGATAATGGTAAGTTCAGACTTCCTAATCATGCAAGAATCCGTGACCTTCGACAGCGAAGTCGTCCATTCTCGACTTTATTAAAACGTTTAAATAAAAACATATGCAGCTTTTTCTAAGGTAGTAGGTACATTATGAAAATAATAATGTAAATCTTAACAACTTAGCAACAACTACATTTACTTAAATGATCCTAACACACTAAAATTCTAAATAAATCAAAATGTTATATGGTAATATTTAGAGTAATAATACCGATAAATAGGCGCAAAGTAAGTTCAAGGTCGATGCGCGACAGTCAGCTGTTGTGTGGCGTGACCCATACACTCGCGCGCCTGAGTATTGACATGTCGTTGCACTTTTAAGTGTAGGGTGATTTAGATAATATGTGTTTTGGGGACATCTTGTACTGATGTTGTTTATGGGGTAGTTTGTAGTTTTTAATGATAAATCTCGTATATAACGTTAATGTCACATACACAATACACTATTAAATTTTCCGGACGATAAGCGATTCCACCCAGTATATATGTATTTAAATCTCATTTATAATTACAGCCTCATTCAAAGACAGTTTATAAACCTATTTTAGTTAATGAATAATTTATCTTCATTATTAAAACTAAATTCATGTTATTTGAGAGGGACAAAACATTTGATAACTAACTTATGTTTTTAATCTGTCTACTAATAAAATGGTTGAAGTGTAAGGAATAATCATAGTGCATTACAAATGAAAAGATTTAAACTTTGGTGCAACTTTAATATTAGTAAAAACATCCTACCCTCAATTTGAATTAATATGAAAACTCAAAATGAGCAACATTGACAGCTACATTAGTACTTTTGCTTTAAAAAAGAAGTATATTGGGAATTTTAAAATCCTGCAAATTGATATTATGTGATGGAAAACTTACAATTTATTTGGCTTACAACTATACTGGTGTATGGTCATATACATGCTTCATTACTTTTACTATTGCAAAATATCTTTTAAATGTAGATGCATATTCAAAAATACCACAATACTAACAATTAAAACATGTAAATATCATATTGAATTGATTTCAATAGAATTAATAGAGATTTTTAACCAAGTTATATTGTCGTGATCAAGGTGTTCCCAACATTGTTTCAATAAACAAACCGGAAATATTGAAATAGGTCGTAAAGCATGGAATTATACCAAAATTTATTGCGTTGTACGCGTATATTAACATTGAAAGTAAATTTGTATCGATTTCTTTCACATGGTGTCCATGAAAACGAAAATTAGTATAATACGCGCCACGAAAGATGAGACTTGAAGCATGTTAGTAGTGGGGGACCTGCGCAGGTACAGTCGTATACCAAACAGTTACCCAAAATGTATTTGAATACCTCATTTTTCGACGACATGTAAGTGTAAGTGTACACGGAAGTGTAAGTAAGTAGAAGATGTAAGTATGCAAGCCTGGGTATGTACCACCGCAATGTCTATTTCTCCCGCCAGACAGCAGTGTATATGCACTCTTGTGATCCGATTTGAAGGACATTGTACCCAGAGTAATTACTGGATATATTGAAATGTCAAGCATTGGCAATAAAAGCTCAAATTCTTAACAATATTTATTACAATATAATAAAGTTAAAAATAAAATAATGCAGTTCTACAAAATTGCACTCTTATAAAACGCAACAACGAAAGTTATAAAAAGCGGCTGCACTTGTCTGTACTATGGAGTTAAGCGGCGCGTACGCGGGGTGAGGAGATCGGGATGCAACTAACGCGCATGCGCAGCGCCGTACCGCGCCTCCCGCGCACGCTCCGCCGCCCCGATGACGCCCTATCCCTTCCCGCATCGCACTTCATACCGCTAAAGAGACCCGTAACTCGTCTTCTGCGCATGTCAAACCACGTGGTGTGCCAAGTCTCATCTTTCGTGGCGCGTATTATACGGCATTGTCGGAAATTACTTGAATCATAACCTAAAAATCGATACTGTTACTTCCCCTATATTAATCAATATTACAGCCGCAATAAGGTTAAAACCCAAAGAAATACAACCAAAGATAAATATTGTTGCTGTTTAAGCCGGATTTCACTTCATAAACAATGTATTTCTCCCGTAAAATTCTCAAAACCATGTTGTCGTTATAACCAAAATATTAAATGCATCGGTAAAATATTTCACTTTGAGGCAGTAAAACAGCCAAAATTGACGATAATGCTTACGATTATTGCTAAAACTTACTTAAAAAGTCCTCAATCCGCATTTTTTTTACAAAGCTTAGACCAAACACGTGTTGAGTACCCCGTGCGTAAAATATACAACTAATCACTTGCACTGTTTAAATCATTAGCACTTTATGCATTCGCAAACGTTTTAAACACTTAATCGTGAAAAACACTTACCATTTCGCTTTATTAGCGAACTATTCCTCCGAAAAACACACTATTAGCGGTGGTAAAGACCATCCGCCATGCCACGGAGGAGTGAAAAGACCGGAAATCAGAATTGTCTTTTGACAGCAGAAACCGACGGTTGCCACAGTATTAAAAAATATAATTTGAAGAACTTCCTAAACTAAATCTTTTTTATTAGACGATTTATAAATTAATAAAATAATGAGTATAATTTATTTGTAAGGGATAATGGGTAACATAGTCAACCACACGATAGTTACCTTAGAATCAATCGTTTTTCAAAGTTAAATTACAGTTGTACTAATAATTTCGTACTCATGCATGTAAACCTTTACAAACATAGACAAGTTTTATTCTTCTTCTTGAAATATAGGTACACGAACGCCAAAGTTTTTGAAAGCCCATTTTAATTGTTGGAAACTAAACGTCATATTTTTAATTTTTTGTTTGTAATATAATATTATATAATTTCCCAATGAGGTATATACTGGTAAAACATTTGCATTTTGTACTTCTAACATCTGTGGTAACTCTTCTTACTAGTATTACATTTGTATAATTCGATTTTTCAAATATGAATAAAATAAATTTATTTTGTAGCAAACATGGATCAACACGAAACACCTAAATGCAGCCGTGAACCAGATATTACAAATGAACTCACTCCACAGGCGACAAATGAACCAAAACCGACCAGTTCGGTAGAAGACTTACAGCCCCCTGCGTTAAATCTTTCGTCGCCTAAACCACCTGAAACATTTAGTTTAACATCAAAATTTTCCTACATAGGAAATGATAATTCCAGGCATAGTAATTTATTGGCTTTGTTACGTCCATCGTTTCAAGGTCTCGCATCGACCTCAACAACAATGACAACGCACTCTATCAAAAACATACCCCAGCCCTTATTTCTCCTAGCATTGTCTAAACTTAACGAGAGCTCTATTAGCTTTGCAATAATAAATCGTATAAGGTCCACACAGCCGTCTTTAACAGATAAAATGAATCCAGAAAAGTCTATTTTCATCTCTCCACCCGACTCTTTGACCAGTGCCCCGCCGTCCTATTCTTTTGTTCTGAGACAAATGGCTGCGAGAAGGCGGCCTCGGTTAATGGGGACTTTTATACCTTCTCCGTCTTTCGTTCAACATACTCCACCGCCAACTTACGCAACTGCTTTTGATATTTATGTCGATAACACTATACCCCCACCCCCTCCTAGGACCTATAGCTTAGGTTTCGCACCAATGCCTGCAGTATGTCCTGAATGCGGTTTTACGGGTATGAGTGTAACAACAACTAAAATTACGTTATGCACTCATATGTGCGCGTTTATTTTATGTTTATTTTGTTGCTGGATATGTGTCCCGCTTCCGTACGTTCTGAGGTCGTGTAAAGACGTCTACCATTATTGTGCAAATTGTCGCAATTTTTTAGGAATGTATTGTCCTACCAATCCAGATCGTAATTATCATTAGTTACGCGCATTTTTTAAAGATTTATATTGCTGTTTTTTTAATACTTGTTAATGTTTGAATAATAAAACTTCTTCTGCGTAATCTTATTGGATAATTATTGGGTTTACCGAGCGTAACGATACCATAGACAATTTTAGAGAAAATCATTTTCATGATATTGAGGACCTATATAAATTTCGAATTTCAAGAAAATATTCTGAAGTTATAAAAGAAAGTTAGGATAATTAATATGTTACGAAGAGTTACACAATGTTTTACTGGTGTTGCCCAATAATGTCATTCGTATGCATTTCGCAAGATTTGGAAAATGTGATCTTTATTCAGGACGCGTTCAAGTATTTTGGTAAAATTTACATTAATAAAGTGCTAAAGTATTTTTGTTTTATTAAAAACCCAGATATATGAATTGAAAACAAAGAAATACATATAAAACTATGATTGTTTTATTTTTTAGGCATTAAAACAAATTGATAATTGCTAAAAATCGAAAAGATAAATTGAACACGTCACATGTCATCGTTGTTTCAGCGCCCTCTAGCGGCGAAATGTCCGCTGTGTAAATTTAGAAGTCATAGCCTTCCGCAAGTTCCGTGTGTGTTGCGGAAAAATCCCTTTTTGGGCGTCCGACCACATGTGTGAATTGTGAACGAAATATGGTTCTGTTGTGATTTTACGTTTTAAAAATACATTTTCAACTAGAACAGTACACGTCATCGGTGGACAGGGTGCGTGCGGTTCGTTCAGTGTTGAAAAAAAGTTGGAACGAGCCGACGGAAGTGAATTTTTTCGATGTAAATACGCTTCTGCCAGGGTCAGTGCGGTGTGCTCGCTGATACGCGCATATAGCCACGGGAACGCGTGATTTTGTGTTCTGTTTGTGTTTTTGACCTTCACGGCGACCGATCGGGACGTGTAACGACAGTCGGCGTCGAAACGAATTTGTTGGGTTATCCCAACATGGCCTGTTGAGGCATGGAGGCGCGCTCGTGATCCCCTCACGGCGCGGAGCGCGCGCCCGGCCTTATATAAGTGACGGCGGTGGCGGGATGGCCGCGCGCGTGTCCGCTGAGGGCGCAGGGCCCTCGTACGCGTCCGTGTTGAATTTCAGAGGCGCTGAGAGTAATAAGGAGAACATAGAGATTGAGGGGCCGAGTGAGGAGGTGGTGAACGTGCCGCCTCGGCCGGACGACGAAGAGGAGGAAGAGGGCTTCGTGCCGGTGATATCACACACGCGCCGGCCGGGCAAAGGGCGCCGCGACCGCGAGCGCAAGGCTCCACAGCGGCCGCACAAAACACAACCTCAACAGACCTCGGAGTCCCAGCCCTCGCAGGAGCAGCAGCAGTCGAGCGAATCCCAGCCCAAGAAGTTTGTTGAAGCACCTATTCCAAAAGTCAATCCGTGGCAGGTAAGAACTCTTTCATCCACTTCAGGTCTCTGAATACTGTACCATAGCATGTTATGACTATTATGAATCTATCTGGTTAAAAGAAGAAAATAGTATGCAGTGCTCTCCACTAGACCATTTCATATCATCTCTAGTTGTACAGCACAATACAACATATTAAGAATGTTTTTTGCCAGATAAGTTCACAGCCATGTCATGGTATACTTTTTTGTAGTTAGCAGAGATTCTAGTATGAATTCAGCTTAATTTCTATATACAATATCTTATGTATTTCTCCTTAGCATAAAATTGTGGACTTTTACCCGATTAGATGGACTGCGAACCCTGTTATTATTATTTTTTTCAGCCTCTAGCTGATGACAGAGCATATTTGCAACACACATAAAATGTTATGTCATAAAAATGAAACAAGTTTTAACTTTAGACTGCAATAAATTTAATCCAATTATGTTTTTAATGCATAATTTGTTCATTTTTGTATTGCTGGCGTGATTTTAACATGTTTTTAAAAGGATCTTAAGTGTAGATAGAATATATGATTTGCTTATTCACTTGTGATATCAAATAGGCCTTTTTCAATCCCTTAGGAGATTCAACCTACAACAGAAATATGGAAATATTTGTGTTTAAATTTGGGTTTAAGAAAAGTCAACCTTATTTCATCTTGTGCTTCTTATATTACTGCTCAAATCTTGCAAAATCTGTTATCAAATACATACCTAAACTTAATGAATTTGCATAAAATTAATATACTAAATATAAGGTTTTCTAAAGTTAAAGGTTTTATGGTTTAACAGACCTAAAATAAGGAGATTTCTGATTTAGATAGTGGTATTTATGTAAAGTCTGCAAACTTGCACTAGGCCGTGTGTCTATATGGCCTAACCCCTCTCAATCATACTCTCGATTGTAGAGGAGGACTGTGCCCTGCAGTGGTATGTATATCGGCTGATACAGTGTTCTAT
Organism: Hyles lineata; assembly: GCA_030180105.1. Lineage (NCBI taxonomy): Eukaryota > Metazoa > Arthropoda > Insecta > Lepidoptera > Sphingidae > Hyles > Hyles lineata. The sequence continues at coordinate 304,426 of JARJEE010000038.1, forward strand.
ATTACATAAATACTCAGGTATACATTATGTAATCATATAATTTTTTATCTTATAATTTAATACTAGTTCTGACTGTTCAATGTCTTCCTGGTTAGTCATTTAGTTGTGTTTCCTTTTCTTATATTAATTCAAATTCAAATATTTATTGGTATACAAAAAATATCAGATTATATTTGTGTATATTTACAACTGCATTAGATAAATAAATAAATAAACACACCCAACATTCATATACATAGTCCTGACCCCACACTAACATTGAGTCTTGTGTTGTGTACCAGAAAGTATGAAAGACTGTTCAGTCTCACAAATACCCAAACTAGGCTCCTACTTTTTATTTTAAACAATTAATATTTGCCTTGTGTTACAAGTTACTTTACTTTTTTTGGCAGAATTGTTTTATTTTAATGGTATTTGTACACAAAATAATTCAATGACATTATGAAAGTCATAGGAAAACAGTGGATTTGCCTAACACAGGACAGAAAAATGTGGCATGCAAATGGGAGCCTATACCCAACAGTGGGTTGATGTGGGCTGGTATAGATAGATGCAAAATCCAAAAGAACTATCCTATGTTTTTTGTTAGTGAAGTACCCTATTCATCGTCATTATCAGCCCGTTGCAGTCCACTGCTGGACATAGACCCCTCCCTTTGTACTCCACATAGGGTAGAATGAATTGCACATGAGGGCCGGCAGCAACTGGATGCGTAAAGTACCTATTATGCAAGCTTTAATAATCAGATATCAGATAACCCGAATAAACTATAATTGGATAAGTTAACTTATCATTAATCATGGAAATATCTTGAGTTTGGTTTAATTAGTTTTATGACATATATGGCTAACATATTACACAATATTTTACATAAGCACTTTTGTGTTTGAAGGACATTGTAGCCTGTTATTACTGGGCATTATGAGGCTAATGTCTTGCAGCGAGCATACTGCAGAGGCATGCAGTGCTTAGTAAGAAGAATGTTGCTGCCAGACTATCAATATATTTGTCTTTTCAAAAAATTCAACTAACAATTTTTTTACAACATTTTTGTCCTTCAAATAACGCCAACCTTCAAATTTACCAACAAAACAATCTTTTATCCATCCTACATTATGACAAATTTGTCATTCACCATATTATGTGGAAATTGTTAGTTCCAGACAACTGATTAGATATGTATTGTCTTTCTATATACTTTATATATGCTGTGCACAAATTGCAGATCTAGATTGCATGAAAGACAATTTTTAAATTGAAAGAAATTCAATGGTTTGCTTAATATGGAAATTTTCTGCCAATATACACCATCACTAGGCTAAATTAACTTTTCAAGGGGATATATGTATATATTTTAAATTATAATGTGAAATCTGTCAGCATGTAATAGGCCAGAGTTTTCTATAGACTAAAATCTCATAATCTTGATTGCAGAGAGGTCTACTACTGTACTGTCCCACTGCAGGGCAGAGGCCTTTCTTTTCTCCTTCCACCATGCATGACTTGAAGTCTGTCGAGTCTCAATAGGCCAGAGTGTTCTATAGCTTAAAACCTTTAAATCTTGTTCGTAAAGAGGTCCCATGCTTCGCAAATGGTCCATATATTTTCTGTCTGTTCTGCTATAGAGCACAGACTCCTCTTCCTTCTTCCACCCCTCTCTATCCAAAGTTTTCTTCGGCCAGTTGTTATGCAAATAGTCTAAGTCTGCACCAGCAGCAGGGTCCATTACATGGTCTTTGCATGGCATCCCAGGGCATGGGCGTCTGCAGTCGAATGTACAATTGAGAAGGGTTAGAATGTATAGTCCACCACGCTGGACACACTGAACTTATAAGATGTAAATATTATATAAGATTGAGAATATATTTTACTAGGTTACTAGTCACTATGGTAATGTTGAATTATTTGTTTTACATTTAGCGAGTCACTGTGAACACAATTTTTTTCAACAATCATTGTATGGAGTTTACTTAGGATATTTGATGTATAAATTAATATTTATTGTGTTCTCTTGCGTGATGTATTATGCAATAATTTTGACATAAGATAAAATATTTCTGAGGTTTTACTCTGATCCAAAATAGACAAATTTTCGAAGGGTTGATGTCTGAAGTAATTTGTTTTGCACTACAAAAAATACTAATCTCTATACTTATCATTCACTCCGAATTTGATGTAATGTTGTGGAGTACCTAGGCACAATCGTACAATTTTACATACGACGTTTAAACTTTGTAACTTGGTTACTTATTTAATACAGTAACCCCCAGTTTCGTATCGACTGCTTCGGTGTCGCAATTATACTACAGTACGATTGCAATGCTGAGGTCTCGGGTTCGAATCCCGGGTTGAACGAGTTATAGATATTTTAAAAATTCTATTTGTAGTTCTAAATTTCGCCACATGGCCTTTTTTGCAACTGCCTTTTCCATAGGCAGTTTTTAAATCTATTTTACTTATCAAATGTTTTGTCTTATTCGTTTAAACTGAATTCAAAAGTTGTTCGAAAGGGAACAAAATATGTGATAACTAAAATAGTTTTTAAAATTGTCTATTGATAATGCGGTTATATGCGGACAGAGAACCAAAGACGTAGACATAGTACATAGGATTAGCAAGCTGAAGTGGCAGTGGGCTGGCCACATTTGTTGAAGAACCGACAACCGCTGGAGCAGACGTGTTCTTGAGTGGAGACCGCGTCTTGGCAAGCGTAGTGTAGGACGCTCACCAGCTAGGTGGAGTGACGATTTGCGAAAGGTCGCTGTCAGATGCTGGATGCAACAAGCCCAAGACAGGGTAAAATGGGACAATTTGGAGGAGGCCTATGTCCAGCAGTGGACAACAGTTTAAGCTGATGATGATGAATGCGGTTAAAGTTAAGAAGACGGTTCGTTAAGTTTTTAAATAGTGCATGAACCATATTATCAAGGGTACTTTCTTTGTCTATTTTGTTACTCAAATTATACAACATATAAGCAAAACTTTTCGTAGTCATTAAAATTGCATTTCAAAATTGTAATGTCTATAATGACGCAAATATATAATTGGCGCATCAGCTAATTTCAATTTGTTGGTCAATATTTATAAGAAATGCATTGAAAGCATATTTATATTTTGTTATACTGAGTTTTCCTCGCGGCTGCGCTTGTTTTGATGTGTTTTAGCAATCGATTTAACATATTGGTTTAATCTGTCAGCATTTATGTAAATACGATGTTATTCTACTTAAACAGTATTTATTTTTTCAAATGAAAACTAGCCCATGTAATATATTAGCAACATTTTGTAATAATTTGTCGAGTAGTGATTGCGTTAAGCGTAAAAAAGTTATATTATAATGTTATATTCTGTCCTATCCAGTCTCATGACTGATAATCCTGACCTCTCCTGTCCAATTGTTCCTTGAGCTTGAAAGAGAAAACATCCCACGGAACATATTTTTTTCGGAGTAAAAAAACCTATTTGGCTATCCAGGGTGTCGGCTACCTCCTTGCCAAATTTAATCGAATTTTGTTCAGCAGTTTCTGTCTCGTGTGTCTCTGTATCGTGCACAACCGCACAGACAAACATATATTTCTAACAATCATTGTTTTAGGTTCTATTACGTTCCTACTGACCTCTCGTACTAGTTTTTCTCAAATATCTTCCAGGTACAGACATCAGTTACAAATATATTATCTGTATCGTCATTAGCCTTTTATTGTCCACTGCTTTATTATTGGACGTAGACCTCCTCCAAATTGCGTTATTTCACTCTGTCTTCGGCTTGTGGTATATGCCACCGACCTTTCGCAAATCGTCACTCCATTTAGCTGGAGGGCGTCCTACACAAAAAATGTCTCTCATATGTGAGAGGCCGCCTGGGTAATTACCACCGCAATGTCTATTCCTTCCGCCAAACAGCAGTTCAAAGGCACTGTTGTGTTTTGGATTGAAGGACATTGTAGCCAGATTGATTACTGGACATATTGATACTTAACATCTTATGTCCCAGGATGGCGAGCGCAGTGGAAAGCATTGCCTTGTAATTCAAGCTGTTGTATGGTTTTGCTTCTGTTCATGGGCGGTTATATGCTTACTATCAAGCGAAAGGCGTACTCATCTCGCCACTCACAGATATAAAAAATAAAAATATTCGCACCGATTCTAAGTATCATAGTAAAATAAGCATTCTCGTTTCGTTTATTAACATAATTTTCAGTCATTACTGGGCATTATGACTCACTATAGCTGTATCTGTATCAGCCCATATACGTCCCACTGCAGGGCACGGACCACCTCTTCCATAGAAATCACGATTGAGACAGTTTTGGTCGTATTGTCCACCAAGCTGGCCTAGTGCGGGTTGGCGGACTTTACATGCCAAAGACTTTTTAATTGCTATGAATGGCGAGACGAGCATGCCGTTCGTCTCATGGTAAGCGATACGACCACTCATGGACAGTAGCAAAACAAAACAACACCTTGAATACTTGGCATTTCACTGCGCTCGCCATCCAGAGACATAAGATGTAAAGTCTCAATATGTCCAGTAGTTACGCTACAATGCCTTTCAAACCGAAACACAACAGTGCATTTATACGGATGTTCGGCAGGAGAAATAGACACTGAGGTGATACCTACCCAGGCAGCTTCTCACATATGAGAGACGTCCCACCAAACTTTTGCAAATTTTAATTAAACTTTATTCTACCACCATGTACAGACCAACTTTCAGCTTTTATGAACTGAAGTAGGTAATGCGCTCACAGGCCAGATCTAGTGCACCCTTCAGATAACCTTAAATATCGATTATCGATTAGTAAGTCGGAAGAAAAACCTTGCCTTATTGTTACTCAATCAGTGGTCCTATACCCCACAAGGGACCATTTGACAAATTTTATGTCTAGCCCCATTAGTTAGTTGACTGATTGGGTTTTATGTTAATCACCCATCCATCAGCCAAAGGAAGTCCACTACTGAACATAAACCTCCCCCAATGATTTCCACTGTGACTTGTTGGAGGCAGCCTGCATCCAGCGACGTCCCGTGACCTTTACTTGGTCGTCTGACCACTTTGTGAGTGGACATGCTCTCCGCTACGTGGCCTCCATTCGAGAGCTTTATAGTCCCATCGGTCATCAGTTATCCGCTAGGCTATGTCGATTACTTTAGTTCTCCTACGGATCTCCTCATTTCTGATTCGATCTGGTAGGGAAATTCCGAGCATAGCCCTCTCCATAGCTCGTTGACTTTTAGCCTCCTAATGAGGCCCATAGTGTGGCCACGTCTCGGTGCCGTATTTCATCACTGGCAACACACAACTATCGAAGACTTTCGATTAAAGGCACTGGGGTATTTGGACGAGAAATACGTCAGTATTTGTATGTTCATACAGTAACTAAATGTTAACAAATAAAGGGTCTTTCTAGCTAAATAGAACGTGCAATATTTATTTTAAAGTTGGCCTTACGATGGCTCCGAGGACCATTTGGGATGCAACCAGGAACCACCGGTTAAGAACTGCTGTTCTATGTTTTGTTTTTTTTTATTGCAATCAATGGCGAAACGAGCATTCCGTTCGCCTGATGATAAGTGATACGACTGCTCATGAACAGTAGTAAAACCAAACACCTTCAAATACAAAGCAATGCTTGGTATTTCACTGCGCTCGCCATCCTGAGTCATAAGATGTTAAGTCTCAATATGTCCAGTAGTTACTCTGGCTACAATGTCTTTCAGAAACACAACAGTGCATTTACACTGCTGTTTGGCGGGAGAAACATACATTGCGGTGGTACCTACCTAGGCGGCCTCTCACATATGAGAGACCTACCACATTAAGTTGTTTCTAAGTGCATTAATTAATCATAAATTGTAACGAAAAATTGAAACAGCTGAAAATTTAATTTTCACCACTCAAGGATATTTAGAAGTGTTTGTACAGTTGGAATAAAATTTGTTCCGGTGTCGATATTTTCGTATTTATACGTGTATTTATGAAATAATTCGATTGTTATACCGGGTATATCAAGACTGCTACCGAAAACGAAGCCGGGTGGTAGTTTTAGTGACTACAAATACAATGCAACTAAAAGTTTCGCAAAAAAACGTGACAATTTTTTTAAATGATTTTTTAAATATCTTAATTTTTGGGTGGTATATCCATTGTTTTCGTCAAATAATAATTTTAACTCTTTTATACCTTAGAGTTCTTATAAATAAAAGGGTATACATTATTATTTTAGGAAAAAATGAATTTACCATCCTAATACGACCATAGGAAAAAAATAACAAAAAAATCGTCGCTTTTTTTTGCAACATACTCTGTTGCAATATGTCTGAAGTCACTAAAACTATCACCCGGCTTCGTTTTCGGTAGCAGTCTTGAGTCTTACATATACGTCTGTACTCCGATGGGGTGGGCAGAGTACTTATTTTTAACAATATTTTTTACTTGAGATGTGATACTGGGATCTTAGCGCCATGAAGTAATAATTCAAATTCTGGGCAACTGCTATCATATTTACGTTACCGAAAAACTCACACAAAAAGTGTCTAGAAAATAAACCTAGTACTTAAAAATTCAAGGTTTGCAGTGCTAGACTAAAGAGACGATAATATTAAAGTTACAATTGTTCACGAAATACAGCCGCTGCCAATAAACAATCCCAATCCAAAAATTGCCATTTGAGATTAACAGTTCAATCTTTTTTCTGATACTATATTGCCAATATACAATCTCAGTAGTGAAAAAACTATGGCAACATGGTAAGTGACAAATCGAAAAGTAGAAAACAATCCAGATTGACTTCAATCTAATTTTTTCGATTGGTTATTGGCATCGGCTGTTAATGTTGTGTCCTATGTCAATACACGGTCAATGACCGTGGTCGCAGATTCGAATCCCAAGGCACAACTCGTGACAATAATGTGTGTTGATAGTCAATTACAACGTATTGATGATGAAGGAACAACTAAAGGAATATACAGACAACAGCTTCCGTGGCGCAGTTGGTTAGATGCCGGTTGTGTAACGTGAGGCCGCGGGTTTGATCGCCCAAGACAAATAGTTGTATGATCCACAAGTATTTGTTTCGGGTCTGGGTGTTTGTGAGACCGAAAAGTTTCATAGTTCCTGATACTAGACAAGGCTCGATCTTAGGCTGATTTTAGAGTCATGCTGAATGCGCCCTGACTGTCGGCGCTGACCGCTCAGCGCGTAGCTTACGGACGGGGGTCAGCGCTGAAAACTACGCGTTGTTCTAAAACGCTCCTTAGAAGCTCATACATTTCAACTGTCAGCGCTGACGGTCAGCGCGCGGTCAGCGTGATTCTAAAATCAGCCTTAAAGTGGGGTCAGGACTATTTATGTGACTGTTGGGTGTATTTATTATTTGTATTTATACCATAATTCCATTCAAATCGTAAGATGTGGATGTCGTATAATAAAAAGTAAATTAAAACTGTGTCTCGGTGTGAAGGAAAATACCAAGCATCATGTTAGGATGGCGTATAATAATTAACACATTGTTTTCCTGGAAGATCTGTCTGGAAAGTCCCTGTGTAATAGTTTTTACCTGTTTTAAAACATTAATGTTAGTCCATATATGTTCCACTGAAGGGCACGGGCCTCCTCTATAATCGAGAGTACGATTGAGAGTGGTTAGTACAGTCCACCACGCTGGCCTAGTGCGGGTTGGCGGACTTTACATACCATAGAAATATATTTTTTATTTTTTATTTCTATGAATGGCGAGACGAGCATGCCGTTCGCCTGATGGTAAGCGATACGACCGCTCATGAACAGTAGCAAAACCAAACAACACCTTGAATTACAAAGCAATGCTTGGCATTCCACTGCGCTCGCCATCCTGAGACATAAGATGTTAAGTCTCAATATGTCCAGTAGTTACTCTGGCTACAATGCCCTTCAACCCGAAACACAACAGTGCGTTTACACTGCTGTTTGACGGGAGAAATAGACACTGCGGTGGTACCCACCCAGATGGCCTCTCACATATGAGAGACCTACCACCAATTCATTGATTCATTAATTCATTAGTTTTTCGCATTATTTTGTCATTGTATTTGTATATTTTTTTTAGAAAGAAAATTTCATTTATTCTTAACTACAAATTGATGGTAGTAATATTACACTTGTAATTTCCGTACGGTAGTTAATTTAACGACGCCTGTGAAACGACGGGCAATGGGTTCGATCCCCGCACCGAGAGAAATATTTCGGGTCTGGGTGTTTGTTACACCGAAAAGTCTCTCGTAGTTCCTGAATTCCTGATACCCACGGCACAAGACTCGATCTTAGTGCGGGGTCAGGGCTATGTATCTGACTGTTGGGTGTATTATTGTATTTAATTTCCAGCTGGGTCGCTTGTAAATTATATTCAAGCAAAACTCAACTATCAATAGATGATATATTGTATTGTGTATTAATAGTCAATCACCACGCACTAAAACGGTGAAGGAAAAACATCGTGAGGAAACCTGCATACCATAGCGGTTTGTTAGAATTTCTATGGTATGTAAGTCCGCCAACCCGCACTAGGCCAGCGTGGTGGACTATATGGCCTAACCACTCTCAATCGTACTTTCGATTGTAGAGTAGGCCCGTGCCCTGCAGTGGGACGTATATGGGCTGATACAGATACAGAAAACTCAGCTATAATATTAGTCTGTTGCAAAAGTGCGTGTAGGAATTTAATTTGCGTTGATGCGACAATGTACATACGAAAATAGATCTTCGTGGGGTGTTAATTACGCTAAAAATATTGTCTATGTCCCCATGGTATTGTCATGTGGGCATCATGACGTCATAGAGGGAAGTTTTACACGTGTCGTTGGGTCACGAATTTTGAAGTGAAAATTAATATTTAAACGTGACGTCAGCATCCTATAAGAGTTTTCGTTTTTCTTATTACATAGGTCCGGGAAACGAGCAAGCGGTTATATGAGCAATGTCTATTTTTCTCGTCAAATAGCAGTGTAAATGCGCTGTTGTGTTTCGTAGTGAAAGACATTGTGGCCAGACTAACTACTGGACATATTGAGACTTAACATCTTATGACTAAGGATTGCAAGTGCAGTGGAATGCCAAACATTGCTTTGTGATTCAAGGTGTTGTTTGGTTTTGCTACTGTTTATGAGCGGTCGTGTCGCTTACCATCAGGCGAACGGCGCGCTCGTCTCGCCATTCAATGCAATAAAAAAAGCAGATCACCTGATGGTAAGTGATCACTGCCGCCCATGAATATTCATAATGGATCATGAATGGATGGAACGGGAAGGAAAAGGATGGAAAGAGGGAAAGGGTTATTGATCATCCGGCCAACTCAAAACTTCTGATATAAAACCACTTTCGCTTCATTCACTTTCTTCCTCTTTGTTGGTAATGGACCAGATGCGGTTGCCAACATGTTCATGGTTGTCGCGGGTTCCAATCCCACGGCACACCTCTGAATTTTCGGGATTCATGTGTGTATTGATAGTCAATCACCACGCACTATAACGGTGAAGGTAAACATCGTGAAGAAATCTGCATACCATAGCGATTTTGTAAAAAAAAATATACGGTATGTAAAGTCCGCTTGACACGGGGCCAGCGTGGTGGACTATATGGCCTAACCACTCACAATCGTACTCTCGCTTGTAGAGGAGGCCCATGCCCAGCGGGACGTATATGAGCAGATACAGTACAGTACTTAATTAGCATAATGAATTGGTTATTAAAACAAGAATTAAACTTTGCTCGCCACCACGTGGTTTCAACATGTGATCTTTGAGGTTATGTCGCGCGTTATCGCTTCTTATCGTGAACGTATTTTTTTCGTATTTCGTAATCTCGTTTCGAGTATTTTTCCCGAGCGATTAGATTGCTCGGGTGCGCCTTTTTAATGAATATTTGATTGGGTTAGGATTTTTTGAAGACGTTTTTTTAAATAAATAACACCAAAAGTAAATATACCCGTATGGAAAATTGCCAGTATCTGTCTGTATCAGCCCATATATGATATACGTCCCACTGCAGGGCACGGGCCTACTCTACGATCGACAGAACGATTGATAGTGGTTAGGCCATTTAGTCCATGGGAAATTGTATTTTTAATTTATGTATAGTAATAATAATAGAGACAATATACGTCATACTGCAGGGCACGGGCCTCCTCTACAATCGAGAGTACGATTGAGAGTGGTTAGTACAGTCCACCACGCTGGCCTAGTGTAGTTTGAGGGACTTCACATGCCATAAATTTGTCTCTTATTCTTATTAGTAAAGTTTGATTTGACCGTGTTATATTCTATTGTGTAATATTGTGAATGAACTTATATTTATGACGTAACATCTTTCATGAGTAATATTTTGGAAAACATTTTGAATATTCAGGGTTGGCATTTTTATTTTATTTCACGAATTATTACATTGTATTATGACAGAAAGTTTAATAAAAGTGAAGATAACATATTTTATTATCGTTTAGACGGAATCTATTGTATTAAGTTAATTTAATATTTATTGTGGCGCAATTTTCACGATCATCTTTTTGATACACCAAAGGTACTTCAGGGCCTATCTTTAGTTTTTAAATCAATGATATTCGTCTATTTGCTTGTGGGTGATGTGGAATGCCTCTAACAAACATTATACAAGACATGATCTTAGTGTGGTGTCAAGACTATGTATTTGGCTGTCGGGTGTATTTTATATATTTTATCTGTGGTTTTACCCCGAAAATAGAATATTTCGGTATTGTCAAATATAAAAGGAATGCCCAATCATATGTGGTTGGGCCTAAATATGATAAGATGTACCGATACGAAGTTAATATTATTTTGAAGGTAATATTAACAGCTTTTATTATGTCCAGTTTGAAATTATTTGTCAATTGCGTTCTCGGGTTATGGACTAAAGTCGTAACGATTCCATTAGTCTTTACATCAAGTTTCATCTAGGCACAAAAATCTTTGCACCAATACTAAGTTACTTTTTTTTATTGCAAAGAATAGCGAGACGAGCATGCCGTTCGCCTGATGGTAAGCGATACGACCGCTCATAAACAGTAGCAAAACCAAACAACACCTTGAATTACAAAGCAATGCTTGGCATTCCACTGCGCTCGCCATCCTGAGACATAAGATGTTAAGTCTCAATATGTCCAGTAGTTACTCTGGCTACAATGCCCTTCAACCCGAAACACAACAGTGCGTTTACACAGCTGTTTGACGGGAGAAATAGACACTGCGGTGGTACCCACCCAGATGGCCTCTCACATATGAGAGACCTACCACCAGTTATATATTTTATCTACGGTTTTACCCCGAAAATGAACATTTTGGTATTGTCAAAAATAAGGGGAATGCCCAATCATATGTGGTTGGGCCTAAATATGTTAAGATGTACCGATACGTAATTTATATTATTTTTAAGGTTATATTAACAGCTTTTAATACGTCCAGTTTGAAATTATTTGTCAGTTGCGTTCTTGATACTAAATAGAGACTAAAGTAGTAACGATTTCATTGGTCTTTTCTTACAAATTGGTAATGTTAAGCCTCAATATGCCCAGTAGTTACTCTGGCTACAATCTTTCACACCGAAACACAACAGTGCATTTACACTACTATTTGGCGAGAGAAATAGACATTTGTCTCGATGTGCGATCGAAGCCGCCTCATTTCACAGCCGGCGTCTAACCAACTGCGCCACGGAGGCTATTATCCTAGCCTTTGGGGTAAAAAATCACCCGTTGGAAAGGTGAAATGGGTCAAATCACCCGTGAGTTACAAAGCCATTCTCATGGTCACAACACGTCAATGCACCACCTGACTTTGACCAGGTGTTTTCAATACAATGGCTGGGTTCTTTTGTCGTCTTTTGTTTTATTATATTGTCGATAAAAACATATCGAGGTTAGTCATATGACCGATTTATAGATACATTGTGAGTATGTATGTGACTGTTGGGTGTTATTTATTTATTTTATATGCATAAACTCACGCCTTTTTAACTGTAATGGTGGGTGGAAGTGTTACCAGGACACCCACGTTTCGTCCTGTGTGTTTACACTTCACACGATGTGAGAGGGCGAGCCTATCGCCATATCGGGTACAAATTCCTGACTCCGGGCTGATAATGAGTAGATAAATTCAATATCACTTTGCCCGACTCGGGATTCGAACCCGAGACCTCAGTTTTGCAAGCGTACCTTAGTACAACTACGCCACCGAGGCAGGTTACCGAACTACTTACATTCTAATAATCTAATAACTAGAAAGGAGAGTAACATTTAAAATGTTAAGAAAAAGAAATATACTTACAAAACTTTAATTAAAATCAACAATTGCTATTATTGCTATTATTTGTTTAGCGTTTGTGGACTATGAGAAAGCCTTTGATTCGATCGAGACCTGGGCTGTGCTACAGTCTCTTCAGCGGTGCCACATAGACTATCGGTACATCGAAGTGTTGAGGTGTATATACAACAACGCCACCATGTCGGTCCGAGTACAAGATCAGAGTACGAAGGCTATTCCACTACGGAGAGGCGTGAGACAGGGAGATGTCATATCTCCGAAACTGTTCACTGCCGCGCTGGAAAATGCCTTCAAGCTCTTGCAGTGGAAAAGATTCGGCATCAACATCAACGGCGAGTATATTACTCACCTTCGATTTGCCGACGATATTGTAGTCTTGGCAGAATCGCTGGAAGACCTTAGCACTATGCTCGAAGACCTTAATCGAGTTTCCCAACAGGTGGGTCTTAAAATGAACATGGATAAAACGAAGATCATGTCGAATATCCATGTTGTGCCCACCCCCATTGGAGTTGGGGGCTCGACTCTCGAAGTTGTAGACGAATATGTCTATTTAGGACAAGTGGTCCGGTTAGGCAGGTCCAACTTCGAGAGAGAGGTCAATCGGCGAATCCAACTCGGTTGGGCAGCGTTCGGGAAACTTCGCGACGTCTTCTCGTCCAAAATACCTCAGTGCTTAAAATCGAAAGTCTTCGATAGTTGTGTGTTACCAGTGATGACATACGGCACCGAGACGTGGCCTCTCACTGTGGGCCTCATTAAAAGGCTCAAAGTCACTCAACGAGCCATGGAGCGGGCTATGCTCGGTGTTTCCCTACGAGATCGAATCAGAAATGAGGAGATCCGTAGGAGAACCAAGGTTACCGACATAGCCCATAGGATTGGCAAGTTGAAGTGGCAGTGGGCCGGGCACATAGCTCGTAGAACCGATGGCCGTTGGGGCCGAAAGGTTCTCGAGTGGAGGCCACGTACAGGCAAGCGAAGTGTCGGACGCCCGCCTACAAGGTGGACGGACGATCTGACTAAGGTCGCAGGAAGTCGCTGGATGCAGGCCGCTTCCAACAGGTCATTGTGGAGATCATTGGGGGAGGCCTATGTTCAGCAGTGGACTTCCTGTGGCTGATATGATGATGATGATGAATTGCTATTATTTTATTTACACATTAATAATATGGTTCAAATCCCAGGGCCCACCTCTGACTTTTCGGAGTCATGTGTGTATTGATAGTCAATCACCACGCACTAAAACGGTGAAGGAAACCATCGTGAGGAAACCTGCATACCATAGCGATTCATAAGAATTTCTATGGTATGTAAGTCCGGCAACCCGCACTAGGCCAGCGTGGTGGACTATATGGCCTAACCATTCTCAATCCTACTCTCGATTGTAGAGTAGCCTCGTGCCCTGCAGTGGGACGTATATGAGCTGATACAATACAGTATGCCAGTTTGCCGAAGAAATATGTCGATAGGGTATATAATACATACATAACAATGTCTTGCAAGATTTATATATATACATACATTATTTATAGGTATATTACACGCCAATGGTTTGATTAGATATATGACGCTTTATGATAATGGATAGGCGCCTAAATCACACGCAGCCTTGACTTTATCAATGGAGATAGAGGCATACATTGTAACCAGAGTAACTACTGGACATATTGAGACTTAACATCCTATGTCTCAGGATGGCGAGCGCAGTGGAATGTCAAGAATTGCTTTGTAATTCATGGTGTTTGGTTTTGCTACTATTTATGAGCGGTCGTATCGCTTACTATCAGGCGAACGGCATAAAAAAATATTATAATAATTTATTGAATTCACCCAAATATTTCTGTATCTGTATCAGCCAATATACGTCCCACTGCAGGGCACGGGCCTACTCTACAATCGAGAATACGATTGAGAGTGGTTAGACCATACAGTCAGCCACGCTGGAATGTCCCAAATGTTTAACATCATTTAGATTCAGTCGTCTCTAGATCTACCGCCCGGTTCAGAAAACGATTTTCACTAGAAAAGAACGGTCAAGAAACTGTTGCGCCTTTCAAAGATTTAGAAATATAGATACGGTGCATATATTTATAGATAGCTATATGTGATAAATGTGTGTTAATGTTTGTTTATTGAAGCATATAACTGTACTAACATAGTAATGGTAGGTATTGTAACATCTTGTTAAAGATAGGATATTGAGATCGGCCGTAAGACTTCCTGAGCTTCCGTACCTCGAGTGTAATTTTTCTCCTGTAGATCCTGGCTGACAGGATTTGCAGAGGCGATTGTGTGTGCGTGGTGGCCTTTTCGCAGTCTCGTGTGTATACTCAATCACCACCCACTAAAACGGTGAAGGAAAACATCGTGAGGAAACCTGCATACCATAGCGATTTTTAAGAATTTCTATGGTATGTAAGTCAACCAAACCGCATTAGACCAGCGTGGTGAACTATATGGCCTAATCACTCTCAATCGTTCTCTCGATTGTAGAGGAAGCCCGTGCCCTGCAGTGGGACATATATGGGCTGATACAATAGGGGAGGGAAGGGGGGTGGGTTGTATCTCATTACAACTGATTCGCCGAAATCTTTGGTTGGAAAGTGGATCGGTTGTTTATGCAACGACTCAGTTGCCAGTTGTTACCGAATGACTGTCCCGTATACTTTCACTGAGATGTTTGAATGCTACGGTTAACTTTTAGCTTTATTTACGAGCAGTGAATTAAATTAATAATGAATACACCCAACAGTAACATATGTAGTTCTTCGTGCTAAGATCGAGTCTTGTATCGGAAACTACTAGGAATTATGCATGTGTCATGACTCGAGGCTTATTACTGTGAGCTCATGAATAAATTAAAAGCTAATTTATTCATGAGCTCACAGTAATATGCCTCGAGTTATGACACATGCAAACACAAAAGAATATTTTGTCTCCTTCGCTCGAATTGAATTCAAAAGTCGTTCGAAAGGGACAAAACGTTTGGTAAATAATAATAATAATAATTCTTTTTTGCACTGTACAAAGAAACAACAACGAAATCACAAGATAATAATAATAGTACAAGTGGCGGCCTTATCACACTAGGTAATTTCTTACAGACAACCATGGGATGGATATTTAAATAGGAGATAGAAATAATTATGTGAAGTTTTTTCATATAGATTTTAGAATTATATTTAATAACATTTTATTATAATTTCGATATGAATTACTTAGATTTTAAGTGTATTGGTCTATGTATGGTTAACTTACATTTTACTTTGAATCTGTGTCAGCCCATACACGTCCCACTGCAGGGCACGGGCCTACTCTACAATCGACAGTACGATTGAGTGTGGTTAGGCCATATAGTCCACCACGCTGTCCTAGTGCGGGTTGGTACTGGTGGTTACTTTGAATAAATAAATGTAATAACTAAAATAGGTTTTGCCGACCCGCACTAGGCCAGCGTGGTGGACTATATGGCCTAACCACGCTCAATCATACTGTCGTTTGTAGAGTAGGCCCGTGCCCTGCAGTGGGACGTATGTGGACTGATACAGAAAATAGGTTTTATTTATGAGTAAACATACCCGAGATTATTAAGTGCAATTTAATTGACCAAAACATGTATCTCTCCTACTCATTTAGTCTCGGGATTTCCTTCTCTGAATCACCAATCAAATAGTGTTACTCAGCAGAAAGTGCGGTGACGTTGCCAAATATGAAAGAACCGTTTGTGACGTCATCAACGGGATAGCCAATGGGAAGTAGAATTTTCCGAATGTTATGAAATCAAATTTACGATCTAATTTATTTTAAACTGGGTCAAAGGAAATCCAATTTTTATGTAATTTATCGTCTTGTTTTGTTTTTAAGTTGGCACTGCTAAATTGTTGGTGAGCGGAGTAAAAAATAATAATCTAGTTTAAATACATAATACATATGTGATATGTTGGTAAACGGACCAGACGCGGCTGCTAACATGTTTACGGTGGTCGCGGTCTCGAATCCCAGGGCGCACCTCTGACTTTACGGAGTCATGTGTGTAATGATAGGTAGAACGGTGAAGGAAGACATCGTGAGGAAACCTGCATACCATAGCGATTTGTAAGAATTTCTATGGTATGTAAGTCCGCCTACCCGCACTAGACCAGCGTTGTAGACTGTACTAACCCCTCTCAGTGGCCTGTGCCCTGCGTGTGGGAGGACGTATATGTCTTCTGCATCAGTCCATATACGTCCCACTGCAGGGAACGGGCCTCCTCTACAATTGAGAGTACGATTGATAGGGGTTAGATCGTGCACCATTTTTGCCTAGTGCGGGTTGGCGAAATACATATCCATTATAGAATAGGTATTTTTGTATGTGGGTTTTACGATGTTCTTCAACGTTAATGTGTAGTAATTGTCTATGAAAACACATGTCTTCGAAATGCCAGAAATTTCTGTGGATTCGAACCCGCGACCACCGTCTTTGCAGCTGCGTCCGGCCCGTTGGCTACACGCCGGCTGCGAAACGAGAGGCCGCGGGTTCTATTGTCACGGAGACAAAAAATATGACCAATTGTCAAATACATCCGGACAAATACGACCTGACGACCTTTCTAAAAAGAGCGTATCTATTAAAGGGGGGAAACGCATACCAATGCCGAATGGTGCTTCAGATGTTCATGAGCGGTGATTACTTACCATCAGGTGAACCGTATGCTCGTTTGCCCCTTATATGTGAAATGACCCACGAATATTTGTTTTATGGGTGTTTGTGAACTGAATAGTCTCGTAGTTTCTGAAACACGACAATACTCGATCTTAGTGTGGACTGTGGGGTCAGGATTATGTATGTGACTGTTGAGTGTATATAGGTATTATATTATGTAGCTATTCCCCCTTAATTATAAGGACTTAGCGCAGTTTTCAAATGCCGTTAATATGAACTGACTGAAAAACATTATTCATAGACGTTAAAAATCTCTAATTAACTATTTAACAGCTCATTAACTTTAAAATGGCCGAGAACCTCGTGCATAAAGCAGAAAAATGGCGGATGGCTGTCAGCTGGACGTTTGATATTCCTGTCAAGTGAATGAAATCAGTTTTTTTCTGTGAAGTGACAATATTTGTTAAATACCGGGTATTTCAAGACTGCTACCGAAAACGAAGCCGGCTGGTAGTTTTAGTGACTACAAACACAATGCAACTAAAAATTTTGCTAAGAAACGCGACAATTTTTTTTATCATTAAATATCGTAATTAAATATCGTCATTTTTGGGTGGTAAATCCATAGTTTTTGCTAAAATAATAATTTAAACTCTTTTATACCTTAGAATCTTTATAACTAAATGGGTATACACTATTAATTCGCGAAAAAAATTATTTACCACCTAAATACGAATATAAAAAAATAACAAAAAGAAAACACGCTTTTTTCCAAAATTTTCTGTTGCATTGTGTCTGAAGTCGCTTAAACTACCACCCGGCATCGTTTTCGGTAGCAGTCTTTATATACCCAGTATATTGTTGGGTGTATTTATATATTCCCGTCGGTTCAGGGTACTAATGTTATTGTCAGGACAGTATATGACTGTTGTTCGTATTTATGTACATGAGTATATGTGAAATAAACATTGATGACCATCAAAATCTGTAGTGTGGCGTTGACATCCCGTGACGTTTACTGGACCCGCGCCAGATTTCGTAACTACCAGGAATGTCATGATTTAATCATATTCTAAATTATGTTAATACTAGCGGTTCGGTCCGGCTTTGCCCAGATGCATACTTTCTGAGTCAAGACAATATCAACAACATATTATATTGCGTACTAACTGTTTTGTATTTGAACTCAATGGGCCCATCATCATCATCAGCCTTTTGATGTCCACTGCTGGATATATGCCTCTTCTATATTGCGCCATTTCACCCTGTCTTCGGCTTGTTGCGTCCAGCATTTGCCAGCAATCTTTCGCAAATCGTCACACCATCTAGAGAGCGTCATACACTACGCTTGTTAAGACGCTGTTTCCACTCAAGAACACGTTTAACCCACCGGTTATCGGTTCTTCGACAGATGTGACTAGCCCACTGCCACTTCAAGTTGCTAATCCTGTGTGCTATGTCTCTAACCTTAGTTCTTTGTCGGATCTTCTCCTTAAAGGGACACCGAGCATAATAGCAGCGTCTTGAACATATCCTCCAGCGCGCTTTTTAATTTTGAGTTGCATTGAAAATGGAAATAATTTATTGAATCCATTATAAAATAAATTAACACATGCAGAAATCTCAGGAGCTCTCCAACTCTCCCTTGTTTTTCTTCTCACAACCGCCAACTGTCTTTCCTCCAATGTTGCCGGATTCAAATATTAATAACATATAAAATCATGTATAGCAACACAAATACAGTGTTATGAACTTCGGCGACAACATCATTAAAATGTTCAACATCATTTAGATTCAGTCATTTTTTTATCTACTACCCGGAAAGCGGTTTTCACTAGAGAAGAACGGGCAAGAAACTCTAGTGTTGCTCTATGCAAAACCAGTTTACAAAAAAAGTGATTATTACAAAATTTACAAGTTGGTTTAAATCAGAGCGGTTTATTAATAATTTGTAAATTTACAGTAAATATTTTTGATACGAATATGTTTACGTTATAATTAATATGGGTGAGTGAAGCGAAGTCGCTCGGAACATTGTGTTGGTAGTCACTATTACTACCACACGGCTTCGTTTTCGGTAGCATTCTCGTCTTGTATAATTTATAGATTAAAATGTCGATAAAAGCGTCTCAATTAACAACGCTCTCCTGATGTTTTTTCAAAGGAGACCAAAACATGACAGCTAATAGACCTGGATTAAAGCCAAGTGTTATTCTTAACTGCGCGTTTAGCTCCGGCGATCCTATCGCTAATCGCTATCGACGTGTCGGCATCGAGAAGTAAATAAATACACCCAAAAACTCACCGCGCCTACTGCTAGTTCTGTCATAGAGGCCGCCTGGGTAGGCATCATCGCAATGTCTATATCTCCCGCCAAACAGCAATATAAATGCACTTTGTGTCGTTTATCAAGAATTACGAGTATTTCCGATCTTGAAAATCCAGACCCAAAACAAATATATGCGGATTAGATATTTGTCTCAGTGCGGGGATTGAAGCCAAGGTCTCTCGTTTCACAGCTGGTGTCCACTCAACCACCCACAGAGGCTGTCGATGCACATTAGTAACCCTAATGTTAATTCCACTGGTGCGGCTTCGCTCGATGTCATACTCCAGAATATTTTATTTCATGGAATGGCGAGACGAGCATATCGTTCGGCTGATAGTAAGCGATACGACCGCTCATGAACAGTAGCAAAACCAAACACTATTAATAACAAAGCCATGCTTGGCATCCCACTGCGCTCGCCATCCTGAGACACAGATGTTAAGTCTCAATACGTCCAGTAGTTACTTGGGCTATAATGTTCTTCAATCCGAATCACAACAATGATTTAATCTGCTGTTTGGTGGGAGAAATAGACATTGCGGGGCCGACCCAGGTGGCCTCTTACATATGAGAGACCTACCACCAGTAAAGACTAGAAGCATTACTTGTTAATAAATAAATAGTCCCACCGACCAGCTTCCAACAGGTCGATGTGGAAATCATTGGGGGAGGCCGATGTTCAGAAGTGGACTACCTGTTGCAAAACGAACGAAATACACCCAACAGTCACATACATAGTCCTGACCACACACTAAGATCGAGTCTTATCTCTGTATCTGTATCTGTATCAGCCTGTATATGTCCCACTGCAGGGCACGGGCCTACTCCGCACCCTTAGTATTAAAGAGACCTAACTAAAAAAAATCATTTTTTGGAAAACGTTCTTTATTTAATTAATTTAAAGATTTGTAACATAAGATCTATTCTATCTTGTCTATTTTTTTGGATTCGGTCAGTTTAATATTAAAGGTGCGACATGACTCCGAAAAGTCAGAGGTGTGCCCTGAGATTTGAACCCGCGACCACCGTGAACATGTTGGCAGCCGTGTCTTGTCCGTTTACCAACAGGCCACCACGCACTTATCTAGTCTTATCTTGTGTATCAGAAATCTACCCAGGCGCCCTCTCACATAAGAGAGACCCTATCAGTAGTTATACTCTTTGTTTTAACGAAACTCCTAAAAGAACATTAACTACGGTTCGTTATGGTAACATTCATGGTATAATGATGTGTGTACAGTTAGTTTTGTGCGTGTACCGTCTAATGTCAAGGTCGCGATAGACGATGGCGCAATGTCTGAGTAACGGGGTCAAGGACACCGTCGCGACGGCTCGACTGTGTGTGATGGAGTTCTGATTAAATTATAGCTTGGGTGAGAGAATTTTATCTACATATACATACAAAAATTCAAGCCTATTCCCCAGAAGGGGTAGGCAGAGGTGGTATCAGGACATTAATGTTTCACTTTGAGTGTTTCAAGATGTCTTAGGGGGCAGTGTACCGCCATATTAAGCAATTTCCTGACTCCAGGGTGATAATGAATAGAAAACACTACTAACATAAGACTACTGGACATATTGAGGCTTAAGGACTTAAGTCTTAACTAATTTAAGATCTTGTTTGGTTTTGCTATTGTTCATGAGCGGTTGTATCGCTTACCATAAGGCGAACGGCATGATCGTCTCGACATTCATTGCAATTTAAAAAAATCCAATTTCACTTCTCCCTACCCGGGATTCGAACCCGATACTAATTGCAGTAGTGCTTCAGTACAATTGCGCCACAGAGGCTGCCAACGTCACGCCAAACGTTTTAATGTTATCATATAAATTTATTGTATTAAGATTTTTTTTGTTCCAAATGCGTAGTTGCGTAGCCTTGTTATTTATTTACGTCTCCTCTCATTGTGAGTTGGAAAACGTTACATTATTTTTATTAGAATGACTAGAGATTGCTTTCTTGATGAGACAGAATAATGATTATCCTTTCTTGAAAATTTCGTTTCAGTCAGTGGTTTATAGGCTGGAAATTTCTGCATCCATCCCGCACTAGGCCAGCGTGGTGGACTGTACTTACCACTCTCAATCGTACTCTCGATTGTAGAGGAGGCCCGTGCCCTGCAGTGAGACGTATATGGGCTGATACAGAATTTCTGCATCGTAATTATCGGACGCATGGCATCGGTGAAAGAATATCATTTGTGATCGCGAGCTTCAGCAGTAAGGGAACGATGAAAAAGAGAGATTATTAAAATCAAATATGTAGTGATGTTTACTGGTAGGTCTCTCATATGTGAGAGGTCGCCTAGGTAGGTACCACCGGAATGTCTATTTCTTCCGCCAAACAGCACTGTAAATGAATTGTTGTGTTTCGGTTTGCAGTACATTGTAGCCTGAGTAACTACTGGACATAGTGAGACTTAACATCTTATGTCTCAGAATGCTAAGCATTGCTTTGTAATTCATGGTGTTTGGTTTTGCTACTGTTCTTTAGTGGTTGTTTCGCTTACCATCAGGCGAATGACACGCTCGCCTCGCCAGCAATCGACATTTTAAAAAAATGTGTAAATTACGAAAGTGAAAGTATTAGTAATTACTTGTACAGTCCGCCAACCCGCACTAAGCCAGCATGGTGGACTATACGGCCTAATCACTCTCAATGGTATTTTCGATTGGAGAGTAGACCCGTGCTTTGCAGTGGGACGTATATGGGCTGATACAATACAAAAAAAAAACTTTTATGAAAGTGAAAGTCGATCGTTCAGTTAATAAGGGAAATTGTCCCAAGGTCGAAAAGAAAGGTGAAGGTACATCAAGGTCATCTGGGAAGTGGCAAAGGGCGACCAGCTGGAATGTTCTCAATGCATTGTTGGTTTTATAACACAATTAGAATATGCAGTATAAAATCGATTTTTATAATCAATGTTTCGGATTGAAAGACAGTCAGAGTAACTCCTGGACATATTGAGACTTAACATCTTATGTCTCAGGATGGCGAGCGCAGTGGAATGTCAGGAATTGCCTTGTAATTCACTGTGTTTGGTTTTGGTACTGTCCATGAACGGTCGTTTCGCTTACCATCGGGCGAATGACGTGCTCGTCTCGCCAGTAATTGAAATTTAAAAAAAATGATTAAATTCTTTATGTTCATGTATTACTTGTATAGTCCGCCAACCTGCACTAGGCCAGCGTGGTGGACTATACGGCCTTACCACTCTCAATCGTATTCTCGATTGTAGAGTAGGCCCGTGCCCTGCAGTAGGACGTATATGGGCTGATACAATACAAAAAAATACTTTTATGAAAGTGAAAGTCGATCATTCAGTTAATAAGGAAAATTGTCCCAAGGTCGAAAAGAAAGGTGAAGGTACATCAAGGTCGCCTGTGAAGTGGCAAAGGGCGACCAGCTGGAATGTTCTCAATGCATTGTTGGTTTATAACACGCTTAGAATATGCAGTATAAAATTGATTTTTATAATCAACTAGCGGCCCGATCCAGCTTCGCCCGGGTGCATATAGATTTTTGTACAATAATATGTACGTATTATACATATAAACCTTCCTCTTGAATCACTCTATCTATTAAAAAAATCCGCATCAAAATCCGTTGCGTAGTTTTAAAGATTTAAGCATACAAAGGGACATAGGGACAGAGAAAGCGACTTTGTTTTATACTATGTAGTGATGTTTCCGATTAAAAAGCAGTCAGAGTAACTATTGGACATATTGAGACTTAACATCTTATGTCTCAGGATGGCGAGCGCAGTGGAATGCTAAACATTGCTTTGTAATTCAAGGTGTTGTTTGGTTTTGCTACTGTTTAAGAGCGGTCGTATCGCTTACCATCAGGCGAACAACAAGCTCGTCTCGGTTTTGTTGGGCTATTCGTCTAATTTATACTTTCGTTAGTTGTTTTATTGGCATTGAACCCGCGGCCTTTCGTTTCACAATCGACATCTTAACAACTGTGCTACCAAGACATATTTAGTATATTATATAAATAAATAAATAACACCCAACAGTAACATGTATAGTCCTAACCCCACACTAAGATCGAGTCTTGTGTCGTCTATCAGAAACTACGAGAGACTTTTCGGCCAAACATTTCGGATTGAACCCGCGGCCTCTCGTTTCACAGGCGGCGTCTTACCGCCTGCGCCACGGAGGCTTTCGATATTGATTACATGAATCAATGAATATTCGTTTTTATTTTAAAAAGTTAATTTAACGTCATACTAAAGTACAAGCCTTTATAAAACTGGTATTTAATACGAGTGGGCGAGTTTTCGCCCATTATTGTGTCAAGTTGGTTGTGTAACTGTAGTTGTGGTTTTCTCGGAAATTTGACCATTTTACAAATAATTTGTTGGGTTTGTTGGCAACGAAACGCCCAATCTGCTAATAGGTGCGGTTTTAAATGCTAGGATATGATAGCCACTCTGCCGTCCTCAAGCTAAAATGCCATTAAGTACTAAAACCACTTTTTGAGTTATGAACAAAAAAGCGATATTACAGTTCTAAATTGAAAGTTTCGCTATATGAAAGTACCTCCTGCGATGTATTATTCAGTACTCCAAGGTCTTTAGATGACCACTTGTTATTAAGTAGCACATTTTTAAAAAAACATCGCTTTTTTGTGGATAACTCAAAAAGTGGTTTTAATACTTTGCACTTTAGCTTGAGGACGGCATCACTGCCAAGGACTCTTCTATAATTGGGAGGTTGATTGAGAATACTTAGAACATATAATATTGTCTTATTGCGGGTTGGCAGACCTCACATAGATAGAAACTCTAGGACTTCTTTAGGATCGAAATGTCATATAAATAAATACACCCAAGAGACACATAGTCCCTACGAGAACGAATCAGAAATGAGGAGATCCGTAGGAGAACAAAGGTTACCGACATAGCCCATAGGATTGGCAAGTTGAAGTGGCAGTGGGCCGGGCACACAGCTCGTAGAACCGATGGCCGTTGGGGCCGAAAGGTTCTCGAGTGGAGGCCACGTACAGGCAAGCGAAAGTCGCACGCCCGCCTACATGGTGGACGGACGATCTGGCTAAGGTTGCTGGAAGTCGCTGGATGCAGACCGCTTCCCACAGGTCGATGTGAAGATCCTTGGGGGAGGCCTATGTTCAGCAGTGGACTTCCTGTGGCTGATATGATGAATAAAGTCACATATATAGTCCTGACCCCACATTAATATCTTTAAGAGTCTTGTGTCGTGTATCAGAAACTACGAGAGACTTCAGTCTCACAAATACACAGACCAGAAACAAATACCTATGGATCACACAAATATTTGTCTCAGTGCGGGGATCAAACCCGCGGCCTCTCGTTTCACAGGCGGCGTCTAACCCACTGCGCCACGGAGGCTGTCAATATAATTGCAAAGATGATTTTATCGAATAAAAAAGTATATGGATTCTATTACGTATAAAGTTTTAAGAGCATGTAGTTTTTATTAGACACCAAACGGCTATGTGGTAAAAAACTTAGTATTATACGCAAAAATACATTAACCAAGTTGCATATTCCTTGTAGACAAGAAGCCGTTTGTCTAGGTACCACTGCACTGTCTATTTTTCCCGCCAAACAGCAGTGCAAATGCCCTGTTGTATTCCAGTTTAAAGGACACTGTAGCCAGAGCAACTACTGGATATAATGAGATTTAACATCTTATGTCTCAGGATGTCGATGAATGATATGAATAGCGAGACGAGCATACCATTCGCCTGATGGTAAGCGATACGACTGCTCATGAACAGTAGCAAAACCAAACAGCCCCTTGAATAACAAAGCAATGTTTGGCATTGCACTGCGCTCGCCATCCTGAGACATAAGATGTTAAGTCTCAATATGTCCAGTAGTTTCTCTGGCTACAATATCCTTCAAGTTATCTTTATTCTTAACGTATCATTATTACGTCATAATAACCGCCTTATTTGTAGTTTTAAAACTTATTTTAGATATCAAGTGTTTTGTCCCCTTCGAACGACTTTTAAACTTAGTGTGAGCGAAAAAGACAATCTGCATCTGTATTAGCCCATATACGTCCCACTGCAGGGCACGGGCCTACTCTACAATCGAGAGTACAATTGAGAATGGTTAGGCCATATAGTCCACCACGCTGGCCTAGTGCGGGTTGGCGGACTTACATACCATAGAAATTCTTACCATAGAAATAGAAAAAGACAATACATTCGATATATAGAAGTTTTGAAACTGGATAAGATTGTAATTGTTTAAGACAATTTAGATACAAAATTAAGTAACAATAATCTACTGGTTTATAAATGACTGTTTAAACTGTCTATTGATATGGTGTTGTGTGGTCTAAGGCATGAGATAACGCGGGATCTAATATATTTGCATTCACAGCACAGCTGCCATAGCTTTTAACTTAGACGCATTGACAGAAACATATGGATAGGGCGGAAAGCGCGTAAAGTGTATCGATGTAAGTGTGTTAAACTAAGGATAGGCCCGTGTAAATTGCGCTAATATAAATATTAAATTGAAATTGTCTGTATCAGCCCATATACGTCCCACTGCAGGGTATAGGCCTACTCTACAATCGACAGTACGATTGAGAGTGGTTAGGCCATATATTCCACCACGCTGACCTAGTGCGGGTTGGCGACTCTTTTTTGCCAGGCTGTAATTGATATATCACGTGTAAATAATCTGTATTGAGGAATAAATAAGGAAAATGTTTGAGTTTATCGATTTATAAATAAAACCATTTATCTTTAAGTTGAACCACTGTTTGTATTTGTCGAGATTAGTAATGTTTTCTTCTTACTGGACGATTATGTTCGGTGTTGAGAAATAAACAATGTAATTATTGAGGACTTTTTGTATTTGATACTTTTTTGTTTTCGGATCGGGTTGTCCTTTTTTTTTTAACAGCCGCTGCCAATAAACAATCCCAATCCAAAATTTGCCGTTTAAGATTGACAGCTCAATCTTTTTTCTGATACTATATTGCCAATAATCAATCTCAGTAGTGAGAAAACTATGGCATCATGGTAAATGACAAATCGAAAAGTAGAAAACAATCCAGATTGACTTCAATCTAATTTTTTAATTATTGTCATCGGTCGTAAATTGACAAGATATAAATGCGCAGAAGTGATAAAGACAGCATGTACGGTACGATACCAAATTTTGGAAGTTGTATACTTCTTTTAGAGCGTTTGGTAAAATCTCCCCGACATGATGTTATTTAAATATCAGGAACGCATTAAGTTAGCTGCTATTATTTATTAGTTATGCTATACAGGGTATATCAAGACTGCTACCGAAAACGAAGCCGGGTGGTAGTTTAAGCGACTTCAGACACAATGGAATATAAAATGTTGGAAAAAAAAAGCGACATCTTTTTTTATTATTTTTTTTTATATGGTCGTATTTGGGTGGTAAATACATTTTTTTCGTAAAATAATAGTATACACCCTTTTATTTATAAAGTCTCTAAGTTTAAATTATTATTTTAGCAAAAACTATGGACTTACCACCCAAAAATGACGATATTTAAAAAATGATGATAAAAAATTGTAGCGTTTCTATGCAAAATTTTTAGTTGCATTGTGTTTGTAGTCACTAAAACTACCACCCGGCTTCGATTTCGGTAGCAGTCTTGAGATACTCGATATTTGTTCTAAGAAGGTAACTTACTTTCTATTGGCGATATTAATTTTAAAATTACAGTTTTACGCCTGTCAAGTACTAGAAACATATGTGGTATATTTATTTATTTTGTTTGTCGCACCGTTATTGTAATGGTTAATATAAAAAAAGTAATAAAAACAACATTGCTGAGTTATTGGATGGTCGCGTTAATTATGTCGGCCTTGCTGTAATAAGGTTGTTTTCAATGTCTTGGAATAACTGATATTTTTAAAGCTAATAAATTACACGGATTTGGCATACAAAGAGATTTAGTTTATTTAGGTTGGAAATTGTTGAGAATATTTGTCTAGGTCGTACCATAGAAATATTTACAATGTTTGCGGAATTCATATACCACATAAAATCTTATAAAATCCTCGGGGTTTGTAGGTTTCTTCACGATGTTTTCCTTCACCGTTATAAGCAAAGCTTGGCATCCCACTCGCCATCCATCCTGTGACATAAGATGTTAAGTCTCAATATGTCCAGTAGTTACTCTGCCTACAATGTCCTTCAAACCGGAACACAACAATGCATTCACACTGCTATTTGGCGATTCGATATCAGCATTAATATTCAACGCTTCAGCTTATAACTCGCGGCGAAATTATTTTGTCGTAACATGCAACAGGTTTTCGTATCGAAGCCATATTAGTGGACCGGTTTTAAAATTGTAATTATTGTTGCGGCCGGGTCTCGATTATTTGCCGGCTCGAATTGTAACGCTAACGTGTTATTTTTCATTTTGCAAAATTTCTGCACCTCTTGACGGTAACTGCAGAACAGATAGAGGAGTATTATAAGGATTATATTATACTAACGGCCCGGCCCAGCTTCGACCGGGTACAAATAGATTTCTGTACAATAATATGTACGTATTATACATATAAACCTTCCTCTTGAATCACTCTATCTATTTAAAAAAACCGCATCAAAATCCGTTGCGTAGTTTTAAAGATTTAAGCATACAAAGGGACATAGGGACAGAGAAAGCGACTTCGTTTTATACTATGTAGTGATGTTATTGAAATTGTGGGATACGCCTATATAAAGTTGTTTTTACTGGAAAATTATGAAACGTCAAATGGTACTATTTAGTTTATTTGGATATTAATTATTGGTCTATACATTTGACTAGAGAGTTTTTATAATATTTACCTTCCCCTCTTAGTTTATATACACTCGTAGCGCAATATTTACATACTGTTATCTATGTAGAACATAGCTTATTTACATGTATATGGGTACGTTGGTCTTTCCCCTTTAAAAGAAAATATAACTGATAGTTGAATTTTCCTCTAATTAATTCAGTTTAATCGGTTTTTTGCTCTGCCAACGAAATTTTGTTGTTGAAAAACATTTAATTTTGTGTGTTGTTGACTGGAAAAACAAGCTACAATTCACTTAATAGGATATTAAATTAAAATAATTCATTGAACATGTAAAATGTTGTACATACCAAATACTTGAGTTGTAATATATCCATATACCACATCACCTTGGAGGTTGTAAATCCACCACAGTACGTTTTTCCTGTCACTTTTTCCCACGTATTACAAATATGTGGAACCAGTTGTCAGCGACAGTATTTCGGGACAAATACAACCTAGTGACCTTCAAAAAACGAGCGTTTTCCCACCTCAAAGGCCGACAATGCATCTCCATGCCCTATGGTGTTGTAGATGTTCATAAGCGGTGATCACTTACCATCAGGCGAATCGCATGTCTCTTTGCCATCTAAAAAGATTTTTTTTTTCACTCTGTTACTTTTTCCCACTACAAGTTTTACAAGAACGCCATACAGAAGAATAGGGAAGAAACTGAAGCGTTGCTCTTTTCATAATCAGTTTACAAAACGATGGTGATCGAGAGTAGCTGCTTGGTTTGGTTTTCTACTAATATCTATGGTGCTCTTCATCCGGAGTGACTACCCTTTTCTCGTTCAGTTTTTTTTTTCCTTTATTCCTCTACAATTTTAAAATGCTGGTAATCGACCTAGGTTCAAAATGTAAAGCTGTAGTGCAGTCACTATGCCGTGGCATTTAAAAAATATGATTTTTGTTCGCTTGCACCTCTTCTAAAAGTGGCCTGTGATGACCACTTGACCTCTGCTCAAGAGTTCGATCAACAATCGTCTAGTCAATATTTTCCTAATTTGTATATTTGTGTACAGGTGAGGGGTGGCAGTACGGGCGCTCCACCCCCAGCTCCTCCGGCTATAGTAGAGCAAGAGAAGAGATCACCCCTCCAGCCACAGCAGCAGGGCAGGGCGCAGGTGCAACCAGGTAAGAAATATTGTTTAGAACATCCGCAAGAGATCTTTATTGGGATTTTTGCATACACCCACCACTGCTACTCCTGTCAGCCAGGATCAAGAGGAAATAATCATAGCATTGAAGAGTGATCGCGTCAGTGCTGCGATTAGTTTTCTCTTAGGCATACCTGCATGTACAATAGATTCAACTCATAGTTTAAAAGACTGCTACAAACACCCACTGCCACTCCTGTCAGCCAGGATCAATAGCAAATATACAAAATTGAAGAGTTCAGTCTCTTAGCGATACTGGCTTGTAGTACCACCTCTTTATAAATTGATGGTCGAACTATCTTAGAATACAGAAAGAATGGCCTTCTACACTTAACATATAACAAAGCCTCTTCTCAATGTTTGTTTGAGCGCTGAGATCTTCTAAACTACGCACTGGATTTTAATGCTGTTTTCGTCAATAGATGGAGTGTTTCAACAGGAAGGTTTATATGTATAGACTTATGAAGTTAAACTTTTTAAACACTGTTTTGTTATGAAAATTTGATAAAATGAAAATGCGACACCAAAAAAGATATAAATGGGATTTAGTCTGCAAGAGAATGTGATAGAATATAAGTATACAGTTTCCTATAATCTTTTTCCCCCCTTTCTTTTATTGCATAGGTGTTCCCGAGCGAAGCAGTAATGTATTAATGTGATATTATATTGGCACAGAACCAGTCGCAGTGGCGCCCCCAGTCATCAAACCGGCGGTCGTGAAGGCGCCAAAGAATGCAAAAATCAATCAAAAGGTGAGTCCCATTTTCTATTACCTTTAGATTTTTAGGTTTTCATGGCTGCAGGAATTCGCTGGATACTTGCTTTTAAAAGTTCGCTGTGGAAGAGCATGGGAGCGGCCTATGTTCAGCAGTGGACTTCCTGTGGGCTGTGATTGAAGATAGAGAAAAAGAGACAGATATATAGAGAGAGAGGTCCGATTTCGTACGGCTGTCCAGCTTGCACAATTCTAGGTAATAATCCTCGAAATACAGATATGTCTACATCGAGTAATGTCGTAGCGAGGATTTTTCAATATGCTTTTATTAACTTTACGAGTGAGTATCCACAATGGTTTCGAGTTTACAGTAGTTTATTGAAATCATTTTTACGGGTTTTTACGCGGATTTGGTTTAATTTTCACATTTCTTAACTTCCTGAAGTGTCTTTTACTTTACAGCTTTCTTAGTCAAGGGGCGTTACACGTAATTAAATTATTTTTCACGGATTTTTTCGCGTCATTCCGCCCTGAAGTATGTATCAATTGGTTTCTGATTAGAAAACTCGTCTTCCACCACATTCGGTGAAATCGAATTTGATTGAAATGAGCCCAAGTTTAGGCCGCAATTACCGGTAAATGTCAATTATGAATTTTATAGTAAACTACCTACATAAAGAAAAAAATTTACAAATATTCTATTACATGTACTTGTCCCTGTTTTTTTTTTAATACCACCCGGTACAAATGTGATACCGCATGACGATAATTTTACAGTGAAAACGGTGCCCAATTTTCCGGTAATTTCCACACTGCCTTATCATCGATTTTCCGGTCTCCTTTTGCTTGTATCAAATTATACACACATTGTGTATATTGAGTTCGCGCGAAATCAGTTTTATATACACCCCCTCCCCCACGCCCCTTCACCCCTCTCTCTCTCCTATCTGATATGCTGTAATACACATTGTTAGTTAAATAGCGTTATGTAGGGCTTCGCTGTCGCTAAGAGAATAAACAACAGTTATACAGGGTGCTGTCACATGGTACTTAATTTAACCCACATGTTTCTCATCACCCCAGGTGACATTGTACATAATTTAAAAAATATATTAAGTTTTTTTGTCATAAATCGTGATTTTAGTTTTTACGATTTTTGGGCATCCCATATAGATATGAGTGACAGTGGGCCGGGCACATAGCTCGTAGAACCGATGGCCGTTGGGGCCGAAAGGTTCTTGAGTGGAGGCCACGTACAGGCAAGCGAAATGTCGGACGCCCGCCTACAAGGTGGACGGACGACCTGGCTAAGGTTGCAGCAAGTCGCTGGATGCAGGCCGCTTCCAACAGGTCATTGTGGAGATCCTTGGGGGAGGCCTATGTTCAGCAGTGGACTTCCTGTGGCTGATATGATGATGATGATAGATATGAGTGTTTTTATCGCTTAGCTCAACTTTAGTTCGGTTCGGGGACTTAAGTGAGCAGAAAAAGAGTCGGTATCTATAGGGGTTGATCAAAAGCCTTGAAACCTAAAATCGCGGTTTTTGACAAAACTACCAGGCAGTTTTTGTTCAAAATTGGTACAATGTTATATGTGGTGGTTAGAAGTATATGGTTTAAATTAAATACCATATGTCAGTATCACCCTGTATATAAATATATTGATGCGAGAAAGGTATTGAACTCCCCTTGATGGTACTCTTGAGGGATTGGAAGTGGTATACTGGTGACAACTCGTGTTTTTTTAACTTCAAAAAAGGAATTGACTCTCAATTCGACTGTATGTTTGCGGCGGGTTAGGCCGCCCGCAGGTAGGGGTAGGTAGAAAAATAACTACTCAGGGTAATTACGAGGTTCGGGCTTTAATATATTCGCATCACTATTTACACCCGGCACTGTTGCTGGTGGTATGCAACAGGAGTCACTGGCCTTCACTGGACACTGATCCGGGTCTTCGGCACGTGGCGGATCCCGGCGACAGCTCGCCGGCGAAGTCTGCTGCCACGTGGCCGGACACGGTGCGCAGGTCAGCGGCGCGGCGCAGGCTCGGTTGTAGTCGGCTGGAAGCGGTGCGGAGCAACAACGGGCAGCGAAGTAGGCACACGGAGTCAGCACTCCGTGCCGTGCGGGTAAAGCAGCGAAGTAAGCGCCAAGAAGAAGAAGAACCTGGAATCAGCGTCCAAGAAATCGGAATGCAAACTAGGCTTGCATTCCGTGCCAGCGACTCGTGATAGCTCACAAGCCCGGCAGACAGAATACACTGACAAACAAGCAGTTAAAAGCGTTTAGCAAAAGTGAACACTCACCCCAGCGGGTTCAGAAGGACGCGTGGTAGCACGCGGCTTTTAGGTTAAAGAAAGGAGGACGCGAGCGACGTTACACGCGTATTTAAGCGAGCGCCGATGACAGTTCGCACGTCACGTTTGACAGATGACAGAAATTGAATCAACCAATCAGCGCAACGGAGGCGTTGATTGGCATAGACAATAGGATTTATATCGACTATTGAGCTATAGATCGCAAATATAACAGGTGACATTCTACAACGTCACATGTTTTTTCTTTTCTTTTTATATATGTTTTTTTTTTTAATGGTAGAATGTCCGCCAACCCTTAATAGGAAGTGTGGTGGACCCATATGGTACGCGGAACCATCCTAAGTTCATATTTAAGATAACTATTTAATTTAATAAATTCGATTGAATAGCATTTCGATACTGTATTAAAAAATGACATTGTGGGTCGGAACACACAAGGCGAAACATGAATGTCCTGGTAGCAATTCTGCCTACCCCTTCTGACAAAAAGCGTGACTATGTATGTATGAATTTATACGAAATATTTGCTATATACCAAAACGGTATTAAAGTAGCAACCAGTTAAATATGTTCACATTAACATTAAGATCCATATTCGGTTGGCATTAATTATTGCGACATTCGTAATTTGTCAGTGTTAGGTAACGTTCGTGTTATGGAATTCTGGTCTTTGCGGACCAAGGTCATCGGTAAAAGGAAAGTGTTTTATTAATTATATGACGGATGGTGATTTATATAAAAAAACAACATTTTATTAATTTGATCAAAATGCTTACCCAAAGTTTTACTTTTTATTAGACACTAGGTATATTTCATGGTGGACGAACGACCTGGCTAAGGTTGCAGGAAGTCGCTGGATGCATGCTTTCAACAGGTCGATATGGAGATCCTTGGGAGAGGCCTATGTTCAGCAGTGGACTTGGCTGAAATTATTATGATATTAGGTACACGACTGTATCATAATATGTCAATTTTCAACAGCAAATTCCACTCATTTTAATGGCAAAAAGACAAGGTGTCATAAAATGCTTATAAGGTTCAACTTTAAGACCATATATCTCGAAAATGCAATTGTCAATTAATTTCAAATCAAGTATAATTAAATATGATATTATTACTTACACAATGTCATTATTTTTTTCCTGGTAACGTGTTAGTTTTTTAGGCCCAGCAAGTAATTTTTGTGTTCTATGTTACGGCCAACGTGGCGCATTAACCCCTTACTGCATGAATTATGAAGGACGTTAATTAAAAAAAAACTGAAATAGTTTTGACAAAAATTGCTTAATAAAGCAAAAAAAAAAATACGCGTCGTCTTACGAAAGAACACTTCATATAATAACGCTTATTTAACTTTAATTTAATGATTAGTTAACTGTAAAAAAATAACAAACTGTAGAAGCCATAAATGGCTTGGTATGCGGTAAGGGGCTAAGTTAGATGCTGTCTCTGAAATGAGAGGACGCTGGTTCGGTTCCCGCACTGAAACATATTTTTTGTGAACCACAGGCATTTCTTTTGGGTTAGGGTGTTGTGAGACCAAAAAGTCTCTTGTAGTTTCTGATATAAAAAATCTTAGTGTGGGACCAGGACTATGTATGTGACTGTTGGGTGTATATTATTTTAATCTTTAATGATCTACACTGTAATTTCCATGGTAGCTATGTATCTGTATCAGCCCATATACGTCCCACTGCAGGGCACTAGCCTAGGACAAAATCGAGAGTATGATTGAGAGAGGTTAGAAAATATAGTCCATCATCCTGGCCTAGTGCGGGTTGGTGGGCATTACACACCATAGAAATATTTGTTTCGGTGCGGGGATCGAACCCGTGGCCTCACGTTTCACTGCCGTCTGACCAATTTCGCCACGGAGGCTGTCTTCTGTATCTGTATCAGCCCATACACGTCCCACTGCAGGGCACGGGCCTCCTCTACAATCGAGAGTACGATTGAGAGTGGTTAGTACAGTCCTCCACGCTGGTCTATTGCGAGGTGGTTTTTATATTTACGAAGTTAAATATATTATTAACGTTGCTACACGAGAACGTAATACGTGAGCAATGTATACGTGTCGGGGCTTATTGTTGTTTCGTCGGACTAGTGATGTGCCTTTGTAGAAAATATCGATATAATTTGCTTGAAAAACGACTGCTTTGAACTGTCTCGGTGGAGCTGTTGTAGGGTTCTATTATGACGATGATGTGTCTAAATCGAATCCCGGGTCCGGCCAAGTGATTTTCTGTTAGCCCGGAGTCAGGAATTTGTGTCAGATGTGGCTGTTCAGGTAACACCTCTGCTTACCCCTTCTGGATAAAAGGCATGAATTTGTGAATTTATGTATGTGGAATCGGTTTGCCTGTGTAATTGACAAAACAACAACAACCCGATAATTGTTTGTTAGTAATAAAGTTATCTTAATCAAATAACTGAATTGTTTAAGTCCAATGTTTCAATTATTTGTTTGTATGATCGTTAGGGGCAAATAAATAGATTATTAGTGGAGAGGCGAAATGAGCAATAAAGATATTTATATACATGTGCGATAGTGACTAGAAAGCTTCTGATTGTCTCAAGTCGCATAATGGCGACTGTCACGCCCTCACACCCACCACTGCAACTCCTGTAAGCCAGGATCAACAGTGGCACGCATTGTAATGACACCGAGCATTTAAAGTCGCATATGTGAGAGATGAGTATCTCAAAAGTTAATTTATTTGTAACTTCCCGGTGCATGCAGGAAAGTCAGACCATAAAATAAATAAATACACCCAACAGTCACATACATAGTCCTGACCACACACTAAGATCAAGTCTTGTGTCGTATCTGAAACTATGCGAGACTTTTCGGTCACAAACACCCAGCCCCGTTTCAAATACCTGTAGATATGTGGTTGGGGGGACGATACCGGGCTGCCTACCGGTTTACTGTATATCTAAGTATGCTGTAGAGGCTAAGAATAATTTTACACGCGTAAACTCACACCCATATCCTTGAGGGGGTAGGCAGCTGAGATTAACAGTAACCACGTTAAGCCTAGCTTATTTCCATCTCCAAATGTGATTTGAGGCGAGCGTATCGCCAAACACTAGACAAAAAATAGTTACCCTGTCCACCAGTAGAGGCGCTGATGTCGTTATTTTTTGTGATGCATTATTTCAGACTTACAAGCATAATATTAAAAATGTATTTGCAAAGTAATAAACTTACAAGAATAATTAATTAGCTCAGGCCACACCCGTATTTACTGTGTATTCTTATTCGATAAATCGACATCATTGGTCCATTTTAGTTCGATGTATAAATGCCGGCATTTATTAAAATAGTCGATCGCATCGTTGAATTAATTCTACGAGCTAATCGTGACATGCATAATTAGATTTAAACGTCGTTTGTGGCGCAGTTGGTTAGACGCCGACTGCGAAATGTGAGGTTGCGGGTTCAATTCTAATGTTTAGAATACTTGTTTTGGTTCTTTGTGTTGTAAGAGCAAATAGTCTCATAGATTCTCAAATAAAATACAGCTATATTAGATTAGTCTTTTAAACATTTCCTCATTAAACATCGAGCATCCCGAGAACCCTCGATATTAATAAGACTTGAACACAATCGATCGACTGTTCCCCTATACGCCGCGTCCCCTCACTACGTTAGTCGACCGCCGAACGGCGCGTAGTGAAGACGTGTCTCCACGCTCTCTCGCGCGTTCATTTAAATATTTATAATTATAAAGTGTAATACGTGTTTGTGAAGTGTACTAATGTGTTATAGCCCATGGTGAATATTGTGACTTCAAGTTAATTAATAATTTCGTAAGCAACACGTTTCGCTGATTCGGATGTAATGTCGGGATATGCGTCGCTGGAAGTAATAATAAAATTTATGTTTGTTCGCGTTTATCTCGAAATGTGTGAGGCGGATTTGGGAAATTATTTTTTTATTTAAAACCTCGGTTTTTGAGGAATATTTTAAGGGGTAAACATTACGCTATGTTATATAGAGGGTGAACAAAATGATAGGTAGTTTTTTGTTGGATATTTTCAAAGCGTGGTGTTTTTAATTTGAGGAAAAGTGGTTGTTTACGTTTCTGAAGGTGACCGGGGTCATAGGTTCGACTCAAGCGCTTTTTTTATTGATTAAGACTCGGATTTACGGTGATGGAAAACATCGTGAGGAAAACTGACTTTCGATTGAGAAGTCTACTAATTGCTTTAGGCCCCTTCATAGTGGCCTAAGCCATCTCAATGGAACTATTGGTTGTACAGGAATCGCGTGATCAGCCGACGCCGATAATTATTCTGAGCTGATTATTAATAAAAAATAGTATTTTTTTAATTTCCTCCAGGAAATAAGTTCACTGATAAACCAGTTAAGGTTTCCTGTATTTTATACAAATTTGGAAAAATATTAAATGTTCATGTTTTCCGAATGAACCTTGAATTTAAAAATATTACATTGCCAATCGGTTGTAAATATGTATAAAAATAATTTGTACTCTACCTCTTTAAAACGTGGGAGTAATTATGGATGGGTACGAAAGGTCGCGGGTTCGAACCCGCATGAAGGCAAATGTTTGTGATCTTCAATATTTGTTTCGGATGGGTTTTCAAAAGAAGTATATCGTGATAAAATAAACAATGTATGTTTATATAAAGCTATTAAATAGCACTTGTGACAAGTCATTACAATGCTAAAATTAGCTCAACTATAGATAAACATAAGAACTACAAGTATCGTTAATATACTTGATATTTTTCACTTATCCCTCGGGAACAGCACTTATTTCCTGGATGAAAAGTATCCTGTATCCTTCTCTGTATCCCTGACAACATGAACACAGATACAGGTACATACAACACTTTGTTGAACACCACAAATTACAAAAAAATAAATAAAACATAGAAGCCTTCCACATAAGTGAACATACATACATACATAAACTCACGCCTTTTTCCCAGAAGGGGTAGGCAGAGGTGCCAGGACACCCACATTTCGCCTGGTATGTTCCGTTCCACTGTATGTGACAGGTGGCGAGCCTATCACCATATCAGGCACAAATTCCTGACTCTGAGCTGATAATGAATAGAAAAATCCAATATCACTTCGCCCAACCCGGGATTTGAATCCGAGACCTCAGCTTTGCCAGCGTACCCGGTACCGTAGTACGACTACGCCACCGAGGCAGTCAAGTCAATAAGTGAACACGAAAATCATCTAAATCATAAGCAAACAAATTTAACATTTGTTTACCCAACATACTGTATTTGTGGGCAAATAGGACCTGACGACCATCAAAAAGAGCATAGCCCACCTCAAAGGCCGGTAACGCATCTCCATGCCCTATGGTAATGCATGGGTGGCGGTGATCACTTACCATCAGGTGAACCGTATGCTCGTTGGTTGCCTTTTTTTATTGCAATAAATGGCGAGACGATCATGCCGTTCGCCTGATGGTAAGCGATACGACCGCTCATGAACAGTAGCAAAACCAAACAACACCTTGAATTACAAAATTATGCTTGGAATTCCTCTGCACTCGTTATCCTGACACATAAGATGTTAAGTCTTAATATGCCCAGTTAATCTGGCTACAATGTCCTTCAATCCGAAACACAACAGTGCATTTACACTGCTGTTTGGCGGGACAAATAGACATTTGCGCCATATCCATTTTAGATGTATGTTACTAACAATTGGTTTCCTCTTAGGAGAG
Source organism: Hyles lineata (assembly GCA_030180105.1). NCBI lineage: Eukaryota > Metazoa > Arthropoda > Insecta > Lepidoptera > Sphingidae > Hyles > Hyles lineata. Next base: position 342,443 of record JARJEE010000038.1, read on the forward strand.
ACGTACGGAGGGTCAAATAATACAGTTTTACCCTCATAGCAACCCCGTTTGACCGTATTATTTTTTACAACCCTTATTCTACGACGCGCCCTTGCAATGACGCGTCCGCATGGCATTTTTAATAACGGTCTCAGGGGCCCTACTATATTCATTCGAAACGAAGTTCGAAACTTCGGACGATCGAAGTTTTTTATACGATACGAATGTATCTATTCTGTAAAAGTTCTAATTTGTATAACGTACATCGTAACTATAATTCTATGGTTACGACCATCAGTCAATAACGACTATAAGTATATGTAGGTACATTCGTATCGTATATAAACTTCTATCATCTGAAGTTTCGAACTTCGTTTCGGATGAATATAGTAGGGCCCCTGTTCGTTATGTGAGCGTGGTAGGAACGTTTCAAACAATAAATAACAGTTTAAAAAACTAATACATGCTTTAATAAAATACCCAACTAGAAAAGTAAAAATAATTGAAAAAGAGTTTAGGATTAGACAATGGAGAGAAATTCATTCAACAGTCACGTACATAATGCTGACCGAAAATATATAAGTATTGCGTTATGTAGCTGTTTTTTGTTTGTCCAACAAACTGCGTAAAGAGAAAATTGTGTATCGCAGACATATTTTGTGTGTACTACAAAATTAAATACACCCAACAGTCACATACATAGTCCTGAACTCACACTAAGATTGAGGCTTGTGTCGTATCAGAAACTACGAGAGACTCTTCGGTCTTATAAACCCAGACTCGAAACAAATGCTTGTAGTTCGCACAAGCATTTGTCATCGACATCATATTATAGTAAAAACGAAATCAATAAGAGTAGATTTCAATGTTAAAATTCGAACGATATCTATACTAATATTATAAAGCTGCAGAGTTTATTTGTTTGTTTGAACGCGCTAATCTCTGGAACTACTGGTCCGATTTGAATGATTATTTCAGTGTTGGGTAGTCCATTTATCGAGGAAGGCTATAGGCTATATATCATCACGCTATGACCTATAGGAGGAAAGCAGTGGTGATATTTCTAGCAAATACGAGGAAATTTTGTTCGTTTTTCGTGGTCCGATTGGTCGATATTCTAAACTGATAGTCAGAATTAAACATTTTGACCGCCATTTTAAAACGTGTATGCACCCGGGCGGAGCCGGGCCCGACCGCTAGTATCTAATATCGTCTTTCATAATACTCCTTTCAAAGGGGTAATCTATACTCTGACACGACCACGAATGAAAGAACGTCGTATGTGTAACCACGGTAATGATATACTTACCGTAATATTATTGTACGAATATGCCTTAATACATCACAAAATGTTTGAATCTCTGTCGTATGTTGCGTAACCTTAAACTAAGTTAGAAGTGAATGATAAGCTTTATAGAAAACTAGCGGCCCGATCCAACTTCGGCCGGGTGCAGATTGATTACTCTACAATAATATGTATGCATTATACATAAACCTTCCCCTTGAATCACTCTATCTATTAAAGAAAACCGCATCAAAATCCGTAGCGTAATTTTAAAGATCTAAGCATATATAGGGACAGATATCATGAAGCGACTTTGTTTTATGCTATGTAGTGATAATATTGATTAGTTAGAAGTGGAAAACTTTTATACGTGGACGTCGAATGTTTGAAATTAGAATTCGAGTCGGAGAATAGAGTAAGCCCTTCGGATAGTTGCGGCATTTCATTTCACAGACGTTTTATCCAATACTATGTGGCGCATACAGGTGAATAAAATACGAGAGGTGAAATGCTTTTTTTATTGTAATGAATGGCGGGACGAGCATGCCGATCGCCTAATAGTAAGCGATACGACCGCTCATGAACAGTAGCAAAACCAAACACCTTGAATTACAAAGCAATGCTTGGCATTCCACTGCGCTCACCATCCTGACACATAAGATGTTAAGTCTCAATATGTCCAGTAGTTACTCTGGCTACAATGTCCTTCAATCCGAAACAAAACAGCGTATTTACACTGCTGATTGACGGGAAAAATACACATTGCGGTGGTACCTACTCAGACGACCTCTCACATATGAGAGACCTACCACCAGTGCTTAATCTAGATAAGCGTAAAAATACTCGAACAATATACTTTCTGTAATCGCATTATCTTCTGATATTATGTAAGAACACAGTGACACAATGACATAGTATAGAGGTGAAATTAAAAGTTATCTCTATGTAAACAACTGAATGTTTTGACTCAAATTCATTGAGATATTTCGGACATTGCGAATAAAATCTGTGCGGCGCATGTACCGACCAAATTGAACACGCGAGAGGGACGTAATATACTGACTGCTTAGGAGTAAAAGAGATAGATTGCGGTACGGTACCGCACTTATTTGGTCGTAATTGTGGTAGTTTAGTAGAGAGGACATCGCGATCAAAATCCGTGCGCGTTTGTACCGACCAAATGTCACATGAGCGAGACGAAAGATTCTGACTCCTTAGGAGCAAAAGAGATGGATTGCGGTACGGTACCACACTTGATGTTAGATTTTGTTCAAACTATCTGCTCTAGTATGTTTCTTGTGATTGATACATTATAAGTACACCAGACCAGACAGAGATCAAATAAAAAGTTAACCAATATCATCGAAAACAACGATATTTTACAAGTGCGGCTATGACATAAGACATTGTTCGATGTTTATAAACGTATACCCCTGAACAATGTCGTAAGTGTAGTTACAATATACTTCACTAGATTTTAAATGTATAGATAAATATGTAGTGATGATACATATAGAAATAATAATATGTGGAAAGGTATATATAATCTGGTATTTAGCGTGATCTAATCGGGAACATCTAGTCATGGAAGAATGTTGTATGTAGACAAATAGGGACATCAATTCATAAATTATGTCAATTAAATTATTGTTATATGTGATGTATACATTTGACAGTGAGGTTAAAATAAAGGTTAATATGTACCGCAAACTCACAATAATTGATGAGTAATTATGACAAACTTAAATGACATGTCTATTCGGTCTACATGTATTTGTCTCGCGTCTGAATGTTTTGATACCTAAAAGTGATTTGTATCTTAGTGTGGGATCATGACTATGTATGTGGTTGAGTGTATTTATTTAGTAAATAGCTCGCAACTTCGCCTGCGTGGAAACGTTTTACTGGGATTAACTTCCCGCTATATATATTCCTATTCCTAGGATATAAAGTACCCTATTACCTTCCTCGATAAATGTAATATTCAACAGTGAAACAATTTTTTAATTCGAACCTGTAGTTCCTGAGATTAACGCGTTCAAACTCTTCAGCTTTATATAGTAGTACAGATTGTTTAGATTTATCGACAATGCACGTATGTTAACCAGGCTATAAACTGTTATGTAGGGGGGAGAGGGGATGACTATACAGGTCATACAAACTGCCTAACGACAGCGGTAATAGGTGATAAGTGTTATCAATAATAATTTATACAGTCATTAGAAATGCACTTAATGTTTTATAACTAGTGGACTTTATCATAATTGCGTTCACAATTAAATAATGTGTAATGCGTTTATATTGTGTATTGATAAATTAATTGTAGCTTTAGTTTAATATATTTTTAATCTGGTAAAATAAAGGGAATTTTTGGTTCATGATGGTAAGCTAAATGTAGTTAATAGAGCAAACGGTTAAGTGCCATTCGAAAAAATAGTGTAATTATACATCAATAATTGTGAAATAAATGCGTGGTTGTCCGTTGGTATTAGACCAGACGCGACTATCAACATATTCACGGTGTTTACGGTTTTGAAATCCCAGGACACACCTCTGACTTTTCGGAGTCCTGTGAGTATTGATAGTCAATCACCACACACTATAACGGTGAAGGAAAATGTGAGGAAATGTACATAGTAATATCTTAGCGATTTGTAAGAATTTTTAAGTTTTTAAAGTTCGGCAACCCGCACTAGGATAGCGTGATAGACTACATGGTCTAACCCTTCTCAATCGTACTCTCGATTGTAGACGAGGCCCGTGTCCTGCAGTGGGACGTATGCGGATTTGTAGATACATAGGTTATATAATACTTTACTGGTGGTTGGTCTTTCATATGTGACAGGCCTGGGTAGGTATCACTGCAATGTATATTTCTCCATCCAAAGAATAAAATTAATGCACTGTTGTGGTCCGGTTTGAGAGACATTGTAGCCAGAGTAACTACTGGACATATTGAGACTTAACATATTAAGTCTCAGGATGGCGAGCGCTGTGGAATTGCATTGTTTTGCAATTCATGGTGTTGTTTGGTTTTGCTATTGTCCATGACTCGTCTCGCCATACATTAATATAAAAAACTTGATTTAAATCACTAGGTCATCACAGTACAGCGTAATTTATGTATAAACTATAAATAATATTTGAAAATTTTGCCGTCGGCCTTGGCGACGGTATCCGGATGTTTAGCTAAATGTCATGCGTTATTATACTCGTCGTTGCTGGGCAGCCTAGTTTTATTAGTATATACACCTGATGACAAGTAATATAGTATTCTGTACCATATCAGCCCATATACTGCAGGGCACGGGCCTCCTCTACAATCGAGAGTACGATTCAGAGAATTACAGTCCAGACTTAACATAGATTTTTTTTACAAATGGCTACGGTGTGCAGGGTTCCTCACGATGTTTTCCTTTATAGTTATAGTGTATTCAAATCACACGGCACACGGAGTTTTTGGAGCCATGTGTATTGATAGTCAATAGAATAACCACTCAAGCGAATTGATACGTTGAATGCCTTCTTGAAATCGGGTCCTGATAGACTGAATCCGAAACGCGACATTCATGCCTGTATCGAATTAATGTCGTGAAGTGTTCATAATTATTTAGAAGTAATTTTTGTTCGGAAGTGGTTTAACCCAAGATACTCCCACGTTTCTTTTTCTAACATCAGTTTAGAATACAGTGATTATTACAAAATTTACGAGTTAATTCAGAGCAGTTTATAAATGATTAGCTATTATTAATATCCTATAATTTATTTTGTACTGTGGTACATTAGGCATAGGTAATTTTCCGAGCCAATGCGAATATTCTACCAACAATCTTACTTCACTCAGTATAAACAAAAAAAAATGTGTATTCCACTGTTTTTGTTTTGGTCGCGGGCCAGTTCTATAAGTGTCTGTCTGGTGTTATCGATTTTTCTATTTGCATCCGTGCTATTATGAAATGGGAACACGATTCCCTACAAACAAAATAAATGACGACTTGGGTGGGACCACTGTCTTGGCTGTTAGATACACGCAAACAGTTCGTAGTGTCGAAGTGAAAAATCGTACACGTCAAAAACACGAGACCTTTTGATAACAAGGGATAGCCGATGTGAATTGTCGCGACCCTGTCGACTGTCGTGCGTGCAAACAGTTTGTAGTATCGAAGCGAGAAATCGTGGACATTAAAAACACAAGACATTTTGTGAGCAGATGATCCACGGAGACAGGTCCAGGAATGTAAGCTTCTTTTAGATGATCCAAAAATCTTCGTATCTTGGATTCGTAGTCGTATAAAGATGAGATCTCTTGATAGCGATGGAACTTCATTGAGGGACAACTCCAGGCCTTGAGCCTTCGTTGTTCTTTCATATTTGTATTCGTCAATGATTAGGACTGAATAGGAGCTACTATTGAGTATGTTTTCTTCTAATGTTGCATATGATTTAGTAAATAAGATAATCGGTCACGGTGAATACTTTAATTTGTATTGGAAGAAATAAAATGCAACTAATTCCAATCTATGTCTATATGTCCTCTTCTACATAAAACATTTTACAGTGTTTTTATAAAATATATTACTATCACGTCTTTTCTTATAATATACATGCATAATTATATATTTTTTCGTATATAAAAGAAATAAGAATACAAAGGTCAAATTGTGAAACTGTCTGGTATTAATCGGAATTAACGTTGATAGCTTGCCCAATCACTTTCGTAATTCGTCGACGCGGGTGCGCCTCCCGCTAAGATTGTCCTAATATAAATGAAGGATAATATGTCACGGCGTAATAAAACGGTGAAAAACAACGTATCTTTAATAGAAGTCTGAAGAATTTCTTTGTATGCGATAATATTATATTTTATTATTTATTTATTTAATTCTTTATTGTACACCAGACACATAAAAGTAGACAGTGTTAATGAAAAATAAAATGCACAAGTAGCGGTCTTATTGCTTTAAGCAATTTCTGCAAGACTACCATGGGATGGATAAACGAGAACGGACGAAAGTTGGGGCAGTTTCGAGTGTACGAATAATTTAACTTTAGTGTTAAATCAGTGGTTCTTAATCGGTGGTCCTTGGAAGTATCGCAAATGGTATATTTTTGTTCTGTATTAATAACATACAACCAAACTAGTCAAACGGAATGGTCAATGGCTAAACAGATTTTTTTCAAATAGTGTCTTATAACCAAAAGTTTAAAAAAATATTGTAAAATATCCTCCTCCTCCTCGCATCGTTTTCCTCATTGCTGAGGGTCGTGATCCCCTGAACCTGGAGTAATCTGTGTCCGAATTATGCTGCGCCACCTTTTCCTGTCCTTGGCATAGTGGAGCGCTTCGTGGAACTTAATGTTAAGGGTCGAGCTGACTTGGTCCGACCATCTGATGGGACATCTGCCTCTCGGACGTTTACCATCGACTTTGCCAGTAATGATTAGTTGTTCCAAGTTATCTCCGTCCTTCCTAGCTATATGGCCAAAGAACTCCAGTACTCGGCGCAAGCAGATGGTAGAGAGCCTGGTTTTGATTTGGAGATCGCGTAGAATGGATACGTTGGAGCGGAACGCAGTCCACGGTATCTGAAGCATTTTCCTCCAGCACCACATCTCGAAAGCATCTATGCGATCTCGGTCGGCTTTCTTCATGGTCCACGTTTCCGATCCATAGTTGAATATGGAGAAGACTAGGGAGTTGACTAGTATTGTAAAATATAGATATCCACTTATCGAGGAAGGGTTCCTTTTATCCCGGGATATTGTATAGTGGGACTTAAATCCAGGAAAAACTTTTTCACGCGGCCAATAACTGAAGCCGTGTTAGGTTATATAATAAATATGAAATACAGTAGTATGCAACGTTCAACATACAAACGTGACAGTAAATAAGTACACATAATGACCAGTTTCGCACCTGCAAAGATAGTTGTATTACATATTTATTATGACTCAATCTGTAACAGGTAAGAAAGGAATAAAAAATACAAAAAAAGAGACGCGAGAAAGAGACGGATGGTGGCGAGGCGCAGTTGCTAAACAGGGTTGGCAGGTGGTGATTTTTATTGGATTATTTAGTTTGTAGGTTCATTATAGTTCGTTGTTACTTAGTTGTATAGTATCTGTATCTGTATCAGCCCATATACGTCCCACTGCAGGGCATGGGCCTACTCTAAAATCGAGAATACGATTGAGAGTGGTTAGGCCATATCGCACCCTTAGTATTAAAGAGACCTAACTAAAAAACAACATTTTTTGGGAAACGTTCTTTAAAGATTTGTAACATAAGATCTATTCTACCTTGTCTATTTTTTTTGGATTCGGTCAGTTTAATATTAAGCGTGCGATATAGTCCACCACGCTGGCCTAGTGCGGGTTGGCGGACTTGCATACCATAGAAATTCTTATAAATTGCTATGGTATGCAGGTTTCCTCACGATGTTTTCCTTCACTGTTTTTAGTGCGTTGTGATTGACTATCAATACACACGTGATTCCGAAAAGTCAGAGGTGTGCCCTGGGATTCGAACCCGCGAACATGTTGGCAGCCGCATCCGGTCCGTTTACCAACAGGCCACCACGCACTAGTTGTATAGTATAATTTGATTTATTGAAATATTTTATGGTACTCTAAAATATAAGAAAGATATTAAAAAAACAGATGAAACACTTAAAATTAAAGGCATTTTTAATTAGATTTGACAGGTAGTAAAATCGCGTTATACTGTGGTATTATTAATTCATTCTCATTTTTTATAGCGCCATGACAAAATTACTCCAATGCGCTTGAAAGTAACTGTTCAAATATAGGATCAAATGGTGCGGTGTGCAATGTTCATGTCTCTGGTCCATACAATTATGCAATGAAGACTCAACATATATGTCCGGTGGTCATCCTTACTGATACAAAGTAAAATTATTTTTTATTTACTGACAGCCCTGCTCTGTCCACGGGCAATTAACATAGGAACAAGTAACTGCGCGCCAGAACGAATGGCATTAAAGTATAGCCGTCCCGCTCGCTCTCGGTGCATTCCACGAAGACGTTTGGTCCAACGTTTGAAGTCGATAAGGTTCAAAATATCACATTTTTTTTCGCAGAAAAACGATGTTAAGTGACGGACTTGCCGTCTTGTTTCGTTCAGTGAGGGAGTTAAATAAGTTTTATTAATTCATTGAGTCGACGTTTCCAAGAACAAAATCTTATGTTTGACGCATGGAAATATTCTGTTTATATTTTTTTCTTTACGCAAATTCTAATATTTCAGATACGATTTTGTTCTACGGAATAAAATCCACATTACCTGTCGTCATGGTATCAAACGGATGTGTTATTGGCAATTGGACCGTATTCGCAAACTTTTGTCCAAAGCTTGGACGAAATGTTTGCGCCAAAACGCAATCTAATTTTGGTGCGCACAGCTCGGTTGCTATACGTCGCCCGCCAAAACCAGTTCCAAATCGCTCAGGTGCTGTTTAAAAAGTGAAACGGACTGACATTTCGCGGTTTACATTATTAATTATTATTACGTTGTCGGTCTGGATAGTGGATTATGTTAATCGTTAATTTATATTCGAACGTCTATTTATTGTCCAATATTGAAATGTCGCAAATTCTTCACTGCGAATAGTCACGCTAAAATAATACGTGGCATGGCTTAACATTATCGCATAACATACCATGCAAAATTGCATGAATTTGGTTTTGTATTAAAAACTAATTAGAATAACATTTATTTATTTATTTATTCTTTTTTGTACACCAAATAATTCTTAAACTAAACGAACGAACAAACATTTGAGTACAAGTCACAATCGCTTACCGATTACCATGGGATGGACGTAAGAGAAGGAGAAAAAGATTACCTAAATCCAAATATGATATCGACTACACTCGTCTTTCGTTTCACAGCCACAGTCTTAACCATTCGGTTAGTGCATTATGGAGGTTCTCAAATCTAATAATAGCGCTGTATTTTATCACCTTTTACAATCGCTTTAATTAAGCGTTAGGTTGTATTTTTCCTCGCATACCTATGTCACAAACTTTTATTTACACGTGTATTTACTTACATAACCGTCACGTTGTATCAATTTACTTCACCAATTTATTTACAACTCCTCCTATTAATTTAACTTTGGGATTGTTTTCGTTAATTTAACTTTCGCTGCTGGTTAAAGACATGTTATGTAAACAATTATGGAGACTCGGCGAGCTTCAATGCTCGGTGTCATTACAATGCGTACTTATTGATCCTGCGACACAGGAGTTGCAGTGGAGGGTGGGTCAGCGAGACAGTTTCCAACAAACCGTCACGCTTACATGCATTAGGGGCAGACAGTTATGGATCTCAACATTGCTCTTCTATCTTTTAGCTTTATCTAATTCCTCAATCTCTTCATAATTCATATATACATAAACTCACGTCTTTTTCCCATAAGGGCTAGACAAAAATGAGTCTATCGCCATGTCGGGCACAAATTCTTGTCTCCTGGCTGATAATGACTAGAAATCTCCAATATCACTGCTCCGGGTCCAAACCTGAGACCCACCTAATCTCTATTACATCGTATAATTCACGCACATGCCTAATATATAAAAATTCATAACGCGATGTATGTCCGTATCGGGCGATCACTTTTGATTTTTAATGTTTGACCCGCTGTCTGGGATGGCGGAAGCTCTGGTCACAGTGCCGCGTGACGGGAAAGTTTTCGGCAATTTGAATATTAATACGTGGTGCAACGTCTAGTCGTTTTGAATGATAATCAGCTGACTTGACTCTAAGGTGGATATATCCATGAATACATATCCGTCCATTGAAGGACAACTTTTTTAATACTACGCTAACTATATAAATAAATATATCCGGGTGCTTAGGGCTGTAATCATGAAAGTCTCAACCATGTGACAGTTTTTTCAATCAAAATGAGTTAGCCAAGTTTTTTCCTGATGTTAAGTATTATGCATGTCCACAAACAAGCAACCGCGGATACAGGGGGGACGTCATGCGGGTGATGATCCCCCTGAGCTGGCTCAAGATTGACAGAAGTTATAAATATCTTGTTGATAACATTTTTAAGTACAGATAAATCCGATAAATAAAGTAAAATGTGTGTGTGTGTTCACAAATCACGGTTGTAACAAACTTAAAAAAAATATTTTCATAAATTCGATTATTGAAATCGTACCCAGTGTTCTGACAAGAACTAAATGACCTTTCTGGCTTGGAAGCTGGATCCGCCCTTGCAAACAAGAGGAACACCACTAAAATTTATTTTTAAATGCCTGGCTCCGCTTTGCTTCTATCACATGGATACATTATGTTCGTTTTTTAACGTCCAGTAATCATTGGCTATAATGTTCTACAAGCCAGGATATAAGCTTCCTTCTTCTCTGTCTCTTCCCATTTTAACTGGCCGAAAAGTAAAGTCGAGCAGCGGATGTGGGACACGTACAACCCAAATCTAAGCGAAAGACAGTAAATGATAGATAAAACACTAAAATTTACAGTAAATTCCGGCATTCGGCGTCCTAGGGTCGTCGCCCAACTGCCCCGCCCTAACACATGCTCTGGTAAAAGCTGACCTTTGTTGATGTTGATAGTTAACTTCCCATCATGTAGGCTCATTTATCAGCCGTGTAATTACATAAAAAAAGAACTTAAGTCCTAGACGGCCTCGCTTTCACGGGTCCGCTATCACTTGAGTGTTTTTTCTACGGACAACACTCGTTAAGACAGCGAATTATTACGAAATATGTAATACACGCCCATCGGCGTACGCTAGCCGTTGCAAAAATAGCCGAGTCCGGTTGATAATGTCAAGGACACGCGAACGCATGCAAAATATCTCGAGACTAACTGTACACAATACACATGATCGAGAATACGTTCGCGTAATGATGACGTGTTGCCGCGAAGGGTTACGTGAATAATGTCGTATGTGAGTTTGAGACATTTTCCTTGGGAGAAATGGAATCACATTGATTGATACTTTTATCACATCACTGAGTTTTGGAGTCATTTGTCTAATGACAGTCTATCACCGTACAATATAACGGCGAAGGAAAAGACAGTAAGAGAATCTGCATGCCGTTGTGATATAATTTAGAATTTCTGTTGTTTTAGAAAAGTTAGCCAACACAAACTAGCCTGTATGGCCTAACCCCTCTCGATTGTAGGAGGTCTGTGCCTGTCGTCAGTCATCAGTAAATACAGAATATACAATGCTGAAGAGTTTGTGTGTTTAAACGCGCTAATCTCATCGGTAAAGGACGGGTTGTAGTATCAAATAGCGAGACCCTACCCTTTTGTCGGTTAATCCACCCCTCATGCGCGTTCACAACACTTAGCAGCAAAACGAATCACTCCCTTACGAGATAAAGAGAGGAGAAATATTTTAATAAGAAATAATGGTTCAAATTAAAAAAAAATCGAATAGCCTATTAATCGAGGAAGGCTAAAAATTGTATATAATGAATTATAATCACATTAATTCATAAAACGAGACGACCAGTTCCGATTCACCCCGTTTTCAAGTAGTTATGTCGCATCTTTAAAATTAAACTGACCGAAACCAAAAAAAATTATTAAATAGAATAGACCTTATGTTACAAATCTTTAAAGAATGTTTCCCAAAAAATAAGATTTTTAGTTAGGTCTCTTTAATTCTAAAGGTGCGATGTGTACGTTCATCGTACATTCTCGGTTGTTATAAAAATATTATTTTACGTACGTCGTTCACAATGATGTATGTATAACACGTATCGAGTCGTGTTTTATTCTTTTGTTTCCTATAATTAATACAAAGATGATGTTTATGTTACGAGTTCTCACGGATCGCGAATGGCGATAATGGTATGGCTTGGTAACTCTGCAATACACTAGTCTCTGGTCGTCAAAATTATGTCGGTCTGCAAGGTTTCAGAAAAATGCTGGGCCAGTTAATTGGGCGCTTCTCTCCACACCATAGCTACCATTCAGCCATCGATAGGTTTAGTCGGTATAATCGAGACTGTCCTGCTCTCACACCCACAACTGCAACTCCTGTAAGCCAGGGTCAACAGTGGCACGCATTGTAATGACACCGAGCATTGAAGCTCGCCGAAGCTCCGGGAATGTCTAACTTGTCTTTAACCAGGTTTAGTCGGTATGTCCGCAAAAGAGCCTAGATCTTGCTAGGGACTAAGCCTGGCAGCAACATCTGTGTGGTGCAGACAATCCTCCACGCGCGACAGGTTGGAAGTCCATAGACCCCGAAACGCCCTTTTGAGTTACGATCTTCCTAGAGGTATCGGAAGGACGGATAGCTTATTTTTACGGATGAATGAGATTAGGAAGTCAGGAGGAGAAGAATTTAGTGTGGGTCCGGACTTTGTATGATTGTTGGGTGTATTCATTGATTTAAATTTTAAAGTAATATTTTAATTAAATTGCTTGCGAACTAAATACTAATGCGTAAGTGATGAGATCAGTGTCAGCCCATATGCGTCCCACTGCAGGGCACGGCCCTTTTCTAGCATCGAGTGAATGATTGCGAGAGAACATATACATACATCTATGTCAGCTGATATACATCCCACTGCAGGGCAAGACCCTCCTTTACAATCTAGAGTACAATTTAAATGGGTTATATACTGACCTAGTGCGGGATTAGATCGACTCGATAAATTATGAAATTAAAATTTTATTACGTTACCGTGTTGCATAGAAATCGGAATATAATTTAGCGTTCACAAGAATACCATTGACCCGATAGTGGTTCGTTCACATCGTTCGCAATACCTAGCGTATTGGCTTTACGTTTTTATCAGATTATGTGTGTAGATACATTATTATTACAACGGAAAATACCTTGATAGGTTCGTCCCCTATCACATAGTGGAACACTCAAGGAAGAAGGTGGGTGTCCTGCTAGCACCTCTGCTTATCCCTTTTGGGAAAAAGGCGTGAGTTTATGTTTGTATGTGTGAAATAGGATTAAAAAAGATTTTTTGAAAATTCAACCCTTAAGAGGATGAAAAGGGTGAAAAACGATTATATGGAAAATCAAAACCGCTATAGTTAACCGTTGTCCAATTTGGTACTTTAAATAGCATACTCGGTTTGTCTAAAATTAATTCTAAAGGTCTTTTAGGGTTAAAGTCTAGCTGACTCATATAACTGCGATCTTTCAAAGTACGAATATCGACCAGTAAGAGTGAGTCGTATGTTTCTCCGATCGATACTGTAGTATATACTTAAACCGCACTACACATAACATATGAAAATGAAAAAATATTTATTAAAATATACAAATTAACGCTTATAAAATCAGATATTTTACAATTAGATTTAGTTTGCGCATTAGTTCCTTGTTTACTTGTAAACATTTAACATGTCAGTACGGTCACTTCTCTCTCTTAAGTCCTGTGCTGAACATAGGCCTTCCCCAAGGATCTCTACATGTCGGAAAGGGCCACTTTATCATGCCATCAAAACAAGGTTCCTTAGGATTGGCACTCGCGACCGCGTCTCTACAAAATATATAGACACAAATAATCTCATGTATACTTACTAATTAAATCTGACCGACCTTATTCAAACCTATTTGTTATAGAATGTTTTTGTCTTCTTCGCTCTAATTGAATTCAAAAGTCGTTTGAAAGAGAAAAACAGTCGGATAACTAAAAAGGGCTCGCTCCAATCGCTGTTTGCAGTCACGTGATAATTGGTATTGAATAAAATATTTTTATTTAATTTATTACGAACAATTAGGTTCTCAAAATATTATATTAGTTCTTAAAATACTGTTTTTAAAGAGTAAAATAAATTACGCGTATTTGTGAAATGAGTCAACTTTTCTACCACTGGTCCGAATTGAACATTTCTTTTGGTGTTAGATAGCGCCTTTTTCGAGGGAGGTTATAGGCTATATAACACCACGCTTCGACCAATAAGAGTGGAGCATTAATGAAAATGTTGCAAAAACATTTTCCTAGTCATAAAGTATCTGAGAAGACTGAGGAGCCGCATCGGGATTATAATTGATCTGTATCAGCATCAGCCCAGATACATCCTACTATAGGGTATGGGCCTCTGGAATCGAGAGTACGATTATGAGGAGTTAGGCCGTATAGTCCACCGCGCTGGCCTACTGCTAGTTGGCTACAACTGATAAGATAAAAGAATCTCAACCATAGATAAAATAAGATGTGACCTACTCCAAGCCACGGGCCTCTACAACCGAGAGTACGATTGAGAGAGTTTAGGCTGTATAGTCCATCGCGCTGGCCTACTGCGGGTTGGCTACAATTGATAAGATATTAGAATCTCGACCATAGATAAAATGAGATGTGACCTACTCCAAGGCACGGGCCTCTACTATGGAGAGTACGATTGAGAGAGTTTAGGCTGTATATTCCACCGCGCTGGCCCACTGCAGGTTGGCTACAATTGATAAGATAAAAGAATCTCAACCATAGATAAAATAAGATGTGACCTACTCCAAGCCATGGGCCTCTACAATGGACAGTACGATTGAGAGAGTTTAGGCTGTATAGTCCACCGCGCTGGCCTACTGCCGTTTGGCTACAATTGATAAAATATAAGAATTTGAACCATAAATAAAAAAAGATTTGACCCACTCCAGTGCATAGGCCTCTACAACCGAGAGTACGATTGAGAGAGTTTAGGCTGTATAGTCCACCGCGCTGGCCTACTGCCGGTTAGCTACAATTGATAAGATAATAAAATCTCAACCATAGATAAAATGAGATGTGATACACATCGGCTTAGCGCCGGAGCACGAGAGCTCAAGGTCGCGAGTTGCGTAACGTATCATAAACACGTAATAGTTCATCACGCTTGCGTATTGTGGGTGGGCAGGTAAATAACCTTTTTTCTATACCTATGTATTAGTACTCTTGAGGGATGTATGGGCTGATAGAAACAGGTACACATACAGTACGGTAAAGAAGTACGCCCAATAGTCAAATACATAGTCCTGACCTCAAACTAAGATCGAGTCTTGTGGCATGAGAGTCGGAAGCTACGAGAGACTTTTCGGTCTGACAAACACCCAGACCCGAAACAAATACCTGTGGTTCACACAAATATTTGTCTCGGTGCGGGGGTCGAACCCGCGGCTTCCCGTTTCACAACCGGCGTCTAACCAACTGCGCCACGAAGGCTGTCAAACGGTGGTCGCTATACGCGCAGATATCGTACCAACAAGAAGTTTACCCATAAAATACTTTTTTGTGAAATTATTTTGCTATCAAACGAGAAAAGTACCATTAACCCATATACCTGTATCTATAAAATAACAAATTCGTAATACTTATGTATAATTATGTAATCACCGTTACGACTCTGTCGGGTCATTGCTCGGATTCGCTATCCGACTTTCAGACTTTTTCTTACCAGCAATAAAGTTTAATTCACAATAATAAACGCAGTGCTGCATAAAAAACAAAATTATGCCGGACTGAAAGAATCAGGAATCGCGTTAAACTCAAATGAACCCGAAATGCGACACTACGACTTGTTGAGACTTAAGAATCTGATTCTTAATTTCAGTGTCTTTAAATAGTACATTTGAAATAATAATTAAATATTACACGATTGTTTAAAACGATACACGATGTGCAAAAGTAACCCTCCTTGATAATTTACAATGTTCTTTGTTGAAAACGTCACGTGATAAAGTATCAATAATAATCGCGCGGCCTTGACGCTCCGGTGAACGGGACTGCACGTGCGAGCGAGACGGTTAATACACAACAATCGTTAGTCAGAACGGGACGAACGATGTTGAAAAGAAATGCAGATACCCGATAGCCGGGTGATAGAGCGAGAATAGCGTGTAGGCAGAGACGGAGATATGTTGTTTGCGTGCGTGCGAATGAGACGCGAGTACCGGTGTGTGCGCAACGTGGTCGAATGTTTTGAGGTTATGTGACATTATATCGATCGATTTGTCGCCACGCGGGAACACGTTGCATGCGGCGTCGATTATTATTACTTTTTTTTAAATGACGTGTAAAGGACATTCTACGATTCCGTAATACGGCCAGTGTCATTAAGATTTATTGGTGTTCTATTTTTGAAAAGTTTTGTTGTCAAGTGAATTGCTGCTTGGGGTTACTTTGCCCTTCAATAAGATATTGACCCACTCAAAAAGGTTATTTTTTGCGTTCAAAAATAAAATGAATTATCACTGTCATCGTTTTGAAATTAAAATCACGAGAATTACACTATCTATGTAAAAAATAAAAGGTGGATTTATTTTTACTCGCGTTTATCAAGGCTTCCAAAAAGTTGTTTACAGCAATTTGTACAATCGTCATATATTTTATGCCAATTATAATGTTTTCATGGTTGTATGTTATTTATAGTGCAGTAAAATTAATACTTCACTGTTAATTGAAACATTAACGTTCTCCAGGCTCTAAGGATATAAAAAAAAACATCAATGTAACTTCTATTTGATGACAAAATATATGATTGAATTTAGTTTAATAATGGGACAAATATGCTTTGTTTCATCTTTTTTTAACCGATTTTAAAAAAAGGATTAGGTTTTTTCTTGCGGATAGTAACCAGGTGGGAACTGGGATCTAAGTTTTCGAAATTATTAGTATGTATTGGCAATTATCAATATACCTATTCTCTATCTACTCTATAAAGAATTCGATAGATGGCCTATTGCAATTTCCCTCTTTTTTTTAAAAACTTCTTATTTGGAAATGCATAAGGCGAACTTATTGTCAGCTACATTATCTTTCAGTCGACCTTTGGTTGGGTGAGATGAGCTGAAGTAGGTTTACGAATACTTAATTTAACACGAAAAGAGAAAAAAATACTTTTCCAGATTAAAAATGTAAAAGAATTTGAATAGCACGTTTTTAGTCGCGACTCCGGCAAAGCGATCCAATTTGTTGCAAAGCGTGACTTAGATTTTTTTACTGCGTTCACAGTTAGATTCAGACGGATTCCGATGAATTTTGTACATGTAATTGATTGTTATTGGAAAGAATGCCTAGTTTACTATGACACTTAGTATCGGTGCGAAGATTTTTGTCCCTCGATGAAATAAATATAAAAATAATTGCAATCCAGACCCGGAGTTCTTGGAGAAATGAATATCAAGTCCAATAAAAATATTTTTACTGTCTTGGCTTTGTAAACAAAATGTAAAATGTGATGGTAATCACTTTATTTTATAAATGTTTGTCGCACGGGATACAACAGAAAAACGTTTAAGGAAGAACAATAAAAATGCTATAATAAATTTTAAGCAGTGTCGGTATCGGGATCTACGATATTTTTTACCGATACTATGATATATGATATTTATAGCTCTTATTACACGATAAACTAAACTAAAATAAACACTACTAGATACAGGGTCCGGAACAAAATCACACGCCAAAAGTGGCCGAGGTTGTTTATACTTATACATTTGAATTTCGAACTAAGAGATGTAGCAAAAAGTCTTAAATTGTAATCAACTTCAGGTAACAATAAACCTTAGTTTTTTAAATTAAGATTTATTGATTGATTGATTGATTGATTGGTTTGGACCATACTAAAATCAAATAAGAGCACACGCTTATTTGTGCTCTTATTTCTGTTACCGTTTTTTACGCCGTTACTTATAATCTAGTGTATATTTGATCAAAGCTTGGTTACAAAGAGATAGGTAACTATTTTTCGTCAGTCGACACAAAGTCTCTCGTAATTTTTGATACACGACACAAGACTCGATCTTAGTGTGGGATCAGGACTATGTATGTGTGTAGATGTATGTATATATTTACGGTCCTACCTTAACTATGTATTTCGTGTATGTACACGACTGCTTGAACCAGGGCAGACAGATCAATAAAAATGCACACCACTATTGGAATAGAGCCAAGACGTAGCATTTTATACATTTAACCGTTGGCGAATGTTGAAAGTGTTATAAATAAAAAATAATGACATTACAAATATAGAATAAATAAATAATAAATAACACCCAACAGTCACACACATAGTCCTGACCCCACACTAAGATCGAGTCTTGTGTCGTGTATCAGGAACTACGAGAGACTTTTCGCTCTCACAAACACCCAGAATGGTTTAGTTTGTGTAGTACGTTTTTAAATTGTTTTTTATGTAGTTTTATTGCATTATTCTGGTATTGGGCCTATCTGGTACTGGTGGTAGGTCTCTCATATGTGAGAGGCCATTTGGGTGGGTACCACCGCAGTGTCTATTTCTCCCGTCAAACAGCAGTGTAAACACACTGTTGTGTTTCGGGTTGAAGGGCATTGTAGCCAGAGTAATTACTGGACATATTGAGACTTAACATCTTATGTCTCAGGATGGCGAGCGCAGTGGAATGCCAAGCATTCTTTTGTAATTCAAGGTGTTGTTTGGTTTTGCTACTGTTCATGTGCGGTCGTATCGCTTACCCTCAGGCGAACGGCATGCTGGTCTCGCCATTCATAGCAATAAAAAAAAAACATATCTGATAAATAAATAAATACACCCAACAGTCACACAAAGTCCTGGGGGTTGCTCTATGTTTCGATGCGAGGTTCGAATATTCGAACATCATACGTAAAACTTCACTAATGTGCCTAAATACTCCCCACAATGTTGGAATCCTTTATCTTGCTTCGTAACCATAGACTGAGTTCGGAGAAAATTATAAGTATCATAGAGAATTGTATTGATTTTTAGAAGTGGAAAACTTATATCTTACTTCGGACGACGAACATCCGAACTTTCGGACTTCGTGTCGGATTATAGAGTAGCCCTCCTGGTTCAGTACTAAGATCGAGTCTTGTCTATCAGAAACTACGAGAGACTTTTCAGTCTCACCAACATCCGAACCCGAAACAATTACCAGTGGATCAAACAATTTCTTTTTTTCGTTGCGGGAATTGAACCCGCGGCCTCTTGATTCACAATCAGCGTCCTAAAAATTGCGACGCAGTGGTTTTCAATATGTATGTTAAAAATCGTGTATGATAGCCTAACAAACGGCTGGACCATTTTCGATACGTCTCGTAGTGATATTTTTCCACTAGTGAAAAACATCAATTACGTAAAGCGAAATACAAAAATCTAATTTGAATAATGTATTCATTAAAATGTGACTAATGTAGAAAATGTTGCACGCTAACGATTTCCTTAATAAATCAAAATCTGGTTTCTATATGTTATTTATTAACTGTGTTATTTCCACATATAATTACAAATCGGTGATTAGAAAATCTTCTAAATATTATATCATTTCATAGTATGAAACAAAGTCGCTTCCCGTCAAAAACAATGTCTTATTATACTGACCACTATACCGCCTGGATAGGTACCACCGTAATGTCTATTTCTTCCGCCTAGCAGCAGTGTAAATGCACTGCTATGTTTCGGTGTGAAGGACATTGTCGCCAGAGTAACTACTGGACATATTGAGGCTTAACATCTCATGCCTCAGGATGGCGAGCGCGGTGGAGTGCCAAGCATTGCGTTGTTGCTTTGGTTTCGCTACTGTCTATGAGCGGTCGTATCGCTTACCATCAGAATAGCATACTTTCGCCATTCATAGCACTAAATACCCTCTATTCTTATCCTTTTCTTATATCCATCCAAAGGTAAAAAGAAATAGCTTAGGGCGATAAGACCGACAACTGTACTCTTTAATTTTATTTGTTAAAATTGTATCTTTGTGTGTGGAGTAAAGAATAAAATAAATAAATAAAAAAACTTAGATCCATCCATGAAATTCAAAGTTTCGGTGACGTAAATTAATACTATTAATGCGTACATTTGCATTACTCATTAAATGCATATTGTAGTGTAGATGTCAATCAACAATAGTTTAAGCGAACCGTGCAACTATTTGTGCGTGAGATGTCGGCATATTTGAACATGGTCCAAACACTGACCGCGCCCAACCGTGCCTCGCTTTACTATTGATCAACCATTACTATTATTATATACTACTTGCGTGGGATATATAAATAATGCACACAACAGTCGCATACATAAGCATGACCCCGCAGTGAGATCGAGTCAAGTGTCGTGTATCAGAAACTACGAGACTCTTCGGTCTCACAGATACTCAAATCTAAAACAAATGCTTTCTTTTTTTATTGTAATGAATAGCGAGACGAGCATGCCGGTCGCTTGATGGTAAGCGATATGACCGCTCATGGACGGGAGCAAAACGAAACAATACCCTGGATTACAAAGGTTTTCCATCTCATCCTGAAGATACCAAGGCTTCAAGATATCAGGAGCTACAAAGGACTTGGTTCTCACAACTTCCACCGCAAAATATTTGTCATTCACAACCGGCTCTCTACTATGTCAATGGTAGTCCGAGAAATGTCTGCAGAATATTTATTCCAGAACAAAATCTGAATTACTTATGACGAAATATAGAGGTTACGATCTTCTTCATAGACAGTTAATAAATCTTATTTATTTATCGTATGTTTTGTCTTCTTCGCCCAAACTGCATTCAATAGTCTTTCAAAATGGACAGAACTTTTTATAACTAAAATAGGTTATTTAATTGTCTATCAATAAGGCGGTTGATGTCTTATAAATGTTTATGATACGCAGGTTTCCTTACGATGATTTCCTTCACCGATTTTACCACATTACACATTTAGGGTCGAACATTTCACCTTTGGTTAATCTATTAACAAACTTCTACTTATCTTCTGTATCTGTATTAGCTCTTTTACTTTCCACTGCAGGGTACGGGCCTCCTCTGCAATCCAGAGTACGATTGCGAGGGGTTAGGTCATGTGTACCACGCTGGTCTTGTACGGGTTGGCGTTCTTTACATAACGTAGAAATTTTTACAAATTATCTATCTTCTAGCACTAACTAAATAATATTTAAAATGAAATCCATGTGAAGAACTTGAGGTGACAATGTGTCAATAAGTGTCAAGTGTCAAAAAAGTGTAAAAATGACCGCCGGAGTCACAGCGCGACGAAAAGCTCGGGCTCGGCGGAGCTGGGCCAAAGTGGAGAACGAAACGCAGGTATACCGGCCCAGATGTGGGCATATTGTTGCTTGGGTTGGTCTCTGAGGCCGTAGGAGTATTGCGTTTTGAATAACTTTACAGTTTACACACAGTAGACTGCTTCCAATATTGCAGAAGCTCATAAGCAACGGTGAGCGCTTTCCACCGGGTCGCTAAATAACCTATCTACATAGGCAATTAAAAACAATTGGGTCTATTGGAACATACCTATGTCTGTGAAGATGTTACACTTCAGTTGTTTTTTAAACCTTCCTAAGATATTGCATTTCATTGCTTCTAGGTGCATACAGCTCGAATTTGAGCTGACTAGATTGAACTTGGATTATAAAACAATAAAAAATACGACGTGATAAATTAAAAATAACCGTATACGTGATACCACATCGATTTATTTCAAGTAAACAAGAATTTGTGTATTAATATCGACATTATTTTGTCCGCAGGCATCGGATTTCACAGACATCGGCGATTGGCCGACGCTAGGAGCGGCAGTGGCTGCTTCCAGGTGTCACTCCACGCCACCACACGAAGCTGACTCTTCGCATCATAATGGAACTGTGGTGAGGATCCTTATGTAGAACTTTTGCGTTCCGGTTTAAAGGACATTTTAGCCAGAAAAGTTACTGGACATATTGAGACTTAACATCTTATGTCTTAGGATGGCGAGCGCAGTGGAACGCCAAACATTGCTTTGTAATTCGAGATGTTTGGTTTTGCTACTGTATGGCGAGCGCAGTGGAATACCAAGCTTTGTAATATGAGGTGTTGTTTGGTTTTGCTACTGTTCATGAGCGGTCGTATCGCTTACCATCAGGCGTATAGTCATTATAAAAGGCCAGTGTAAAAAAATGGCTATCAGTACTATAATGCCATTGTATCATTCTGCAGGACCAAGAGCGGAAGCCTCTCGAGGAGCAGCCGGTACAACAGCACAACGCGAAGGTCGAGAGAGTGGAGCCCACGCACAACCATCATCAGCAGAATGACAAGCACCATGATAGGGCCAAGAGTTCAGGTCAGTACCATTCTCAATCGAACTGACACGGGGGTTGGAATCATATTGCCTAGGATTCCAACAATGTTAGAATTATTACGAAAACAGTAAGAATATTAATAATAAAAAAAATTATGCATGGCAAACTGAGTTAACACTTAGTATTTAAAATTTGAGATAAATTTAAAATTAAATCAGCCAGAATAGTTATAATAAAATTATACATGGCAAGATGAGTCAACACTTAGTAGTATAAATAGCAATAGCAATCACAAATAGCAAGTGAAGTCGATAATAACATTTCACAAGTTATATAAATAAGCTAAATTTTTGCGATTTGCGATAGTGATTCACGTAGCCGATCGGCTGATATTTTTATACGATCTCGTGTCATCAATGAGGATCAGAGTCATCATCAAGGAGTGAGTTTTTTTTATGAACCCATAGACAGAAGAAACTGAACAGTTAATTTTGTGGGTGTAATTTTGGATGTGAAAAATGGTTGTAATTTACGGTTATTATGTTTCTGTTTCAATTCTAAATGGGGGGGGGGGGGTCTATTAAGGTCCCCCTTTCGGTATCCCACTATTTCATCTTAACGCTAAAAAATTAACTCCGCATATGATACTCACTGGGCGCATTTATGTTTCATATCGCGTTAATATTTTCAATATAATCATGTTTCTAACACTAATTATACCCTGCATACATTGTTGTGATCACAAACCGGTCTCGACTGGGACTCGAACACGCACTAACCTTGAACTTTTTGTTTTTACGCTTCTTGCAAGTCTCGTACGAATAATATGTTTGTAGTGAATCTTGGTGACTGCCTCAGTAGCGCTGTTGTGCTACTTTACGCAGATGTTTCGGGTTAGAATCCCGGTTCTGGCAAAGAGTTTTCAAATTATATAGGGTATATCAAGACTTATCGAAAACGAAACTGGGTGGTAGTTTTAGTGACTTCAAACACAATGTAACAAAAAAATGCATAAAAAGCGTCGAATTTTTGTTTTTTTTTTCCTATTGTCGTATTTGGATGGTAAATACATAGTTATTCCTAAAATAATAACATAGATCTTTTTATTTTTAAAAACGTAATGGCACGCTAGGTTGGAAGTCCACCAACCTGCACTAGGAAATGGTGGCTCAAGCCCTCTGAAGGGAGGTCCCTTGCTCAACAATAGCAGATTTTAGTCTGATATATAGGGTGTTACATATATTTTTTTATTTCAGTTTGATGTTGGTTTATAGAACCCCCTGTATAAATTTTAGGTTAGAATATGGCTTTTGGAAATCCCCGCAATTTAGGCCTAGTTTCTCTCTGTAGAGATCCTGGTTACGCAATCCGGGGACAGGAACGTTTTGTAGAATATAATGAACTATCACCTTGATTTGTTCGAATATTCTATAGAACTACACTTGAAATAATGTACACCCTTCTGTTTTTAACGATGCTATGGTTCAAAAAGGCTTATGTCATTATTTTAGCACACCCCCTATCACATCGTGGGACGGAACATACAAGGGGAAACATAGACAGCCTCCGTGGCGCAGTTGGTTAGACGCCGCCTGTGAAACGAGAGGCCGCGGGTTCGATCCCCGCACCGAGAGAAATGTTTGTGCGGCCCACAAATATTTCTTCCGGGTCTGGGTGTTTGTGAGACCGAAAAGTCTCTCGTAGTTCCTGATACCCACGACACAAGACTCGATCTTAGTGTGGGGTCTGGACTATGTATGTCACTGTTGGGTGTTGGTTATTTAATATTTATATGTGTCCTGATAGCATCTCTGCTTACCACTTAAGGAAAAAGGCGTGAGTTTATGTATATATGTCTTTTCAGGCGCAGGCAAAGGTGGCAGCAAATCAGGCAAGCACAAATGGGTACCCCTGGACATTGATGTGAAGGCTGCGAGACCTGGCAAGCATGGACCTCCACATGGAGCAAGACCTGATAATGGTGGGCATATAGATACATCTACTGATTAGGCTGTACTGCAGTGATAGTCTGAATGAGGGTTCCTGTTGTTGGTATAAGTAGTAAGACAAAATATTATTGTATTCTTGTGTTGGAATAATTTCATTATTTTTATTGTTTCGTTTTTATATTTGAGCTATTTGTGCCAACAATAAACTTTTCTTTTTCCTTTATTTGGGAGCCTCCTAGATGGGACTATCGGTAATACCGGGTATATCCAGACTGAGGCTGGAAAATAAACCACGTGGTAGTTTTAGTGGCTACAGAAACAAGGCAACAAAAAATCTTAATAAGTGATCTTACTAAGAATTTTATGTGAAGTCCTCCAACCACAGTTTGGCATCGTGGAAGCCCTCTCAATGGAATTCTCGGTTTCAGAGGAGGCCGTTGCTCAGCAGTAGCCAATATTTGGACTGATATACAGGGTGTGACAGAATGTTTAGTTTGACGTTGGTTTACGGGACATCCTTTATAAATGTTAGGTTACTCTATGGCTTTTGAAAATCCCCGCAATTTAGGCCTAGTTTCTCTCCGTAGAGATCCTGGTTACGCAATGTGGGGACAGTAATGTTATGTAGAATATAATGAACTATCAATTTGATTTGTTCGAATATTCTATAGAACTACACTTCAATTTTTTATTGTTTGGATAGTATCTATTAGATCGTCGCGTTGTATAAAAAGGTTGGACTCGGCGTAATAACGAGGTGTACACTATTGACTAAATTCGAAATTAATTGTTGAATGACAGAAGTAAGGATCCTGGATTAATATTGTGTGAATAAACTATGTATTTTGTTTTTTTTTACGAATTCTTTGTGAATATAAATTTGCTTACGTCGATCATAGAATTGAAAAACTTATGATGTTTTCCACAAGTCATAAGTACCTAACCTTAAGAAAATATATATATGTATTTCGATATAAATGTAGCGTGGTGGAATATATGGCCTTAAACACTCAATCGTATAATCGATAGTAGATGAGGCCGTGCCCTGCAGTGGGACGTATATGGGCTGATACAGATTATAGTGAGTGTAAGTTAGTGTATCATTCAACCCTATTTACACTTACATACATTACAATATTACATGTATGTATTCACTATCAGCTCGGAGTCAGGAATTTGTGTACGATATGGCGATAGGGCGCCCCCTATCACATCGTGGGACGGAACATACAAGGCGAAATGTAGGTGCCCTGGCATCTTTGCCTACCCCGTCTGGGAAAAAGGCGTGAGTTAATGTATGTATGTATGTATGTATGTATGTATGTATGTTTGTTTGAACGCGCTAATCCCAGGCGCTAATACCACTGGTCCGATTTGAAAAATTCTTTCAGTGTTAGATAGTACATTTATCGAGGAATGCTATAGGCTATATCAACACGCCATGACCTATAGGAGGGAAGCAGTAGCGATACATAGTAAATACTAGGAATTTTAATTCGTTTTTCATGGTCCGATTGGTCGATATTCTAAATGACCGCTTGTGTATGATGAACATGTCCTTGTGTGTTACAGACACAGTATCCCTAAACGGCGAGGAGCGCAGTCGCGTGAGCAGTCGCGCGCGGGGCGGAGGCCGGGGCGCCGCGCGCGGTGGTCGTCGTGCCGGCCGCCCGGCCTCCGCGCTGCCCGCCCTGCCCGCGCACCACCACCCGCACGTGTACCACCACCACGAGTACCACCATCATGATCTGGCGCAGGTGAGTGCTGTTATACGAGATGGGTTAGAGAAAGGAGGTTATTTTTATGTATGGTCAACTTTGATCAAATACATCGCACTTTTAGAATTAAACTGATATAATACAAAAAAAAAATAGATTTTGACTTCTAATCATATATTGGCTCAAAATGAGTATCTCCATCGACCCTTAAAGAAGGACCTATTGATGCGTGAAAGATCTTAAAGAGTTTACATCTTTCTAGATGTAGATTTATTATGTTTTTGGACCATACTAAAATGAAATAAGACCACACGGTTATTTATGCTTTTATTTCTCTTGCCGTTTTTTAGGCCGTTACTTATAATCTAGTGTATATTTGATCAAATATGTTCACGGATTACTCTTAAGACGCCTGAACCGATTTGGGAAATTCTTTTATAGTTTGAAAAAGTATACTTTATAGGTGATCCCATAAAATTGGTGAAGGACCTGATGACATTTAGACCTGGATAGTGTAACTCCTCATAATGGAATAGGATTCCAATGGTTCTTTTGGATTAGTTTCAGTATAATACAGGTTGATGTGACACTTACGCACACGTGTCTGGCTTAGGTGACATTGCAAAAAAGTTGAAACAAATATTACTGAAATTATTTTCGAAAATCACGATTTTAGTTTTGACAAGATCTAACCAATCTCAATCGTACTCTCGACTGTAGAGGAGGCCCGTGCCCTGCAGTGGGACGTATATGGGCTGATACAGATTACTGAAATTATTGACGAAAATTACGATTTTAGTTTTTAGGATTCAGAAAATTACTTTGACTAAGTCAATGGTCCTCTACAAGGGACATGTCAGTAGCACCCTGAAAGAAGATTAGTTTGTAATGCTGGCACTTCACATGGCTGTTTGTATTTGCTATTGGGTGTTTGTTGTATTTGGCAAAATAAATGACGTTAAAAGCAAACATGCAAATAGAGGCAAATATGACCATCTATACTTACGTATTTGTTATTGGCCTTGATTGTCAAATAGGCAAATAAGGCCACAATTTCTCAATTAAACTTAAATTGTTTGCCAAATATGCCAAATACACAAATACAAATAGCCATGTGAAGTGCCAGCATTATAGGCATACAAGCGTACAAGTCACAAATGACGAAAGCGAGAATCGCCACGTGGAAGTAAAAACCTTATTTAAAATGATATCGTATTTCACAGCTGACTTGGCATATAAAGCCACGTAATTTGAAACACGTGGACAATACAATCTTACGTTTTATTATACAATAGATTAATTTAAATTGCGATTAGATATTATAATTTCCTTGTGACGATAATCCTTCATTATCAAGTCGCAATTCCTTCGCCTTGAAATGGAATATTATTATCAGCCCAGAGTCAGGAATTTGTACCCGATATGGCGATAGGCTCGCCACCTATCACATCGTGGGACGGAATATACAAGGCGAAATGTGGGTGTCCTGGCACCTCTGCCTACCCCTTCTGGGAAAAAGGCGTGAGTTTATGTATGTATGATATGGAATAATAAATTATATAGCACCTTTAGAATTCTGTATCTGTATCAGCCCATATACGTCTCACTGCAGGGCACGGGCCTACTCTACAATCGACAGTACGATTGAGAGTGGTTAGGCCATATAGTCTACCACGCTGGCCTAGTGCGGGTTGGCGACTTACATACCATAGATTATTTTATAAATCGCTATGATATGCAGGTTTCCTCACGATATTTTCCTTCACCGTTTCAGTGCGTGGTGATTGACTATCAATACACACATGACTCCGAGATGTCAGAGGTGTGCCCTGGGATTTGAACCCGCGACTACCGTGAATATATTAAACTGACCTAATCCAAAAATCTTAGATTTTGGCTTTTAATCATATATTGGCCCAAAATGAGTATCTCCATCGACCCATAAAGAAGGACCTATTGACGCGTGAAAGACAGAAAGATGTATACTTCGGTCTTCTCGATGTATCTTCCATAATGTCAAAATTTCTTATGTTACAAATCTTTGGTTAACGGTCCCCAAAAACTATGATTTTTTAGTAAGATCTTTATAATTATAAAGGTGCGATATGTGAAGTATGTAAACCCGTACTAGGCCAGAATAATGGACTGTACTAACCACTCTCAATCGTATTGTCGATTGTAGAGGAGGCCTGGGCCCTGCAGTGGAACGTATACGGGCTGATAAGGATAATGATGACAGATATTTACACCTGTGGTGCAGTCGGTTAGACGCTGCCTGTGAAATGAGATGTCCATCGTTCGATTCCTACACCGAGACAAATGTTTGTGTGATGCACAGAAGAAGAAAAATATCGTAGTTTCTAATACCCACGACGCAAGACTCGATCTTACTGGACATATTGAGAATTAACATCTTATGTCTCAGGATGGCGAGCGCAGTGGAATGTTAAACATTGCTTTGTAATTCAAGGTGTTATTTGGTTTTGCTACTGTCCATGAGCGGTCGTATCGCTTACCATCAGATGAATGGCATGCTCGTCTCGCCATTCACAGCAATAAATATATTTGTCTAGTTGAACAGAGTAAACACAACACTATGCACCTATGTGACTATTGTGTGTTTTTATTAATCTAACCCCCTCCTCCCCCCAGGTTCGTGTAGGCCAGACAGTAGGTGGCGTGGCGCAAGGCCTGGTGGTGCCCTACCCGGGACTGGCGTTGGGAGCGGGTCTGGGCGCGGGACTCGCACAAGCTTACTACTACGGAGCGGCCGCCGCAACCGCCGCGCCATATGGTATTGGATTGGACCAAGGCACGCTTAAGGATTTGATTAAGAAGCAAATGTAAGTGTAATTTTTGAGTTTTTTTTTAGCTGATAGGCAAAAGGCTGTTTCAATATTGTGTAATATTTTTGAGGGTTTTATAAGGTACTGATGGTTTAAGTGCCAAAACATTGGCCCATTTTGGTTGATGATGATTTGGCCAGTAACTTATTGATTGAAGGTCACTTTTTGTTTGAAGTTAGATAAAATAAAGTATTAAAGTCAGTAACGGTAGTCACATTTTTGTGGTTATCATGTAAATTAAGAAAACTTGTTGATCTTACTGAACACTTTTTCGAAATCTGTGTTTAATTACTGGGTGTTATTTTATGATTTAGATAAACTTTGTGACACATCCACATTTGCGACTGTAATTTTATTACAATGCGACCATATTTCACTAAATTATTAAAACCCCTAGTCCACTGCATTCACATTGGTGTGGCACAAAGTTACCCTAAATGCACAAAGCTGGCACAAAGTTACCCAAATCACAAATATTTTTCTGTTCTTCCCGCAGTGAATACTACTTCAGTCCGGACAACCTGGCTCGGGACTTCTTCCTGCGCCGCAAGATGTCCGCGGACGGTACGATCCCGGTCACGCTCATAGCTTCGTTCCATCGCGTCCGCGCTCTGACTGGCGACATGCAGCTTATCATAGAAGCTATACGCGACTCGGACAAATTGCAGCTTATTAATGGATTTAACGTGAGTACCACAGACAATTGTTGGGGTAGATGTGTCCCCGAGTGGAGACCACGTCTCGTCAAGCGTAGTGTAGTGGCACTAGCCTCGTGAATATTATTATACAGGGTATATCAAGACTGCTACGGAAAACGAAGATGCATGGTAGTTTAGTTTAGTTTTAGACTTCAGACACAATGTAATTAAATTTTTTGCAAATAAACGCGTCAATATTTTTTTATGATTTTTTAAATACCATCAGTTTTGGGTGGTTAATTTATAGTTTTTGCTAAAATAATAATTTAAACTGTTGCGTTTTTAAAAATAAAAGGTTGTACACAAGTTTTTTAGAAAAAATATGTATTTACCACCCATACGACGATAGGAAAAAAATAACAAATGATCGTCGGTTTTTTTAAGCAATTTTTTTTTTGTTACCTTGTGTCTGAAGTCACTAAAACTACCACCCGGTTTCGTTTTCGGTAGCAGTCTTGATTTACGCAGTATACACATATATGACACAAATATTTAACTAATACATACGTTATAGCATATGATATATCGTCGATGATATTCTAAAACCGCGGAACTAACAGTGTTTAAAACCGCGTATTTACACAACTAGCAAAATTGAGATTTCGCGGGCTAAGTCAATTTACTAATTAATTAATACATATTTAACATAACTAATGCCTACAATACCAAGAAGAATATTATAATTTGACAATTTAAAAGTTTAAACAATAGAAAGTCATGTAGTTTAGTAAATATTATGTTTTTCCTCGTTCCTGTAAAATTCACTGCACCTACCTTACGCGGTTTTAACTTTTAAACACTGTTAGTTCCGCGGTTTCAGAATATCACCGACGATATGACAAGATCGATAAAATATAACCAGACTAAGAACTACGCATGATTTGTACAAACATGTAATTATTTTTGTTTTCACCAGGTGCGAACCGCGTTCGAGCCGCTCAAATGGCCTATCCTCGACATAACAGCGTCCGCGAACGTAGGCGAGAACGACAAAACAAGGGCAACCGAAGCCGACAAAACAAAAGACGACGCGCACAAAGATCACACCGAAATTGACGACTCAGAGAATAAACTCATAAAGGATTCTAACGAAAGCGAAAAGACGGAAGCGCCCAGCATACAGGATGGAGAAGTTGAGAAGGCAGAAGAAGAAAAGGGAGAAGTTGTACGGGCAGAAGTTGAGAAGGGAGAAGCGAAGAAGGAAGAGATTAAAGAGAACGAAGTGGCCAGGGTCGAGACTGATATTGGTGCTAAATTTGTTGATAATACAGAGGTTCGTTTTTGTTTATTTTTATTTGTTTTTGTTGTACATTTGTCTTTATTTTTGTTGTCTTCTCGAAAAGGACAAAGAATTGAATTCGAAATATTGTACTCATATTGTTACAAATAATTTGTTATTCAATGTTTCTGTCAAATACGTGTGTAAAAAATGTACATAAACTTAAGCCTCTTAGATGTGGTAGGCAGAGGTGCCATTAAGACACCTACATTCGCCTTGTATGCTCTGTGCCACGGTGTGAAACGGGGCGAGCTTATCGCCAAATCAGGCACAAATTCCTCACTCCGGGCTGATAATAGAAAAAAACAATATCATACCCGAATATCGAACCCGAGACCTCTGTTTTGCAATCATGCCGTAGTAAAACTGCGCCATCAAGGCATTCAAAAATAAAAATATAAGTTCATGTATATGTCGTCTTAATTATCATATTTTATATTTAACAGACTCCGCCACCTCAAGAAGCAAAGGACGCAGAAGAGAAGATTGATAAAGAAGTTACAGAGGATAAGAAATTGGATTCAAACGACGACCCGCCATTACAGTCGGAGAGTGTTGACGAAAAACCCGGAGAGAAACGGTGAGAGAACAATATTCATTTATTTATGTGCTCAAAAAGAAATATGCATTTGTGGTTGGAATAAAGAAAATACGGATTTTATCGCGAATTTGGTTTAATTTTCACATTATTTAACCGTGACCACGAAAGCTGCAAAATAATCCGTTTCATATAATATGATTTATTAAAATATATCTTTAATGAAATAAATAAAAAAATAGGGAAACTTATATTATACTGCTAACTTCCGCGTTCGTAACAAGCAACGTGCGCCGCGACGTTTCAGAATTGTCAGAACTTGTATTGTCAGAATTGAAAACATTGCTAGATTTTAGGGTAATCTGTATCTGTATCAGCCCATATACGTCCCACTGCAGGGCACGGGCCTACACTATAATCGACAGTACGATTGAGAGTGGTTAGGCCATATAGTCCACTACGCTGGCCCAGTGCGGGTTGGCGGACTTACATACCATAGAAATTCTTATAAACCGCTATGGTATGCAGGTTTCCTCACGATGTTTTCTTTCACCGTTTTAGTGCGTGGTGATTGACTATCAATACTAAATTTAATATTTAGGGTAATATTGATAGTAAAATGTGTATTAAAACTTACGGATAGTTATATTATCCTTTATTTTATATTTTTTTAATATTACAATTGAGATGCCCAAATGCGCGTCATACATCGGGCAGGGTTTTTTTGTCAATATGCGTACGCGCATAACATAGTAGTAGTTTCTACATCATACAAGAGATGGCGCTATTTTCAATCTCTATACTAATGAGATCGAATGTATGGATTTCTGAATCGCGCTATTAACATTTGCATATCGTTTCACATATAAACCAGATGAATTTATTGATTTTAGTGTGCGAGTTAATTGATTCATACTATGCTAATGAGATATATAAATCTAAATATTTGACGTTATTCATGATTCGGTGTATTTAACAAGTGTTTTAAATATATTAAAGTCATAATAATGATTAGGAGTCGTTATAATTCCATAATAATCTTGGTATAAAATAACCCTAGCTTGTGTAATTTCGTCAATGATTTAAAGTTATTGAGGCATATATGACTAGGGTTAAATCGGACCGGCATAACCGAACTACGGGCATAATGTATGCCACGTGGGTCATAAATGCCGATACATGTTACATTTTGAGGTTATGTTGAAACGTGGTTTAGTTAACATTCTTTATCAGCCCATATACGTCCCACTGCAGGGCACGGGCCTACTCTGCAATCGACAGTACGATTGAGAGTGGTTAGGCTATACAAAGTTGATGTGACCTATGGGCATAAAATTACACTACGTATTCTATACGTTCTTAGTATTTATTCGACACGGCAAAAAACTTTATAATACCAAAAATGAGATTTTGTTTGTTTCAAACAAACTAAATAGCTTACAAATAAGAGTAAAACGTAACCACCCTGTGTAAGTACATTTCACTGACCTGTAGATCCGAATTATAACAAAACAAATTGGCAACGTCGCGCGCGCCATGTGTTATTGTCGCGCCGCGCCGCCAAGGCCAAGGCCACGCCGCCGGCGCAGCGTGGCTGTGTGCACCGCGCGTAGGTACTTTTGAAGTACGCGCACAACATAGGTACTTTATTTAGGTACACTAGATTTTTAAATTTTCGATATGTCCTCCATTTACATGAAGTAAAAGTTATAGCGACGGACAATATTATTATTGTTTAAATTGTTATTAAGTTTTTCAAATGCTTAATAACCCTATTTCTAGTTCTTTAATAAGCCTCGCAAAAAGAAATCCAAGGGATTAGGTCCGGAGATCGCGTTGGCCACCGTACAGGTCCTAATCGACCAATTCATTGTTGGCTAACAGTCAATAACACAGAAACACTAACACTAAATAATAATTATCCGAAGTTACATGTCCTGTCACAATAAAAAAAAATAATGTCTTAAACTTATTTACGAGTAGTGTCGATAACAAGACAAAATTAAAATTATCGGCGTGAGATCGGCAAGATCAAAGCGGCGCGGCGCTGCGCGGCGGCGCAGGAGCTTCCGTGTTACATGCGTTCTGAAAGGATACCGGCGGCAGACTAAAAACTATTTTTTAGGCTCAATTGCACAAACTAACTTTGCCAATACCTTTGCCCTTGAAACTGTCAATTCCATACATTCGCAAGGTCAAATACATCTCAAATGTATGGCGATGACATTTTCATAGGCAAAGGTATTGGCAAAGTTACTTGCGTACGTGTCACACACACACATACTGACCTATTTCTATTTCTTTTACGCACAGGATGTTTTGCTATGTCGCTCTCGTTATGAAAGTGTAAGTGTGTGTGTATTTATTGCTTTCTTATTTGCATCGCCAACTTTTAAAGTAATTTAGTTGTACTTATTTATGTGACTTGTGTCAGAGCGGCAACAGCGCATAGATTTTAGTAAGATTTGTCGCTTTAAGGTGAATGACCTATGCGTTGGACGTAATCAGCTGTTCGAAAAGCCACAGCGTGTTCAAAGAGAGCAAAAACTTAAAAAATAATTTATGACTAAACTATTGTTCCTATTTAATTGATTTTTAGTACAGAGCTTGAAAATGGTGCCTAGTATATGCAGTTTAAAGAAAAGTCGCTCGGTTGTATCAATGTTGTATAGTCCACCACGCTGGCCTAGTGCGGGTTGGCGGACTTACATACCATAGAAATTCTTATAAACCGCTATGGTATGCAGGTTTCCTCATGATGTTTTTCCTTCACCGTTTTAGTTAACATGCTATGACATAAAAGGTTAAGATGTCCCTACCGAGATAAATATATGTTTACTTATGTAAAGCTTTATTGCAAATCAGGTATATAACAAAATATGAACAATAAGCAGAAATAAAATGAAATTAGCGGTTTTATCGTTCAGTGCATTTTCTGACCGATAAGCAAGGGATGAATATAAAATAAAAGAAAGAAATACCTACATATGGAGTGCATTATGGCCTATTCTTATTACATACATATATAAATTCACGCCTTTTTCCCAGAAGGGGTAGGCAGAGGTACTACCAAGATGTGCGCGTTTCGCATTATGTATTCCGTTCCGCGATATTTATATATTCGTGCACAAATTCCACACTTCGAGCTGATAATTAATAGAAATTTCAATATCGCTGCCTGACCCGGGATTCAAATCCGAAACCTCAGCGTTGTAATCCCCGCACACAGACAAATATCGTTTTCTTATTTTCGTTTCTCATCGGTGTTTTTTTGAGAACCAAAAGTACTCTCGTAGTGTCTCAAGACTCTATCTCAGTGTGGGGTCAGAACTATGTATGTGACTGTTGGGTGTATTAATATATTATTTTTGTCGACAGGCGTAAGAAACAGATGGTGGGCATATTCCCACTGGCCACTATGGGGGGTCCACTGGTGGCCCCCGTGTCCAGTTTACTGAGGGCTGTGCCCCCACCGCCTCTACCCAGGTATGTATGCAAGGATATATGGGAATATATGAGTGAAGTTAAGGATAAGTAGGGTTTAATGTTTCTACATACATACTTATGTACGTAAATAATCATCACGTCTATATAAGAAAGAAAATTGATTTATGAGTCACAGACACAGGATAAAAGTATGTAGCGTGCGCGTGACATTGGAAATCAACTACCTACTGAAACTAACATCCTGCCATCCTGAGACATAAGATGTTAAGTCTCAATATGTCCAGTAGTTACTCTGGCTACAATATCCTTCAATCGAAACACAGTAGTGCATTTAAACTGCTGTTTGACGGGAGAACTAGATATTGCAGTAGTATCTACCCGGGCGGCCTCTCATATAGGAGATACCTATTATACTATATATCTAGACTATTTCTCCCGCTACACAGCAGTGTGAATGCACTGTTGTGTTTCGGATTGAAGGAAATTGTATTTTTTATGTTTGGGAGTTTTTATTAGTATTTTTTGTGTATGTGCAATGTGTACATAAATAAATAATAAAAAACTTGTCCTACAGGATGTTCCGTACGCAGCGCGGTCCAGCGGCGCCGGGGGTGCATGATCCTCTCAACCCTGATGTTCCTGAGTTCGTCCCCCAGTCTACTAGACGAGGTAGGACTCATACAACTTTTATCCCCTTTAGTTCATTGTTCTGTCACTCGCTTTGTACGGAGGGAAGTGGACAATAATTTAATTCCATCTCTTATTAATTTAACTTTGTGATTTCGTTGCGGGTTAAAGACAAGTTAGACATTCCCGGAGACGCGGCGAGCTTCAGTTCTCGGTGTGATTACAATGCGCGCTTGTTGATCCTGCGACACAGGAGTTACAGTGGAGGGTGTGAGGGTGGGACACTGTCCATCAATTCTTCTCCTCTCTCTATCCCTCTTTCTTCAGACATAGGATGTTCACTGCTGAACATAGCCAACAAAAAAATCAAAGGTCTTCTGAAAGTGACAAAATATTGTATAACTATAATAGATTTATAAATTGTCTATGAACGGTCTTACCGTTACTATTGAGTGTATGGAGATGTAGACTATCTGCTCGTCGATACCAAGAAAAACTATTTACAATTTTTTATGTTACACAACTGACAACTGATTTTTTAAAAACAAAAACGAGCGAACTGCTATGTAAATAGGTCGGCGCATATATATAGAAATAATTATATGTTGTGAGTGTTTAGTAAATATATATTTTGTGTTATTAAAATATTTTTACGGGTTATTGTATTTATGGTGGTGATTTAAGTCACCCACAAATGAAACGTTTGCTACTGTCCCTGACTTATTATTTTCTTTATTTCCAGATGAACCGAACAGCGACAAAACAGACCAATACGACGCGACACCCGGTTCGGGACCGCTTAGTCCCAACTCGGAACCCAATACCGATGCTTGGACTGAGGTATGTTGATTTTTCAAAAGTAATTTAAAGTTGGGGTGTTGCTCTATTATCGGACACGAATAAAAAAATAAATACTGTTGTCTATGAAACTTATCATTCACTCCGAACATGGTCTAAGGCAACGGTCAGCAGGCGGTGTAGTGAAAAATACATATTAGCAGACCCGGGGGTTTTGGAGAAATTAACTCTAAGTCCAATAAAAAAATATGTCTTTGGCTTTGTGAACAAAATGTAAAATTATATGTTATTTACTTTATTTTATTAAAATACCTCGCCCGGGATAAAATAGGAAAACATTATCTGTATCTGGATCTAAGATATTTATCATTTATTTTTGCATAAGGAGGATCCACAGCTATATAAATACAATGAAATATTACCGATACTATGAATGGGCACTCTCTAATATGATCTTTAACGTATCCAAAATATGTCGTGTACTCTAATGGCACGACATTGGTCTACTACCTATACACTAATCTATACTGATCATCCTCTCCTCTCCGCAGGTGAAGCGCCGCAACAAGGCGGGTTCCCGCGAGCGCTCCGCCCCCTCGGCCTCCGCCCCCGCGGCCCCCGCGCCTGCGCACGACGACGAGCCGCGCGAGGAGCTGCACTTCCAGCTGGATGAGGAGCTGGACCTGCCGCCGCCCAGGCACAACACCTTCACCGACGCATGGTTAGTACTGTTTGTTAATCATCATCATCATCAGCCTATTCGCATCCACTGCTGGACATAGGCCTCTCCTATGGCACGCCACTGGGCTCGATCTTCAGCCCAACGTCTCCAACCGCTACCAGCCATCCTTCGGATATCATCACTCCACCTCGTTGGAGGGCGTCCTACACTACGCTTGCCGAGGCGCGGTCTCCACTCGAGAACACGTCTACCCCAACGGTTGTTGGTTCTCCGACAAATGTGACCAGCCCACTGCCACTTCAACTTGTTTGTTAATAGCTTCGATCAAATATACACTAGATACAACTTGAGCGCTTAGAAAATGGCACCAAAAATGAGTGCTTTAAGCACTCTTTCGCCTTCAGCCACGCACCGACCGTTGCTTCTAAAACGTCGCAGAACTTTAGACAATAATATGTGAAAAGCTACTTTAAGCTCCAGGAATAAGGTGGAATTTGTGTTAATATATTTGGAATATGTGATCTTTTTGTTTACTCTTTTTAATGTCATGCATCGGTGCCACTTTTTAACAGAACTTTTACAGGGAACTGTGTATTTAGTGTATATTTGATCGAAGGCTAATAGCTTCGATCAATACACAGGGTGATTTTGACATAGGGTATTTAATTTAAACCACATGTTCCTAACCACCCCAAGTAATATTATACCGAGTTTGAACAAAACCTGCCTGATAGTTTTGTCAAAAATCTCGATTTTAGGTTTCAAGGCTTTTGATCAACTCCTAAAGATACCGAGTCTATGTACAGGTTCAGGTAACTTCCCGAACCGAACTGAAATTTACAGAGGAACTTTAAACTTTGTTATTATTATTTGTTTTTTAGATATATTTGTAGTCTATACTAATATTATGAATCTGCAGAGTTTGTTTGTTTGTTTGTTTGAACGCGCTAATCTCTGGAACTACTGGTCCGATTTGAATGATTCTTTCAGTGTTGGGTAGTCCATTTATCGAGGAAGGCTATAGGCTATATATCATTAAGCTATGACCTATAGGAGGAAAGCAGTAGTGATATTTCTAGCAAACACGAGGAAATTTTGTTCGTTTCTCGTGGTCCGAATGGTCGATATTCTAAACTGATAGAATTAAACATTTTGACCGCCATTTTAAAACGTGTATGCACCCGGGCGGAGCCGGGCCCGACCGCTAGTCAATAATATATATGTTTTTACTCTTAAATAACTGTATGTATGTACATCCACCAGGTCGGACGAGGAGTCGGACGCGGAGTTCACGGACCGCGACGTGGGGCGCCTGCTCATCGTCACGCAGACGCCGGGCCGCGCGCTCAAGCACGACGGACACGACCGCCAGGGCGACTGGACCACGCGCACCAAGATCACGCAGGACCTGGAGCAGGTGCGCACCAGTCACTTGATATTGTTTACTTAGGGTCGTTCTCTATAAACCAACTTCTGTTTTTACATGAAAACTTTTAAGAGCAAAATAAAAAATACGATGGTGAGATTATAAGTAGCCATCTTGAGATGTGAAGTCTCAACATGTCCAATAGTATGTAAAATCGTATCAGTAGGTCCGTGCCTTGCATTAAGACGTATATGGGATACGTCCCAATGCAAGGCACGGGGCCTACACTACGATTGACAGTGGTTAGGCCATAATATAGTCCACCACGCTGGCCTTATAATGGTCAATTATAAGGATTTTGAATTTTTATGTTCTAAGCGGGGAAATTGTTGCCGATAATAGGCTATAATTTGGAGGTGATGTCGTTTTAGGATTTTCTCATTTTGAGGAGAGAAATAAGGTTGAAATAAAGAATAGGGGTGTATTGTCGATTTTTAATTATATAAATCATATTGTGAATACAGTTAGTCACCCACATGAAGTTGCGAGTAAAACCTAGTTTTTCAAATAAAATAGCGCGTGTCGCGATCAGTAATGGTCTGGTTAACATATTTTTAATATGTTGTAATGTTTCAATGTTGTCGACAGGTGATCACCGATGGACTGAGACGATACGAAGAGGACCTATGGAATGATACGGATTACACGTCGGTAAGTTATACCATTTACTTAAAATATATATGGAAAAGTATTACTGAACTCTTCAAAGAATTTGCGTCGATTTGTATAGCAATCGACTTAAAATATGTCATAGTCCTTGGTGGAAAATATGTCATACATTTTTAGTGCAAGCAATTAAATTATAGTTTAAAAAACTAAAAAAACACGCTTTCCTAAAAGATCCAACTAAAAAAAATTGTGATAATGAGATTAAGATTAGTAAATGGAGTAGAATACATAAATTTTATTGTTACAAAGCGTGGGGTGCTTACAATCTTTACTTATCCTCCAGCACCCCATATATTTTATGAAAGCATGATTTTGTAGTTTTTTAAAACTATACTGTTTTATTTCAATGAATGGCGAGAAGAGCATGCCGTTCTCCTATTCTGTGTCATCACATGAAGTTTATAATATTGTATGTATGTTCAGCAGTCGGCTGGCGGTTCGTACCGCACGGTGTCGCTGATCTCCCGCGAGCAGTTCGAGCAGGCCGTGCCCACCGAGCGCCACCGCAACCCGCCCGACCCGCCGCCGCCGCCGCCAACCAGGGTACACTCGACACTCATACATACACTCATACACCCATTCACACAAATACACTCGACACTGACACACATACATTCATACATTCATACACTCAACAGTGACACACTCATACATTCGCACACTCATTGAATTTCTTTTTTATTGCAATGAATGGCGAGACGAGCATGCCGTTCGCCTGATGGTAAGCGATACGACTGCTCATAAACAGTAGCAAAACCAAACAACACCTTGAATAACAAAGCAATGCTGGGCATTCCACTGCGCTCGCCATCCTGAGACATAAGATGTTAAGTCTCAATATGTCCAATAGTTACTCTGGCACAAGTGCATTTACACTGGTGTTTGACGGGAGAAATAGACATTGCGGTGGTACCCACCCAGATAGCCTCTCACACCAGTACTTGTACACGCTTTCGCTCATACACTCGTACACTCATTCACTCATTCACTCATACACTCGTACACTTATTCATTCATACATTCATACACTCATTCACTTAATAGTGACACACATACACGCATACATTCAACAGTGACATATACTTGCAGGTGCAAGAGGCTGCCGAGCAGCAGGCCGGCAAAATGAAGCGGCCGCGACGCACCGCCAGGTTCTACGCGGCCAGCAAGGACCCGCACGCGACTGATGTCATGTTAGTACCATTCACAAATACTACAGATAGCTTTTTTTTATTGCCTTGAATGGCGAGACGAGCATGCAGTTCGCCTGATGGTAAGCGATACGACCGCTCATGAACACTAGCAAAACCAAACACCTTAAATTACAATGCAATGCTTGGCATTCCACTGCGCTCGCCATCCTGAGACATAAGATGGTAAGTCTCAATATGTCCAGTAGTTACTCTGGCTACAATGCCCAAGGTAATTAACATAAAGTATAAGGCGAGAAAAAAAGTAATGTTATATGAATTTTAAGTACTTATAGTCTGTGTCTGTATCTATATACATCCCACTGCAGGGCACGGGCCTCCTCTACAATCGAGAGTACGATTAAGAGTTGTTAGGCCACATAGTAAAATAACTTATATAAAAAATATAATACTACCCTCTAACAATATGTAATTTGTTTGTTTACAGAAGCAGCAGGAAGCACAAGACTCGGCACAGCCTCAATCCGCCCGTGGAGCATCACATCGGATGGATCATGGACGTGCGCGAACATCGACCCCGCACTCACAGCACCGGGTACGTACTCAGTACACTACACCTCACTACACTACAGAATATAAGACTACATTACTTTTTGATGATAAAACTTTTTTAACAACATTTTTCACCACTCGAAAAATATTATAAAATTAAATAATAGGGATGTTGACAAATTTTTGAAATTGCTTTTATTTTATAGATAGACATAGTGTCTATAAATACGAAAAAAATAATATCACCTACATAAACTACGAATTGTCATTAAAAAACACGTAAACAAAAACGACGATCGATACAGTCTAGCGTTCTATCAAAATGAATTTAATTTTTCATCTTGCCACCCGAGCAGTGACGTCAGCGCGCTCCTAAATTTACGCAAATTTGTAACATGAGTCAACATTACTATTAAATAAGTGAAAAATACAATTGTTTATCATTCAACATCTAGTGCACTCTCTCTATACCTTACTTATGTAATTTCACAAGAACGGTGTGTGTTTTAGTGTGCTAATAATGATTTGTGTCGGTCTCCAGGTCGTCTCTAGGAACCTCTCCGACCCTGGGCTCTTCGTGCGGTTCTGTGCCGCAGTCTCTGCCCACCTTCCACCACCCCAGCCATGGTCTATTACGAGAGAACCACTTCACGCAGCAAGCGTACCACAAGTACCACTCGCGGTGCCTTAAAGGTAAGCATTACTTACTTTGTTCATCATACTCGCGTTCTACGAGCGTTGACATTCCGCCGACGTCTGCATCAGCGTCAGCGTTGACGTTGACGTCGCCGTTGTAATGAAATAAAATGACAATAATTTATTGAATCCATTAAAATGTTCTACATCATTAAGATTCAAAACAGTAGTGTAAATGCACTGTCGTATTTCGGTGGGAAGGACATTGTACCAAAGTAACTACTGAACATATTGAGACTTAGAATCTTATGGCTCAGTTTTTTTTTATTGCAATAAATGGCTAGACGAGTATTACCATTCGCCTGATGGTAAGCTATACGATCGCTCAAGAGTAGTAGCAAAACCAAACAACATGAATTACAAAGCAATGGTTGGTTGGTCCACTGCGCTCGCCATCCTGAAATATGAGATGTTAAGTCTCAATATGTCCAGTATAGTTACTCTAGCTATAATATCTTACACACAACAATGCATTTACACTGCTGTTTGTCGGTAGAAAAAGACATTGCAGTGGTACCTACCCAAGCGACCTCTCTCTATGTGAGACCTAACATCAGTAAAACTCTATTATAAAGTTTAGATCGATGTGAAATAAAAATCTGCTGAACCGATATTGATAATGTTGTTTTGATTACAGAACGGAAGAAGCTCGGCATTGGACAGTCGCAAGAGATGAACACGCTGTTCCGATTCTGGTCTTTCTTCCTCAGGGACCACTTCAACAGGGCCATGTACAATGAATTTAGGTATGTATATACACACGGGAGCAAAAAAATCGACTCAGAGCGCATCTTTGCACTAAAATGTCTCTAGGACGAAAACTTTAACATAAAATAAATTTTTGGGTTCAACACCTTACAGTTCTGAGTCTTACCTATAAGGTCATACCAAAATTTGCAGTCTCATCTTTTCTGCTACTCAATAGGCCGCTGTGATAGGTCAAGAGAAGATATTACACTCGTCAGCCCTGCATTCATTGTGAGTTTATGAGTCCCATAAAAGCTCATCTGTTAGCCTAATCTCTATCAGGTGCCCTTTAAACGTCACCCGGTACACATCTGCTTAATTACGAGTAAACAATATTACCTGGAAATGGACACAACAAGTGAAATTGCGGCCCAAGTGGTTGCATTATTGGAAGAAGGAAAGACACAACGCGAAGTTGCTCGAGTGCTGCACATAAGTCAGTCTGCCGTTTCAAGAGTATACAGAAGATACCAGGACACTGGAAGCTTTAGTCGGAGAAGAGGTTCTGGCAGACAGCGGTCCACATCAGAGAGAGATCACCGATTCATTGTCAGCACTTCACTGAGAAATCGGGCTCTATCAGGCGTCCAAGTTCAACAACAACTCAGAGAAACGCGGGGTTTATCTGTCAGTAGGTGGACAGTAAGAAGACGACTCAAGGCAGCCAACCTTACCCCAAAACGACCAGTGAGAGGCCCCAAACTAACCACAGCCCACCGTGCAGCTCGTCTTCGTTTCGCTAGAGAACACGTTGATTGGACATACGATCAATGGCGCACCGTATTATTCTCTGATGAGAGCAGAGTCTGTCTGCATGGCAGCGATAGAAGAGGACGAGTGTATAGAAGCCAGGAGAGAGATTTGCACAATGCTGCATAGCTGAAAATGTTGCTTTTGGAGGAGGGTCTTGTATGGTGTGGGGTGGCATTTCAATCGAAGGGAAAACCGAGTTGGTTTTTGTAGAAACTGGGGGACGGCAAAGAGGTCTGACTGCAGAACGATATATTGAAGAAATTTTGGGAGAACACGTTATTCCTTACGCAGGATTTATAGGCGAAAACTTTGT
The DNA here is from genome assembly GCA_030180105.1 of Hyles lineata. Lineage (NCBI taxonomy): Eukaryota > Metazoa > Arthropoda > Insecta > Lepidoptera > Sphingidae > Hyles > Hyles lineata. Next base: position 385,603 of record JARJEE010000038.1, read on the forward strand.
TCTGATGCACGATAATGCGCGTCCACACACAGCAACCTGCGTACGACAATACCTAAATGAAGTGCAAATAAAAATTATGGACTGGCCAGCGCGTAGCCCGGACTTAAATCCCATTGAACATTTGTGGGATCAACTCAAAAGGAAAGTTCGAGCAAGAAATCCTATCCCAGCAACCAAAGACGAGCTTAAAGCTGCACTTTCGGAGGAGTGGGAAGCTATACCGCAGAATAACGTGGTCAAGCTTATTAAAACAATGAAAAGCCGATTGCAAGCTGTAATTAGGGCAAGGGGGGGTAACACTAAATATTGATAATGTTTCATTTGTAATTAATTTAAAAAAAACTGACATCAACTTGTTTAATTTTTTTATTTTTCGCTTGTCATTTTAGTATTTTTCCGCTACTTAACACTAAAGCTGATGTTTAGTAGTGAACCAAACCATTAATTTTATTAAACCTAGGCTCATTTTAAAGCTAAGACCTAGAATTTAAAGAATTTAGGATAAACAATGGTATTTAGGTTTTATTTTTTTTGTCAGAGATGTTACAACGGCAGTTTAAAGTTTGAGTCGATTTTTTTGCTCCCGTGTGTAGTTTGCACAATGAATTTTTTTTTTTGTATGGAAACACCTGATTTTGATGATGTACTCGCCACCAACATTGTGGGACGAAACAAATAAGGCGAAATATGGGTGTCCTGGCACCTCTGTCTACCCCTTCTTTACTTGCTTTATGCATGACGTCACTAAAATTACCACCCGGGTTTGTTTTCGATCGCTGTATGTATATAACCTGTATAATAAAATAATACGAAAGGCGGTCTTATCGCTTATAGATATAACTGAACGAGAAAGAATATAATGTAAAAATAAACGAAAAACTCCTAAATAATGCAATATTAATTTATAAACGTGTTCTGTCCCCAGGACACTAGCGAACGAGGACGCGGCAGAGGGTTTCCGCTACGGCCTGGAGTGTCTGTTCCGGTTCTACTCGTACGGGCTCGAGCGCAAGTTCCGCCCGGAACTGTACCAGCACTTCCAACAGGAGACCATCGCCGATTATGAAAAAGGTACGGCAATAGGATATTTGACTCCATTTTTTGAAGTGAAACTTCTTTATCGGCGTTGGGAAAAAATTACCGTCACATTTTTCGGTTACCCGTCACATTTTTCCGTTACGCGCCATCTTTTTCTTGCCCCTACCACGGTCGATCCGAACGAAAAGTACTTTTTCCAGCGAAGTAGGGATAGCATGTCGTTAAAGTGGACTTACTCCCACCACCAGATTTGCCGGTTTTCTGTTGCACCCTTATTTATTTTACACATTTTCTCGTAGGCTACTTTTCCAAAGTTTCACTTTGGCCTTGTGTGAATTGCACATACACACCTTTTTTAATTGTATCTATCAAAAGGTATCCATATCCAGAAAATAACAAACAAAGAATTTTGTAGATCCGTTGTGAATTATAAAAGTTAGAAACATTTTAAATCTTGTAGTGGGAGTAAAAGAATAGGGGTGCAAAACAATACTAGTGACGTCACTAGTCTTAACATGAATTACAGTGTGCGAGTGTGAAAGAGACGGTAAGATGTCTCCACTACACCCCCACTCTTTAATTTAAAATACTAATATTTGCCTCATATTACTATCTACTTCAATACTGTTTTGACAAAAATGTTTTATTTTAATGATATTTGTGTTTTTACACAAAATAAAACAAAAAAATCGATCATACCCGAAGTGTTAGAGCCACCTTCGGTCACATACTGGGTGCAATCGCTTAGTTTCCGGAAAATTTCATAGTGTATTGTGTATGTGAAATTAACGTTATATACAAAACTAGCTGTACTCGCGATTTCGTCCGCGTGGAATTTAACAAAAACTTTATTTTTCTAAAATTAAATGTATGTATGTATCAGCCCATATACGTCCCACTGCAGGGCACGGGCCTACTCTACAATCGACAGTACGATTGAGAGTGGTTAGGCCATATAGTCCACCACGCTGGCCTAGTGCGGGTTGGCGGACTTACATACCATAGAAATTCTTATAAACCGCTATGGTATGCAGGTTTCCTCACGATGTTTTCCTTCACCGTTTTAGTGCGTGGTGTTTGACTATCAATACACACATGACTCCGAAAAGTCAGAGGTGTGCCCTGGGATTCGAACCCGCGACCACCGTGAACATGTTGGCAGCCGCGTCTGGTCCGCTTACCAACTGGCCACCACGCTCTAAAATTAAATATTTTTTCTAAAATAAACGTAGCCTAAGTTACTCCTTAGTATATCAGCTACCTGACAATAAAAGTCCCGTCAAAATCGGTCCAGCCATTTCAGAGATTAGCCGGAACAAAAAGACAGACACATAGACAGACAGACAGACAGACAGACAACGTGTTTATAACGATATGTAGTTGGTCATTTTTTTTTTATTTTCACTTTACAAACATACACTTCTGTTTTATTTATATGTATAGATTATAGATTAATCATTAAAAACTACAAATGTACAACAATTTAAGATATCCCCAAAACACATGTTAAGCACCCTACACTAAAAAGTGCAATGTAGGTACATATCAATATACACGGACGCGCGCGTGCATGAGTCACGCCACGCCACAGCTGACCAGCGAGGAACGAACGACCTTGAACCTATTTCGCGGCCATTTATCGGTATTATTACTCTAAATATTACCATAAAACTAAGTAACTACTGGACATATTGAGACTTAACATCCTATGTCTCAGGATGGCGAGCGCAGTGGAATGCCAAGAATTGCTTTGTAATTCAGTGTTGTTTGGTTTTGCTACTGTTTATGAGCGGTCGTATCGCTTACCATCAGGCGAACGGCATGCTCGTCTCGCTATTAATGGCAATAAAAAAAAAACATTTTGTTTAATTTCTAATGTTACTGTTTTAGGATCATGTAAGCACATATTGGTCAGTTGTTAAGAATTACATTTTGAATGAAGTTTTTATTATAATAACGTACCTATCTTAGAAAACGCCGGATTTGTTTATTATTTTAACCTTATAATACAATCTAGATAGTGAGTCACATACTCAATGTTCGTGAAATCACTCATTTTTACCGCAAGAAACTAACCAAAATACTATCGTACGACGTCATTCGTTACCGAATTTCGAAAGACCCCCTGTCTTTCGATGTATCTACTCTGTAAAAGTTCGAATTTGTATAACGTACATCGTAAACATAAGTCTATGGTTACGACCATAAGTCAATAACGACTATAAGTACATGTAGGTACATTCGTATCGTATATAAACTTCGATCATCCGAAGTTTCGAACTTCTTTTCGAATGAATATAGTAGGGCTCCCGACTAGGAAATGGCAACATCCCTGGAAGGCGACGACGGCGAGGAAGCAGGCGGCGGGACGCATTGTACTTGCGCTTGCGGCGGCGCGGCGCGGCGGTTAGGGAGGCTTGATCAAAGGATAATATTATTACCTAGATCTAGAAGTTAATATTCGAATTCATACTGTTTAAAGTAGGGTAACAATGATGTGTATTTATGGAGATTTATATTATCAATATAATATTTCTGTAAACAACGTTTATTTATAACTTATTATAAATTACTAACTAATGGTGGTAAATTATTTTCACACTACATCAACAAAAACAAAAAAAAAGTATGCCAAAGGTTTCTACGTCGTGTACTTGTCATACGCAATTTTTTTCGAGACTAAGCGATTGCACCCAGTAGTATCCATAAAATGTCATACATTATTTAGATTCAGTCACTTATTTTTACATTTTTTTAAACAATAGACAGATTTAATAAATTTCCTTTGTCCTCAGGTCAATTATACGGTTTGGAGAAGTTCTGGGCGTTCCTCAAATACTACAAGCACGCGGGCGCTCTACAAGTAGACCCCAAGCTCCACGGATATGTCGACAAGTTTAAGAGTATTGAGGACTTCCGCGTCCTTGAGGTATGTAGCTGTTTACAGCTTCGATCAAATATACACTAGATACACAGTTCCCTGTAAAAGTTCTGTTAAAAAGTGGCACCGATGCATGGCATTAAAAAGAGTAAACAAAAAGATCACATATTCCAAATATATTAACACAAATTCCACCTTATTCTATTATATATTATTGTCTAAAGTTCTGCGACGTTTTGGAAGCAACGGTCGGTGCGTGACTGAAGGCGAAAGAGTGCTTAAAGCTCTCTTTTTTGGTGCCATTTTCTAAGCGCTCATGTTGTATCTAGTGTATATTTGATCGAAGGTTTACAGGAATAATGTACTGAATGTAGTGAATAATCTTTGAGTGTATTATACAGGGTGTAGTTATACTGCGAACGTAAACGAAGCTGGGTGGTAGTTTTAGTGAATTTAAATACAATGTAATTGAAAATTTCGCAAAAAAAAAAAAGAGTATTATTTTGTTTTTTTATTATATCGTTGTGTTTAGGTGGTAAATACTTTGTTTTCCTAATGTAAGATTCATTGTTTTAAAAGACGTACTGGTTTTAATTACGCAAGGATATTAATAAAAAAATATAAGTCTGTTTTGTGTATTTGTATGTATTGATTCTTTCAAAAGATCATTCAATTTGAATACAATTTTCGTCATTTCAAAGCACGTATATCAGCTTAAATTGTACTGCACTATACAGGGTACATAAAGACTGGTAACGAAAACGAAGTCGCGTGATAGTTTTAGTGACTTCAGTCGAAGAAACGAAAAATTTTGGAAAAAAAAATGTGACGAATTATTTTCCTATAGTTGTATTTGGGTGGTACTTACAACGTTTTTTTTTTCAAAAATAATAGTGTACACACTTATTTTTAAAGACGCTATGGTACGCAAATGCTTAAATTATAATTTTAGCAAAAACTATAAAAAAAAACATTCGTTGCGTTTCTTTCGCATAGTTTTATTTGCATTGTGTGTGTCACTAAAACTACTACCTGGCTTCGTTTTTGGTCGCAGTCTGGATACACCCTGTATGCTGTATACATATCCATTTATTTAGGGGTGGCGGTCTCAGAATGTATGGAGGTCGTCCATATAAGCCACTAAAACTACCTAGTTTTCGGTAGCAATGTTGATATAACTAATCCGGCCTAGCCTAGCAGATTGGTAAGTTGAAGTGGTAATGGGTGGGGCATATAGCGTGGAGAACTGATGGCCGATGGGGCCACGAAGTTATCGAATGGAAACTACGTAGCGGAGAGGACGTCCAGTCACAAGGTGGTCAAACGATCTGGGGATAAAGGTCGCGGGACGTCGCTGGATGCATTCTTCCAACAGGTCGATGTGGAGATCCTTGGGGGAGGCCTCTATGTTCAGCAGTGTATTTCCTGTGGCTGAGATGATATCAAGCAAGTTTTAGAGCACTATACAGGGTGATATTTACAAATGGTATTTAATTTAAACCACATGTTCCTAATTACCCTATGCAACATTGTACCAAGTTTGAACAAAAACTGCCTGATAGTTTTGTCAAAAATCGCGATTTTAAGTTTCAAGGCTTTTGGTCAACACACAGAGTGGTAGACACGCGAGTCTTTTTATGGCTCAGGTAAGTTCCCGAACCGAACTGAAGTTCAGCTAAGCGATAAAAATTCTCATATCTGTATGGGATGCCCAAAAATCGTAAAATCTAATATCATGTACTGAAACCAACACCAAAACTCAGTCCTTTGTTACTTGAATAAAGAATTTTATTATTGAACAAAATAAAAAAAATTGTCGCGTTCAAAAATCTTGAAAACTAAAAATCACGATTTTTGAAAAAGGAAGTCTCATATTTTGTTCAAATTATGTACAATATCCCCTGGGGTACTGAGAAATGCGTGGGTTAAATTAAGTACCATGTGTCAACACCACCCTGTATAATGTTATGTATGTATGTATCCGGCAGCCGGCGCTGAACGAGCTGCTGTCGTCGTGCGGCGCGGCGCCGGGGCGGCCGCACGCGCGCCGCTACGAGCGCCACCGCTCCGTGTCCGAGAGCGAACGCACGCACGCGCAGCGACACCTAGCGTGCGTACACCACTCACTACAATATACAACTTCATTTATTTCATCTTTATTGCTATACTAATTTATTCGAAATTCATCAACTCTACATAGTTAAAATGAACTTTCAAAGGGGAATGCCCATTTTTGGTAGGGTCTTGGACTAGAAACGGACAGCTACAATGGGGTTCTTTGGGGCTTCATCTATACTAATATTATAAAGCTGCAGAGTTTGTTTGTTTGAACGCGGTAATCTCTGGAACTACTGGTCCGATTTGAATGATTCTTTCAGTGTTGGGTAGTCCATTTATCGAGGAAGGCTATATATATATATATATATATCATCACGCTATGACCTATAGGACGAAAGCAGTAGTGATATTTCTAGCAAATACGAGGAAATTCGATATTCTAAACTGATTGTCAGAATTAAACATTTTAACCGCCATTTTAAATCGTGTATGCACCCGGGCGGAGCCGGGCCCGACCGCTAGTTTCAGAATAAAGGTCAGAACTACTATCAGAAAAACACATTAAATAATAAAGAAATGACAATTTGATGTTATATTTTCAACAATTTGACAATGAAACGATATGGGTGCTTTATACTTATTTTTCTTAGTCCAAGGTTGTACTGTTCCAATGTTTATTGACATGGTGTGAAATCAGCAGAGTCGGAAAGCAATTAATTCATTCCAAAAAATAATTCCCGAAGATAACAAAAATATTCAATGCAACGTCTACTGTCATTGTGTGATTTTGTCATGCACCTAGCCAGTGTAAAAATATTGAGAACCTAGTATTGATTAGTCGATTATGACACTCAATTGACAGATATTATGAAAATGTAATGAAATGGTTTATCTGTTTTTATTTGAAAAGCCTATTTACGAATTGTTATTTAGTGTTTAATGATTCGAATGTTCATAGTATACTTGTTATATCGATTAAAATTGACTTTCGTAATATTGGAAAAAAAGTATGATTAAATAGTAGAAACATTATACAACGTTGATATGGCCGATAGGCATTAAATTACACTACGTATACTATACGTCCTTGGTATTTATTCGATACGGCAGAAAAAATTGTACTATGCGGTTCAACTAAGAATAGGACTGACCCTGCGCCATATTGGTTCACGCTAGCTGTCAAATCGCGCAATTTCGGTAGGGTAAGCAAAACAAGATTTCTTAAAATAATATTTTTGTTGAATAAAAATAATATTTTTAATATTTAATAATTCGTAAAAAAATTAATGCATGATTTTTTTTTCTTTCTGGCGAATAATTGCATATGAAGTAAATTAAAAATTAAAAAATTATACTTTTTAAGCTATTTATGACTAAACATTCTTGTTCATGTGTCCATATAACATTTTGTAATTGTTTCAATTTATTTAGTTAATTTATGTTCAAGAATTTGACTATGTGAAAAAAAATTTAATTGATGCGTAAATATTTTTTTGTTGCTATCCATACTTTTCGTCTGATATTTGACAACTAAAGATCATTGACGTTCCTATTCTTATTTGAAACGCATAGTACAACGTTGATATGACCGATAGGCATTAAATTACACTACGTATACATACGTCCTTGGTATTAATTATTCTATACGGCACAAAAAAATTGTAATACAACTTTGTAACTAATTTCGTTGTACTTAATATTATGTGACTTGTGCAAGAGCGGCAACAACGCGCAGATTTTAGTACGATCTATCGTTTTAAGGTGAATGACCATGCGTTAGACGTAATCAGCTGTTAGAAAAGTTACATCGGGTTCAAATGGGGCAAAAACTTAAAAAATCATTTATAGCTAAACTACTATTCCTATTTAATTGATTTTTAGTCCAGAGCTTGAAAATGGCACCTAGTATATGCAGTTTAAAGGAACGCCCATCGGTCGTATCAATTTTGTATGACAACTTTTGCGAAGTGATAGCGTTAGTCAAAACTGTATTATATTATTAACGAAAAATTTATTAGGCACCATTTTCAAGCTCTGTACTAAAAATCAATTAAATAGGAACAGTAGTTTAGTCATAAAAGATTTTTTAAGTTTTTGCCCTCTTTGAACACGCTGTGGCTTTTCTAACAGCTGATTACGTCCAACGCATAGGTCATTCACCTTAAAACGATAAATCTTACTAAAATCTATGCGCTGTTGCCGCTCTGACACAAGTCAAATAAATAAGTACAACTAAATTACTTTAAAAGTCGGCGATGCAAATAAGAAAGCAATAAATACACACACACTTACACTTTCATTACGAGAGCGACATAGTAAAACATCCTGCGCGTAAAAGAAATAGAAATAGGTCAGTGTGTGTGACACGTACGCAATTGACCTCTAAAAAATAGGTTTTTAGTGTGCCGCCGCTATCCTTTCAGAACGCATGTAACACGGAAGCACAGAATACTAACAGAAGTCAAGCTTGTGTATGTACTTCACTTTTGTTGCCACACTCACACTAAGCTCGGCGTTTGCGCCAGGGCTGTTAACTCTGGCTTATGCGAAAACACGTAGGTATCGTGTTAATAGCACTCGTATCGTTTGATTGAATTTTTAAAATTAAATACTTATATAAAACACAATAATACAATAAATAAATTTTAATTTTATTTATGAACTCGCTGAGAATGTATATGTCATTATACTAAGTTTTTTTTAATTGTTTTTGTATAATATATGTTTTTTTTTAATGAAATTTATATTCAATCTGAAGTTTTATATACAAGTGTAATAACTTTTATTCATTTGTTCCAATTTGCACATAAAATATCACTAGATGCGTGACCGAAGCGAGTGACACTCGCGCTCGCAGTGGTCTCGACTGGTTTGAAATATCGTGTCGGTGAACGCTTTCAATGTGTGCGTTGATTTAGCGCGCTTTGTATGGAGCTTGACTTCTATTTTTATTTTTATTTTTTATACTCTTTATTGTACATCTTAAATTACATAATAAATAAATATATCAGGCAAAATTAAGTACAATGGGTGACCATATCGCATTGAGCGATCTCTTCCTGGCAACCTTTGGATGAACAGGAATTATTGAAGTAATAACTAGGGCTTGACGTTCAAAAAGAGTACATTAAGAAAAGATACCAAATAATAAATAAATAATATATATATATACATACATATACACACATATAAATATACATATATACATACACATATACATATATAATTATATACATAAATAAATACTATAAAATTACACATAGGCTAATATACAATATTACATAAATAAAACATAAGTTTATAAACAAAAACAATTTTAATGCAGAAGGGATAGGTAGTGATCTTTGACTAGTGATTTAAAAGTTGTACGAGACTTAGCAAGTCTAATATTTAAAGGTAATGCATTCCATAACCGAGCTGCTTGAACAGTGAAAGATTTGTCAAAAAACACTGTAGTATGGATTGGTATATGTAACTTCAGATTTTCTGATGACCTCAGGGATCTCGCATGTCTTTCACTGAGGAATTGGAATCTTTCTTTAAGATATAATGGAGAAGAAGGACAGAATAAGACATTATAAAGTAAAGAAAGTATGTGAGCATTCCGGCGAAAGCGAATTGGTAACCACTGTTCTTCTTCGTTTTGTTTGTTGACTTCTGTTAGTTTAGTATTCTGTGACTAAACTAACAGAAGTCAAGCTCCATACAAAGCGCGCAAAACCAACGCACACATAGACGGCGTTCACGGACACGATATTTGAGACCAATCGAAACCACTGCGAGCGCGAGTGTCACTCGCTTCGGTCACGCATCTAGTGATATTTTATGTGCAAATTGGAACAAATGAATAAAAGTTATTACACTTGTATATAAAACTTCAGATTGAATATAAATTTCTTAAAAAAGAACACAATATTATACAAAAATGGAAAAAAAAATCTTAGATTATCACATACACATTCTCAACGACTATATAAATAAAATTACAATTTATTCATTTTGTTATTGGTTTTTTATATTGTATTTTAAAAATAAATCAAACGATGCGAGTGCTATTACCACGATACTTGTTTTCGCATAAGCCAGAGTTAACAGCCCTGGCGCGAATGCCGAGCGTAGTGTGAGCGTGTAAACAAAAGTGAAGTACATACACAAGCTTGACTTCTGTTAGTATTCTGTGACGGAAGCTCCTGCGCCGCCGCGCCGCGCCGCTTTTGATCTTGCCGATCTCGCGCCGACAATTTTAATTTTGTCTTGTTATTGACAATACTCGTAAATAAGTTTAAGACATTATTTATTTTTTTATTGTGACAGGACACGTAACTTCGGATAATTATTATTTAGTGTTAGTGTTTCTGTGTTATTGACTGTTGGCCAACGATGAATCGGTCGATTAGGACCTGTACGGTGGCCACCACGATCTCCGGACCCAATCCCTTGGATTTCTTTTTGCGGGACTTACTAAAGAACTAGAAATAGGGTTATTAAGCATTTGAAAAACTAAAGTGCCTAGCCTCGAACACTGATTTAATAACTATTTAAACAATAATAATATTGTCCGTCGCTATAACTTGTACGTTCATGTAAATGGAGGACATATCGAAGATTTAAAAATCTAGTATTCCTAAGTATGTAAAGTATGTTGTGCGCGAACTTCAAAAGTACATAACTACGCGCGGTGCACACAGCCACGCTGCGCCGGCGGCGTGGACTTGGCGGCGCGGCGCGACAATAACATGCCGCGCGCGACATTGCCAATTTGTTATCTATTCGTATCTACAGGTCAGTGAAATGTATTTACACAGGTTGGTTTCGTTTTACTCTTATTTGTAAGCTATTTAGTTTGTTTGAAAAAATCAAAATCTCATTTTTTGTATTTTTTTTTTTTTGTCGTGTCGAATAAATACCAAGGACGTATAGTATACGTAGTGTAATTTAATGCCCATAGGTCATATCAACTTTGTATAAACATAATGTTAGCGCCGAAATGAATATTTGTTATTACAATTTTGATACATTTTTCTGATTGTCATTGTCCGCTTAGTCCAAGATGGGCATTTCCCTTTAGCGCACATTTTTTAGCTTGTTTGGTGTATTGTTGTATGTTTGTTTATGAGTTATTTTGTGTTTTCTTCATGTAATTAAAAATAAAGATTATTTTGGGAACAAATATAGCTCTGTTGCAATAAATGAAAGAAACTTAGTCCAAACACTTCGTTGTTGATATCGAGTATGCTGACGACACAGAGAGTTAATTTTAGTGAGGTTAGGAGGTGTTATGAGGCAGCACACAGTGGTATATAATAAGTGTGTCGTTCCGTGCGGTTGCAGTCGCGGAGGCACCGCCGCCGCCGGCAGCGCGGGCAGCTCCGCCGCCAGCAGCAACCGCGGCCGCGCCGGCTCCTGCGGCGCGCAGAGCGTCGTCGCCGACGCGCGCCCCGCCACGCACCACGCGCGCGGTCTGTGCCGATACACGCACACGCACTGACACGCACACGCAAACACACTCACATACACGCACACGCACGCGCACGCGAGTATCACTAACGAAACCGTTTCGTCCACAGCGCCACAGAAAGCGACACAGTCGTCGCAGCACGAACCGTCGCTCAGTGGCGAGCGCCGACGGAACAACTATTGACTAGTCGGCGACTCGTCGACTAGAAGGCGGCGGCAGTGAGCCCACAAACTGCAAACTACAAACTACAAACACTACGAACACTACACGCACGGACTACAAGTGAAGTGTGCTACTTAAACTGTTAGCTGTTAATGCATTTTATATAAGGTGTGTGTCACTCGCGCGCAGTCGGCATCTCATCTCTGTACTTTTATTCGTATTCGTATTCGTTCACTCGCTAAGTTCCTAAACACGTGGATTTTTTACTTTTTATTTTTTTGTGTTTTTTAATTTGTATGTTTTTATTTGATTTGATTCTTTTGTTTTTGTTATTTCGCCGTAACTCGTATTCGTATTGTAAGTACTGAGTGGTGACGCGGCATCGGTTCGTAACGCTTGGCGCACTGTATATAGCTCCTTATTGTAGTATATTATATGGTATGTACCGCGTGGCGACTGCACATGTGATCCTCTACTCGGATGTGGTTCGTGCGAGGGCGAGGGCGAGGGCGGGAGGGACAGACGACGTTGGCTGGCCAAGAAACACTAGGACTAAAGACAATAATGTATTTTGATAAGTTCTAAGCGTGCTGTCCTCTTCGCCCTCGCGGCTGTGACGTCACGCCCGGACTGGTCGCGTTCAATACTACACTGTGTCATATTGAGTAAATATCTAAACTAAAACACGAGATTAACGATAGTGTAGTGTCGTAATGAACGCGACTGAATATAGTGTAATGTCAAATTTCCCCTCTCGCTCCGGCGCGGTACTTTGATGACCGCGATGTCTAGTGTGAGGGTAGTCAGAAATATTGTAATAGTCCGGCGCGATTTAAAATGGTCGTTGAGGCGTTAATACATTTGTTAGTTCCAACCACTGCCGCCATAGTGCCTGCGTGATGTTTTCATTTGTGTATCGACGGCGACAAGCGACAGGCTTCATTGAGTATAATGTATGCACTCGACATCGGATGCCTGTACAAACCGTCGTGTATTTTTGTTGGTATGTGGGTAGTCGCATTGTGACGTCACTGTCGCGCGACTGATGACGTCACCGCGCTCTGTGGCGAGGCTGCCGCGCCCGATGCACTCGTATATACAACGGATGATACAAATAAATAATACAGAAAATTGAAATGTAACCACAGCTCCGTATGTCGCGTTTGCGTGTGTGGGATTGTCGGAGACACAATACCTAGCCAGTTTTTGTTCTTTCCATCCCATTTTGTTACAATTTTTACATGAAAATTTATGGGTATTCAAATACTACATGATTTTGACGAAATTATCTGAATAAATTAGCAAGAATGCTGTTAATAAAATTTATAAAGTCACTGACATGCGCAATGAGTTGAAAATTAAGATAGGTCGAGTATAAAGTATCCATACTTTGTGAGATTGCTAATATGATTTTTTAAAAGCAATTTGTCGATGTTTTATGTTATAATGAAGCGAGGGAACTTTAACAAGATTTCGATAACCAGGCGCCCTAATGCGTGACAAAAAAAAAATAAGAATAGTTTATTTCTTTTCACACATTGCATTGGACGTGTTAATACTATTAGAATTCGAGTATAAATGCTTGTTGATTAATGTATAAAATGTAATAAATTTTAATTGCAAATTCGGCCATTGAATGCAATAGAATGGAGAAGCTCTGTACACGTTGGACCCCGCCACAGTGGGCCGCGCGTGTCGCTGACGCGTGGTATTGCCGTCTCTGTCGCTCCCGCGCGCGCGCAGTATGTTCCCTCTCGCTCCGGCGCAGTGTGTAGCGCCGCGCCCCACGTGTCTTGCTCAATGTTTATTATTCCCGTTGGTATTGTTGTTCCGAGGACGGAGGCTGTGCTGTCGTGTTTCACGCGACATTCATTCGACTCAATAGGGTATTTGGCACTATATTTTGTACCAAAAATGTAGCGAACAAAGAATTTTGTAAATCCATCCAGAATTAAGCAAATTAGAAATGTTTGTATCTTGTAGTGAGAGTATAAGAAAGGGATGCAAAACTAAACTAGTGACGTCATTAGTCTTAATGCAATGCAGTGTTACAAGCTACTGTTATACTGTTCTGACATAAATGTTTAACTTCAATGGCATTTGTGTTTGTAAGCAACATAATAAATGTACGATAGTGAAATACCCTATTGGCAAGTGTCGCCTCCGTGCTCGTGTATGTTGCTACAGCAGCGCAGCGCGGACTGTCAAGCCTGCCTGTCAGTCCACGCGTCAGTCGTCAGTCGTCAGTCGTCGCGACGAGACGGTGAGACGGTGAGACGGTGTACTCGTAATGTATTAGTGTAGTAAGTAAGAGTGAGTTTTAATGTTTTTTCCCCTATATTTAGTTTGTGCGCGGCGCGTGTTGCGCGGACGATGGCGCTCGTTGACATGTATTATAATTGATACAACATTGACTATGATGTAATGTAATGGCTGACGGATTGTAGAATGTATATAGCAGTTGTGATTTATTTGAATGTTTTATAATGGAGTCGTTCCGATTGTTGCACATTAATGGCCGATGCGTCCGCGCAACACTCGGCCGACACAATGTTGCGCGATGACTGCGCCACGCCCGCGCCTCGTCATTACATTATACATTATACAATATACATTACAGTTGCTACCTAATGCCCGTGTAAATAATAAATACTCGTATCGATCAGTGGTGCTTTACATCTGGCTTCTCCAGTTGTATATATCGGAGGATTATTTCGTCGGATTGATTTGCATCGCAGCGTGTGAGGGTAGTGTAGTAACGCTAACGCGGCCGACTCTCGCGGCGACAATCCCGTACAGCGCCATCTGTCGGCTCGAGTGGTCATCGCGCAGCTCGTATCGCGCTATTATGTATAAACGAAAACACAAAAAAATGTTTGTTGTAAGTGTAGCGTAAGTGATTTAGATAGTGGCGCCGCGCCGTCCCGAGTGCAGGGCGGCGCGGGAGGGGCGGGTGACTTGTATAAAGAGAATGCTTAGTTAGTGTATGTATGGTATAAGTCGGTACTCGGTGACACTGAGCTCTGTGGAGTGTGGACTGTGGAGCGACGATGCAACGCGGCCGGCGCAGCGGGCCGGCTCTAACTTATATATTATATACATACATATTATTATATTGATAAATAAATTAATTATAAAAAACCAACAAGGCATTTACATTTCTCTCCCGAGTGTTCCTGACCTGTGCTTTACGAGCAGCCTCTGACAGACAATCGTTCATTGATACTACCTCCGCTTCGGAACGTGTCCGGCTGTGAAGAAGAAACTACGTACCATGCATGCAGTTTGCCTAATTTCAATGAGTCTGAGTGTATCAAGTATCAGATCTAACTATGACGAAATCATCTATACAGTCGTAAATAAATAATAATAACAGTCACACACACAGCTGTACTATTGCCACAAGTGTGGTCAGTAATTTGTCTCTGTGTTGGATCGAACCCGCGACCTCTCGCTTCACAGCCGGCGTCCTGACTGCGCCTCGGACGCTCTCAATACAAACTGGCCATGTACGTCCGGCAGATGCGAGCAAAATAAACGAAATGCAAGAAACACATCGACTATACTGATTATTCTCCATGTTTTACTCCGTAGCTTCGTTCTAGCGACTTGTACTCAGTATATAATGTATATTGAATAATTCTAGATATCTAAATTCTTTACAAGTCAAACTAAAATATTATTATGTACATCTAAGATTCCATTTGAAGGTGGCGCCATCTCTTATCGCTTTTTACAAATGTAGACTTAACTTAAACTTGAAAAAGAAGGTATTAATTGAAGATGAAATGCATGAAACATGTAACAGTTTACAAGCTAGATCATCAGAAATGCATTAGGTGTAAAATTGCATACCATTTCTTGCAGTTTAAACATATTGACAGACGGAAAAATATTCTAGAAGCATTTATTTCGGATTGTACCACTGTTCTAAAGACTCTTCAAGTCGAAGTTGTTTCCTAAAACTTTGTAAAATTAAATTATATTGTGGAAACATTTTTGTTTATTTACACAAAAATCCCTTACTGTGAATTACATCCAATATTTAATAGGAATGAAAACTATTCATTTAAAACCCTCCACAAGACTGCAACGCTCGACATCGCCGTCGTGGTAGGTATCAGGTAAGTAAGGTCTTTGTTCAAGTGTTTCCAAAGCCTGGAATCTATCGGGGAAATTCTGGAACCTTCAATAAAGCATAAATTATGAGCATTTGCCTTTTGAACAAACATGTTGGCGGCTTAGGGTGGCCCAAGGGCCACCCAGCCGCACCATAACCTAATGTCACAATGTTTGGTCTGAATTAGTTTAATTTTTAAGGGCAGCCATGTGTAGCGCCATCTATTAACAACAAACAGAACTAAATTTAAATAAAATTATTGAAATTGTCACTTACATACATACATACATAAACTCACGCCTTTTTCCCAGAAGGGGTAGGCAGAGGTGTCAGGACACCCACATTTCGCCTTGTATGTTCCGTCCCACAATGTGATAGGTGGCGAGCCTATCGCTATATCGAGCACAGATTCCTGACTCTGGGCTGATACTGAATAGGAAAGTCCAATACCACTTTGCCCAACCCGGGATTCGAACCCGAGACCCCAGCTTTGTAACCGTACCGTAGTACAATTACGCCACCGAGGCAGTGAAATTGTTGAACTTTAAAAAAGGGAAATATGAAATATTAATATTTGATATTTATTCCCAACTGTTTGAATTTAACATCTGTTTCATTTTAATCAATATTCACAAGGTCATAACAGAAACAGCTTTATTAAATATAGAAACCACAGACCAATAAAATAAATATGTTTCATATTATTAAAACTTTTTAGATATTATGTGTAAAAGTTGTTTTCAAAAATTACGATTTTTTTATGATCATTTACTTTGTATAATCTTTTCAGTTTCAGTTATATTTTATTTCTTATTTTAAAACGAAATCATATTAAAAAAAAAAAACAAATATCAACCGCGAACTTATTTACTACTTAATTTATATAAATATCTGTAAATATTTAATGATTCTACTAAATTAATTTTAACGATTCCATTTTAAATAATATTTTTTTTATTTTAACAGTATCAGATTCAGTTGTTTTAAATTTTTACAGTAATATTCAGTAAGGTGATTGACTTCATCTAGATTATTGCAAAAAGGCGGCAAAATCATTTTGTGCAATTTCGTGATTAAATGTGTTAGGAATCATTTTAGACGATTTTTTAACCACAGAAATGCTTAGTACAAGTAGTGAGATATCAAAAAGTGTATTGGTTTGCTCTTGTAATGTTGTTTAGTGTTATTGTCATAAATTATGATTGCGCTAACTTTGTTCGCCTGTAGGTAGTTGTCTGAAGTGAACATGTCTTGCGAATGTTGTCCAATAAACTCTAGTGATTAAAGTATCGTTTAGTAAAACGTCAAAAGTGAATCCAGAGTGCCCGTTCTATGATGGCGACGATCTATGCATAGTAAGTATACAATTTGTAATTTTAAAGATAATCTTTTACATTGTAATCAGTACTATACTGAGTGCCGTGCTTACAGGAACAAATATATTTTATAAATTGCTGATCCGTATTGTGCACCTTACATAAGGTGTAATTGTACTGAATTTACACTGTAGGCCTATATAAAAGAGCAAATTACAATTCGTAACTTATTGCAAATTTGAAATTTGATTTAAACCAAATGTTGTAATAATCATTTTTATATTGTAAACTAGTTTTGGAAAGAGCAACACCGAACCGGGTGGTAGATGAAAAAATGTCTGAATGTTGAGGATGTTGAACATTTGAATGGATTGTATAAATGATTTTAATGTTGATAATATAAAAGAGATGATTGTGAATGTTTGAGACGTAATATAAATGAGTATCGGCACTATAATCTACGTCAAGTATCGGTAAGAGTCTCGCGGTCAACATCTGTATTACAATCATTTTGATGGCTTCGGTGGTCTAGTCATTCTACTCTGCCTGGACGGCATTTGCGCTTACCATCAGTTGCAGAGTGGCCACTATGTCGGGCCAGAATAAAATAATAATAAAAAAGTTTCGGATCCGAATCTTGGGTGGCAAAGTGTTGTGGATTTTCTATTTAATGTCAGCCCGAAGTCACTGGTGTCCGACTTTTTATTGCCAAGCTATACAGTGGTATCGACCGTAAGCTGCCAATACCTCCTAAGCGTTATGAGGCAAGTTTATAGAAATCAATAAAAACAAAATACAAGAAACAACACAGATATTTACGAATCCAAAATCATTATTAATTTTAGATGAGTTTGATATCGCACCTTTAGAATTAAAGTGACCTAATGCAAAAAAATAGATTTTGGCTTGTAATCATATATTGGCTGAAAATGAATATCTCCATGGACCCTTAAAGAAGGACCTATTGACGCGTGAAAGACAGAAAGATGTAAACTTCGGCCTTCTCGATGTATCTTCCATAAGTACGAAACTTCTAATGATTTTGAAATTTATTATTAAATTCTTTAGTAAGGTCACTTTCATTCTAAAGGTGCTATATTTTTCACAAGGCAATATAAGCAATATTGAATAGTTGGTGTAAAACACAATATATTTGGTGATAATGTCAGTCGGGAGGTATGAGACAGCCCACAGTGGTACACGAGTGTAAGCGTGTCGCTCCGTGCGGTTGCAGTCGCGGAGCCGCCGCCGCCGCCGCCGCCGGCAGCGCGGGCAGCTCCGCCGCCAGCAGCAACCGCGGCCGCGCCGGCTCCTGCGGCGCGCAGAGCGTCGTCGCCGACGCGCGCCCCGCCACGCACCACGCGCGCGGTCTGTGCCGATACACGCACACGCACTGACACGCACACGCAAACACACTCACATACACGCACACGCACGCGCACGCGAGTATCACTAACGAAACCGTTTCGTCCACAGCGCCACAGAAAGCGACACAGTCGTCGCAGCACGAACCGTCGCTCAGTGGCGAGCGCCGACGGAACAACTATTGACTAGTCGGCGACTCGTCGACTAGAAGGCGGCGGCAGTGAGCCCACAAACTGCAAACTACAAACTACAAACACTACGAACACTACACGCACGGACTACAAGTGAAGTGTGCTACTTAAACTGTTAGCTGTTAATGCATTTTATATAAGGTGTGTGTCACTCGCGCGCAGTCGGCATCTCATCTCTGTACTTTTATTCGTATTCGTATTCGTTCACTCGCTAAGTTCCTAAACACGTGGATTTTTTACTTTTTATTTTTTTGTGTTTTTTAATTTGTATGTTTTTATTTGATTTGATTCTTTTGTTTTTGTTATTTCGCCGTAACTCGTATTCGTATTGTAAGTACTGAGTGGTGACGCGGCATCGGTTCGTAACGCTTGGCGCACTGTATATAGCTCCTTATTGTAGTATATTATATGGTATGTACCTCGTGGCGACTGCACATGTGATCCTCTACTCGGATGTGGTTCGTGCGAGGGCGAGGGCGAGGACGGGAGGGACAGACGACGTTGGCTGGCCAAGAAACACTAGGACTAAAGACAATAATGTATTTTGATAAGTTCTAAGCGTGCTGTCCTCTTCGCCCTCGCGGCTGTGACGTCACGCCCGGACTGGTCGCGTTCAATACTACACTGTATCATGTTGAGTAAATATCTAAACTAAAACACGAGATTAACGAGTGTATAGTGTCGTAGTGAACGCGACCGAATATAATGTAATGTCAAATATCCCCTCTCGCTCCGGCGCGGTACTTTGTCCGCGATGGATGTGAGGGTAGTCAGAAATATTGTTATAGTCCGGCGCGATTTAAAATGGTCGTTGAGGCGTTAATACATTTGTTAGTTCCAACCACTGCCGCCATAGTGCCTGCGTGATGTTTTCATTTGTGTATCGACGGCGACAAGCGACAGGCTTCATTGAGTATAATGTATGCACTCGACATCGGATGCCTGTACAAACCGTCGTGTATTTTTGTTGGTATGTGGGTAGTCGCATTGTGACGTCACTGTCGCGCGACTGATGACGTCACCGCGCTCTGTGGCGAGGCTGCCGCGCCCGATACACTCGTATATACAACGGATGATACAAATAAATAATACAGAAAACTGAAATATAACCGCGGCTCCGTGTGTCGCGTTTGCGCGTGTGAGATTGTCGGAGACACAATACCTATGCAGTCCTTGTTAATTTTGTGAAAATTCTTAGGTTATCACTTATCATCAGGTGAAACTTGCCAATGCTATGTATAATGTACACTTTTGGTCTGTTTCGTATATGTTTTGGCGTACTATGTAAAAAACACTTTATATGTCAAAACACAATTGAAATTGGTGGAAAGAATTAAATTACCAATTTTAATATTGATCGAAAGCTAGTTCGGAAATGTTTGGGTATTAAAATATATGATTTTGACCAAATTATGCTTAATAAATTAGCAAAAATGCTGTTAATAAAATGTAATAGTCGTTGACATTGATAGGTCGAGTATAAAGTCGATAAATTGTATCGATACTTTGTGAAGTTGCTAATATGATTTAAAAGCAATTTATCGATCTTTTATGTTATATAATGAAGCGAGGGTATTACAGCAAGATTTCGAAATCCAGGCGCCCTAATGCGTGATAAAAAAAAGAATAGTTTATTTCTTTTCACACATTACATTGGACGTGTTAATACTATTAGATTTCGAGTATAAATGCTTGTTGATTAATCTATAAAATCTAATAAATTTTAATTGCAAATTCGGCCATAGAATGCAATACAATGGATGATACAATGGATGCTCTGTACACGATGGACCCCGCCACAGTGGGCCGCGCGTGTCGCTGACGCGTGGTATTGCCGTCTCTGTCGCTCCCGCGCGCGCGCAGTATGTTCCCTCTCGCTCCGGCGCAGTGTGTAGCGCCGCGGCCCACGTGTCTTGCTCAATGTTTATTATTCCCGTTGGTATTGTTGTTCCGAGGACGGAGGCTGTGCTGTCGTGTTTCACGCGACATTCATTCAACTCAATAGGGTATTTGACACTATATTTTATATCAAAAATGTAGCGAACAAAGAATTTTGTAAATCCATCCAGAATTAAGCAAATTAAAAATGTTTGTATCTTGTAGTGAGAGTATAAGAAAGGGATGCAAAACTAAACTAGTGACGTCATTAGTCTTAATGCAATGCAGGGTTACAAGCTACTGTTATACTGTTCTGACAAAAATGTTTAACTTCAACGGGATTTGTGTTTGTAATCAACATAATAATAAATGTGCGATAGTGAAATACCCTGTTGGCAAGTGTCGCCTCCGTGCTCGCGTACGTTGCTACAGCAGCGCAGCGCGGACTGTCAAGCCTGCCTGACAGTCCGCGCGTCAGTCGTCAGTCGTCAGTCGTCGCGACGAGACGGTGAGACGGTGAGACGGTGTACTCGTAATGTATTAGTGTAGTAAGTAAGAGTGAGTTTTAATGTTTTTTCCCCTATATTTAGTTTGTGCGCGGCGCGTGTTGCGCGGACGATGGCGCTCGTTGACATGTATTATAATTGATACAACATTGACTATGATGTAATGTAACGTAATGTAATGTAA
Source organism: Hyles lineata (assembly GCA_030180105.1). Taxonomy (NCBI): domain Eukaryota; kingdom Metazoa; phylum Arthropoda; class Insecta; order Lepidoptera; family Sphingidae; genus Hyles; species Hyles lineata. The sequence goes on from JARJEE010000038.1 coordinate 406,760, forward strand.
TGGCTGACGGATTGTAGAATGTATATAGCAGTTGTGATTTATTTGAATGTTTTATAATGGAGTCGTTCCGATTGTTGCACATTAATGGCCGATGCGTCCGCGCAACACTCGGCCGACACAATGTTGCGCGATGACTGCGCCACGCCCGCGCCTCGTCATTACATTATACATTATACAATATACATTACAGTTGCTACCTAATGCCCGTGTAAATAATAAATACTCGTATCGATCAGTGGTGCTTTACATCTGGCTTCTCCAGTTGTATATATCGGAGGATTATTTCGTCGGATTGATTTGCATCGCAGCGTGTGAGGGTAGTGTAGTAACGCTAACGCGGCCGACTCTCGCGGCGACAATCCCGTACAGCGCCATCTGTCGGCTCGAGTGGTCATCGCGCAGCTCGTATCGCGCTATTATGTATAAACGAAAACACAAAAAAATGTTTGTTGTAAGTGTAGCGTAAGTGATTTAGATAGTGGCGCCGCGCCGTCCCGAGTGCAGGGCGGCGCGGGAGGGGCGGGTGACTTGTATAAAGAGAATGCTTAGTTAGTGTATGTATGGTATAAGTCGGTACTCGGTGACACTGAGCTCTGTGGAGTGTGGACTGTGGAGCGACGATGCAACGCGGCCGGCGCAGCGGGCCGGCTCTAACTTATATATTATATACATACATATTATTATATTGATAAATAAATTAATTATAAAAAACCAACAAGGCATTTACATTTCTCTCCCGAGTGTTCCTGACCTGTGCTTTACCTACTAGCAGTCTGACAAGATATTGAATGGTTTATACTACCCCGCTTCGGAAGGTGTCGGGCTGTGAAGAAGAAACTTCTGAGTGTATCAAATATCACATCTAACAATTTCAATATTAAAACAAAACTACCAGTTTAGTCTCTGTCTTATTCCGACGAACTCATAGATACAGTTGTAAATAAATCATAAAATAAATACAGTCATACACACAGCTGTACTATTGCCACAAGTGTGGTCAGTAATTTGTCTCTGTGTTGGATCGAACCTGCGACCTCTCGCTTCACAGCCGGCGTCCTGACTGCGCCTCGGACGCTCTCAATACAAACTGGCCATGTACGTCCGGCAGATGCGAGCAAAATAAACGAAATGCAAGAAACACATCGACCATACTGATTATTCTCCATGTTTTACTTCGTAGCTTCGTTCTAGCGACTTGTACTCAGTATATAATGTATATTGAAAAATTATAGATAGCTAAATTCTTTACAAGTCAACTAAAATATTATTATGTACATCTTCTAAGGATTCTATTTGAAGGTGGCGCCATCTCTTATCGCTTTTTACAAACTTAGCTTGAAAAAAAAAGTATTCATTGAAGCTGAAATGCATGACAAATGTAACAGTTTTCAAGCTAGATCATCAGAAATGCATTAGGTTTAAAACTGCATACCATTTGCAGTTTAATCATACTGACAGACGGAAAAATATTCTAGAAGCATTTATTTCGGATTGTACCACTGTTCTGAAGACTCTTCAAGTCGAAGTTGTTTCCTAAATAATAATAATAATAAATCTTTATTTCAGACCATATTTGTTACAAATCAGTCCATATTTTAAATCTATCAATTATTTAAACTTAGAATAAACTAGACATGAATAACAAAACCAAAACACTTAGAATTACTTTTAACCCAATATTATCAAATATTAATTAGCAGTCCTCAAATGCAGTCTCAGCCATTTTTGCATAAGAAGGCTGTCAGTGTCCATTCTGTATGCAATAAGTTGTAAATAGCTGTTGGGGCTGGTTCGTAGTCGCCTTATCATGGATGCTGTTCTTTTTCGCATTATTGCAACAAAACCATCGACTCCCGCCATCGAAAACATTTGCGACGCGCTACTGTGCCCCGGTAGTTTCAGCAGCACCCGGAATGCATTATTATACTGAATGCGTAAACTATTCCACGCTCGCTGTGTATGCTTGGCCCATAAAGAACATGTATAAAATAATTTCACACACCTCTAATTTCATACATTCTTCTTTCTTTGTTCAGTCTATTCTTCTGTGGAATGCACTCCCCCTCGAAATCAGGTCGTCTAGTACTCGTTTGACATTTAAAGCGAAAGTCCGACAACATTTACTTAATAAATTGGCAGAATAATCTTAGTAGATATGTTTTATGTAGTTTTGTATATTTATATATGTATTTATATTTATCTATATAATATATAGCCTATAATCATATACATTGATGTATGTATAATTGTGTATTCTATAACAAAAAAGGACAATGGCGAAATCGTATTTGCACTAATAACGCGTTTAGAAATATCATACTTGATAATAATAATATTATTATTTTTCATGAGTTTTCAGCATACTCACTATAGTTGTGTAACGATGTTTAAGTTTCACAATAAAATAAAAAACTTTAATGACTATTTTGTATGGCCGTCAGATTTTTTTCAGTAATGGCGTAAGGTCTTTTAAGCCGTCAAAAAATATTTTTCATCGAATTTCTCAAAATCTGTTACAAAAATAGCTTTATTTGGTAAGACAAGTGCGGTCAATATTTATTGCATAGCCCTACTTCACCAAATAACATTTTTAAGAAAACAATCAAATAGAACATAACCTCAAAATCTATAAATTGAAAACGTTTAGTAAGTAATTTAGACTTTTTCAACCAGTATTTCTTAACACATTATTGTTTAGGAACAACAGGGAATTCATATATATTTTTTTCATCAATAAACGTTCCAAATTTTTATCAACTAAAATCATGTATGGAAATCTGCCATTGTCCTTTAAACTCATCCCCTGCCATAGCCGAAAAGTTACTACAAGAAAATGTGAGCGGAAGCAGAGATTCATTTGAATTCCATTGCGTTGACAGTATGGATATAATAAAAATATTTAAATGCATTAATATTAAACACACATGTGACCTTTGGGGAATTTCAACAAAAATATTAAACTCTGTAATACCAGTCTTGGCTCCCCAGTTAGCTGTAATTTTTAATGCTTGTATAAACAGTGGTCTGTTTCCTGATAAAATGAAGTTGAGTAAAGTTATACCTCTTTTTAAATCTGGTAGTGCAGATGACCCCTCTAATTATAGACCTATTTCAGTACTACCTTCATTAAGCAAAATTTTTGAAAAACTAATGCTCCTACAACTTCAATCTTATTTTTCCAAAAATAGAATACTTCATAATAAACAATTTGGTTTCACGCGGGGTCGCTCCACAACTGACGCTGGTGTGGAGCTTATAGGTAACATATTTGATGCTTGGGAGAATTCACGGGATGCCTTAGGTGTATTCTGTGATCTATCCAAAGCGTTTGATTGTGTTCACCATGATATACTTATCAGGAAATTGAGCCACTACGGTAGTGGCGTAACTATAGGGTGGCAGAGTGCGCAAAATGCCACGGGCCCCCGGCCTAAGGGGGCCCCGCCCGGCCCGGCAGGGGCTTGGTCCGACATGGTCTCAGGCCCGACAGGGCACTGGTTCGATAGGGCATCGGGTTAAAGTCTGACAGGGTAAAAACAGAGAAGAATGTAACATTAATAACGAAATTAATAATAATAAACAACTGACTACATTTTAAATATGACAAACATTTCATCGTGTATTTGATTTAATTTTTTTCTTTTCGTTTCATTATACGAGTAGAATAAACCTAGTTAGAAACCAATAAATTATAATTTAATGAATATTAAGTTAATATTTTCCAAATAAATTTAAACATATCTTGTTCAAGCAATTATTTAAGAGGTAGCGAAAAACGAAAGAGTAAGAGGGAGTCTGAAGCGATAAATAAAAAGTTATTTGAAATAAGTAAGTACTTTCGGAACGAGCAATTTATTGATGAGTCTCGGAAATTATCAAATGGATCAAACTAAAAATTCCATAAAAGCAAATCCCGACGATAGAGAATATTTAGACCTAAACCAAACAACATGAACGAGCAAGCATGAAATTGAACCATATGTAGGGGTAGAAAATATTAAAACTCCATATATTACAGATAAGTGTTATAAAAAAAATGAAGTAAAACTATTGTAATTGAGAAATGTACACTGTAAACCCAATAGTCCCTTCTTAAGAGACAGTAGAGTAGACAATAAAATAAATAAATGAAATAATAAAGAAACGCCCCTACTACGTTTCGCTGACGATATCGTCTTCGAGCTGCAACAGATGCTTGACGGTCTGGATTCAGCCTCACAGCGAATAGGTTTTAAAATTAACTTCGACAAAACCAAAGTAATGATCCACTACCACCTTGATCCAAGACCTGTCGCTGTATGTGGCCACCAACTCGAAGCTGTTTTGGAATAATAGGGGCAGACCCTGAGAAACAACTTTGAGAAAGAGGCTTCTTCTCGTCACCTTTGCCAAAAAGCTTGAAAACGATAGTTTACAGCCAATGCAACATACGATGTTGGGACTGGTCCACTAACTTATGGTTGCCCAGCGAGCTATGGGGCATGCTATGCTCGGTGTCTCTTTGGAACCAAACTTATAGACATAGCACACAGGCTTAGCAAGCTGAAGTGGCATAACGCTGGCCACATCTGTCGAAGAACCGATAGCTATTGAAGTAAACGTGTTCTTGAGTGAAAACAGCGTCTCGGCTAAGCTACTTGTAGGACGCCCCTCAGCTAGGTGGAGTGACGATTTCTAAAATTTCGCTACCACATGCTGGATGCGACAAGCTGACGACAGGGTGAAATGGCTCAATTTGGAGGAGGCCTACGTCCAGCAGTGGACAACAAAAGGCTGATGATAAAGAAACAAAATGTTTGAGTTGAGGGAAACAAATTGTAAATGCGATGGAGAGACACGAAAGATCGAAAATTCGTGTCTTTTGTATAAACAATGGTGGTTACATTGGACATTAGATGAGGAGCAACAATCCATATAAAAATTAAACATCTTTCTGACGCCAAGAACTTACTATACTCCACGAAGTTACTAATTTAGGTTTTCGTGGCCCTAGAGTAAGCGCTGACAATCGTAATAAAGCAGTTACTGGTAAAATGTGATCCTGATTCAGAGGAATGGTTAAATAAGTCTAAGGGCCAGATAACACTTATACCAGATATTCTTAAATACTTAATACGAAAGTGCAAAATGATCTAATTGCTGCTTTGGGCTTAAAACTCCATTATAGTTAATACAACTCAAGATTTATCTAAAACGGACCAAATATGTGAAGTTTATCGGTACTGTATGATATAAAGAAATGAAAATAGAATTCCAAAAGCATTCGTTATTAGTTATTACAGAATCTTTTTTAGATTTCATGAAATGATTTATGTTCAAAATCCGATGAGAAATATGAAGCCATGTCATTAAAAGCTTCTCTACTGTACTGCATCAGCCCATATACGTCCTACTACGCGCCTCATCTACGGGTACAATCGAAAGTACGATTGAGAGTGGTTAGGCCACCACGCTGACCTAGTGCGGGTTGGCGGACTTTACATACAATAGAAATTCTTGCAAATCGCTATGGTATGCAAGTTTCCTCACGATGTTTTCCTTCACTGACATAGTGCTTGGCGATTGACTATCAATATACACATGACTCCGAAAAGTCAGAGGTGTGCCCTGGGATTCAAACCCGCGACCACCATGAATACGTGTTTTTCACGTTTCCCAACAGGCCAAAAAGCACCTTAAAAAATATTCTTAAAAATGAAACTACAATGTTATTTTTTTACATTTACGAAGGGCCCCATTTGATGATTTTTGCCACGGGCCCCCGATGGGGTAGTTACGCCACTGCACTACGGAATTAATGGTATTGCTCTTGAATTATGCAAATCATATTTGTGTAATAGGGTCCAAAGTGTTGATGTCAACGGAATAAGGTCTCCTGGGTCAGCCGTTACTATGGGAGTTCCGCAAGGCTCGATTCTTGGACCATTTCTATTTTTAATATACATTAATGACTTACCTTTTTTTATAAGGGACAACTGTGAGGTAGTGTTGTTTGCTGACGATACTTCATTGATATTTAAAGTAAATCGACATAATCCTAATATTGACGACGTAAACCACACCCTCTCAAAAATAGTACATTGGTTTAGCATTAACAATTTGTTATTAAATAGCCAAAAAACTAAATGTATAAGATTTGTGACACCTAATGTAAAAAAAGTTAATGCTAACATTATTCTGAATGGAGATGAGTTGAGCCTTGCGGATACAACTAAGTTCTTGGGAATTACATTAGATCCCAAACTTCAATGGGGCTCTCACATAGTCGCTTTAGCTAAAAAGCTGAGCGCCGCAGTCTTTGCGGTGGGTAAGATTCGCCAATTGACTGATATTGATACAGCTCGATTGGTATATTTTGCCTATTTTCATAGTCTAATGAGTTATGGAATTTTACTGTGGGGTGCTGCTGCTGACATTAATACTATTTTTGTTCTCCAAAAGCGAGCTATAAGATCAATTTATTCGCTAGGGTCTAGATATTCTCTTAGAGAAAAATTTAAGGAGATAAATATAATGACAGTAGCATCACAATATATTTTTGAAAATTTAGTTTATGTTCATAAAAATAAAGAAAGTTTTCGTAAGATTAGCGATATTCATAACAAAAATACTAGGAATAAGAATAATCTAGCAACGCATAAGACCAGACTCCACAAGATCAGCAAATCTTTTAAGGGTTACTGTATACACTTTTATAACAAAGTTCCCAGTCACATTAAAGCCTTATCTATTACAAACTTCAAAGCAACTATCAAACAAAAATTATGCAATAAAGCATATTATAAAATTTCGGAATATCTAGATGATAGCAAGGCTTGGGAATAGAATAAAATTAAATAAATGCGTAGTATCTCGGAGCGGAAGTTTTAGTGTGCTCTGTATAATATCATCTTAATTAAGTAACTTATCACATTTGCTATTGTTTTGCTTTGTAAGTGATTGGGTATGTCATGCTCGCTAAAAAGTCTGTGCTTGCGGTGGCGTCGTGTGCCGGGTCGGTCACTTCCCTGTAGTATGGTTGAGGAGGCCGATGGCTGGCACATGCGTCATACTCGTGAACGGGTGCTGCTTGCGTGGACTGGTCTATCCAATCTGCTTACATTGTAACGGATTGATTGATCGAGTATATAACGCAATTATTCACTGCTTTAGCGAAAAAGAGTATACTGATCCTTCGTTTTGGGCGACTTCGCTTCACTCAGCCATATTTATTATAACATAAACATATTCGTGTTAAAAATATTTATTGTAAATTTACAACAAATTATTAATAAACTGCTCTGATTTAAATGTATATTATGTAATAATCACTACATTGTAAACTGGTTTTGAAAAGAGCAACACTAGAGTTTCTTGCCCGTTCTTCTCTAGTGAAAACCGCTTTCCGAACCGGGTGGTAGATAAAAAAAAATGACTGAATCTAAACGATGTTGAACATTTTAATGGATTCAATAAATTATTTTCATTTTCATTTTTTTTCATTTATATATAATATATTCTTCTGATATTTATTAGTTTACACGTGAACTTTTATTTTATTATTATTTAGTGATGCGTCTACTTTGATTTCTCTGCACCACCCAAAGGTTGACTGGGAGAGAATGCCTCAGGCATTAAGTCCGCCTTTATACTCTGTATATGAAGCATTTAAATAAAATAAATAAATAAATAAAATGGTTGACAGTATGCCTTAAATAAAGTTAATTTAACGTGTGTGGAGCATCGCGAAAACCTACGTGCCCACATATTAGCCCTAACTGATATTGCCCTACGTTCCCTTTCTAGGTCAACATCATCAACAAGAGTATCTGTCAGCCAGTGACCCAGATACTTAAATTTTGATACTAATTTAAGCTTACTGTTGTTAAGCAAGACTGGGGGGACAGCATTATATGTTTTGGTGCCTGCCTTAAATATCATTAACTCGCTTTTCTCTGCATTGTATCTGATTCCATGGTCTTCCGCATAGGTCTCACATAATTTCAATAATTCCCTTATGGCTCCGATTGACGGACCCAGCAATACCATGCCATCAGCATAACTAATATTATTAACAAATACACCATTTATACAACAACCAACACGGGCATCGCTGAGTCCGCGGATCAACCGGTCCATATAGAAATTAAAAAGCCGAGGCGAGGTTAATCCACCTTGCCTCACACCGCAAATCAATCGATACTTATTCGACAACGAACCGTTCCTAAAACTTTGTAAAATTAAATTATATTGTGGAAACATTTTTGTTTATTTACACAAAAATCCCTTACTGTGAATTACATCCAATATTTAATAGGAATGAAAACTATTCATTTAAAACCCTCCACAAGACTGCAACGCTCGACATCGCCGTCGTGGTAGGTATCAGGTAAGTAAGGTCTTTGTTCAAGTGTTTCCAAAGCCTGGAATCTATCGGGGAAATTCTGGAACCTTCAATAAAGCATAAATTATGAGCATTTGCCTTTTGAACAAACATGTTGGCGGCTTAGGGTGGCCCAAGGGCCACCCAGCCGCACCATAACCTAATGTCACAATGTTTGGTCTGAATTAGTTTAATTTTTAAGGGCAGCCATGTGTAGCGCCATCTATTAACAACAAACAGAGCTAAATTTAAATAAAATTATTGAAATTGTCACTTACATACATACATACATAAACTCACGCCTTTTTCCCAGAAGGGGTAGGCAGAGATGTCAGGACACCCACATTTCGCCTTGTATGTTCCGTCCCACAATGTGATAGGTGGCGAGCCTATCGCCATATCGAGCACAGATTCCTGACTCTGGGCTGATACTGAATAGAAAAATCCAATACCACTTTGCCCAACCCGGGATTCGAACCCGAGACCCCAGCTTTGTAACCGTACCGTAGTACAATTACGCCACCGAGGTAGTGAAATTGCTGGACTTTAAAAAAGGGAAATATGAAATATTAATATTTGATATTTATTCCTAACTGTTTGAATTTAACATCTGTTTCATTTTAATCAATGTTCACAAGGTCATAACAGAAACTGTTTTATTAAATATAGAAACCACAGACCAATAAAATAAATATGTTTCATATTATTAAAACTTTTTAGATATTATGTGTAAAAGTTGTTTTCAAAAATTATGATTTTTTTATTCATCATTCATCATATCATTTACTTTGTATAATCTTTTCAGTGTCAGTTATATTTTATTTCTTATTTTAAAACGAAATCATATTTAAAAAAAAAAACAAATATCAACCGCGAACTTATTTACTACTTAATTTATATAAATATCTGTGAATATTTAATGATTATACTAAATTAATTTTAACGATTCCATTTTAAATAATATTTTTTTATTTTAACAGTATCAGATTCAGTTGTTTTAAATTTTTACAGTAATATTCAGTAAGGTGATTGACTTCATCTAGATTATTGCAAAAAGGCGGCAAAATCATTTTGTGCAATTTCGTGATTAAATGTGTTAGGAATCATTTTAGACGTATAAACCACAGAAATGCTTAGTACAAGTAGTGAGACATCAATAAGTGTATTGGTTTGCTCTTGTTATGTTGTTTAGTGATATTGTCATAAATTATGATTGCGCTAACTTTGTTTGCCTGTAGTTGTCTGAAGTGAACATGTCTTGCGAATGTGTTGTCCAATAAACTCTAGTTATTAAAGTATCGTTTATGATGTATGGATTACATAGTAAAACGTCAAAAGTGAATCCAGAGTGCTCGTTCTATGATGGCGACGATCTATGCATAGTAAGTACACAATTTGTCATTTTAAAGATAATCTTTTCATTGTAATCAGTGCCCCGAGTGCCGTGCTCACAGGAACAAATATATTTTATAAATTGCTGATCCGTATTGTGCACCTTACGAAAGGTGCAATTGTACTGAATTTACACTGTAGGCCTATATAAAAGAGCAAATTTCAATCCGTAACTTATTGCAAATAAGAAATTTTATTTAAACCAAATGTTGTAATAATCATTTTTATATTGTAAACTAGTTTTGGAAAGAGCAACACCGAACCGGGTGGTAGATGAAAAAATGTCTGAATGTTGAGGATGTTGAACATTTGAATGGATTGTATAAATGATTTTAATGTTGATAATATAAAAGAGATGATTGTGAATGTTTGAGACGTAATATAAATGAGTATCGGCACTATAATCTACGTCAAGTATCGGTAAGAGTCTCGCGGTCAACATCTGTATTACAATCATTTTGATGGCTTCGGTGGTCTAGTCATTCTACTCTGCCTGGACGGCATTTGCGCTTACCATCAGTTGCAGAGTGGCCACTATGTCGGGCCAGAATAAAATAATAATAAAAAAGTTTCGGATCCGAATCTTGGGTGGCAAAGTGTTGTGGATTTTCTATTTAATGTCAGCCCGAAGTCACTGGTGTCCGACTTTTTATTGCCAAGCTATACAGTGGTATCGACCGTAAGCTGCCAATACCTCCTAAGCGTTATGAGGCAAGTTTATAGAAATCAATAAAAACAAAATACAAGAAACAACACAGATATTTACGAATCCAAAATCATTATTAATTTTAGATGAGTTTGATATCGCACCTTTAGAATTAAAGTGACCTAATGCAAAAAAATAGATTTTGGCTTGTAATCATATATTGGCTGAAAATGAATATCTCCATGGACCCTTAAAGAAGGACCTATTGACGCGTGAAAGACAGAAAGATGTAAACTTCGGCCTTCTCGATGTATCTTCCATAAGTACGAAACTTCTAATGATTTTGAAATTTATTATTAAATTCTTTAGTAAGGTCACTTTCATTCTAAAGGTGCTATATTTTTCACAAGGCAATATAAGCAATATTGAATAGTTGGTGTAAAACACAATATATTTGGTGATAATGTCAGTCGGGAGGTATGAGACAGCCCACAGTGGTACACGAGTGTAAGCGTGTCGCTCCGTGCGGTTGCAGTCGCGGAGCCGCCGCCGCCGCCGCCGCCGGCAGCGCGGGCAGCTCCGCCGCCAGCAGCAACCGCGGCCGCGCCGGCTCCTGCGGCGCGCAGAGCGTCGTCGCCGACGCGCGCCCCGCCACGCACCACGCGCGCGGTCTGTGCCGATACACGCACACGCACTGACACGCACACGCAAACACACTCACATACACGCACACGCACGCGCACGCGAGTATCACTAACGAAACCGTTTCGTCCACAGCGCCACAGAAAGCGACACAGTCGTCGCAGCACGAACCGTCGCTCAGTGGCGAGCGCCGACGGAACAACTATTGACTAGTCGGCGACTCGTCGACTAGAAGGCGGCGGCAGTGAGCCCACAAACTGCAAACTACAAACTACAAACACTACGAACACTACACGCACGGACTACAAGTGAAGTGTGCTACTTAAACTGTTAGCTGTTAATGCATTTTATATAAGGTGTGTGTCACTCGCGCGCAGTCGGCATCTCATCTCTGTACTTTTATTCGTATTCGTATTCGTTCACTCGCTAAGTTCCTAAACACGTGGATTTTTTACTTTTTATTTTTTTGTGTTTTTTAATTTGTATGTTTTTATTTGATTTGATTCTTTTGTTTTTGTTATTTCGCCGTAACTCGTATTCGTATTGTAAGTACTGAGTGGTGACGCGGCATCGGTTCGTAACGCTTGGCGCACTGTATATAGCTCCTTATTGTAGTATATTATATGGTATGTACCGCGTGGCGACTGCACATGTGATCCTCTACTCGGATGTGGTTCGTGCGAGGGCGAGGGCGAGGGCGGGAGGGACAGACGACGTTGGCTGGCCAAGAAACACTAGGACTAAAGACAATAATGTATTTTGATAAGTTCTAAGCGTGCTGTCCTCTTCGCCCTCGCGGCTGTGACGTCACGCCCGGACTGGTCGCGTTCAATACTACACTGTGTCATATTGAGTAAATATCTAAACTAAAACACGAGATTAACGATAGTGTAGTGTCGTAATGAACGCGACTGAATATAGTGTAATGTCAAATTTCCCCTCTCGCTCCGGCGCGGTACTTTGATGACCGCGATGTCTAGTGTGAGGGTAGTCAGAAATATTGTAATAGTCCGGCGCGATTTAAAATGGTCGTTGAGGCGTTAATACATTTGTTAGTTCCAACCACTGCCGCCATAGTGCCTGCGTGATGTTTTCATTTGTGTATCGACGGCGACAAGCGACAGGCTTCATTGAGTATAATGTATGCACTCGACATCGGATGCCTGTACAAACCGTCGTGTATTTTTGTTGGTATGTGGGTAGTCGCATTGTGACGTCACTGTCGCGCGACTGATGACGTCACCGCGCTCTGTGGCGAGGCTGCCGCGCCCGATGCACTCGTATATACAACGGATGATACAAATAAATAATACAGAAAATTGAAATGTAACCACAGCTCCGTATGTCGCGTTTGCGTGTGTGGGATTGTCGGAGACACAATACCTAGCCAGTTTTTGTTCTTTCCATCCCATTTTGTTACAATTTTTACATGAAAATTTATGGGTATTCAAATACTACATGATTTTGACGAAATTATCTGAATAAATTAGCAAGAATGCTGTTAATAAAATTTATAAAGTCACTGACATGCGCAATGAGTTGAAAATTAAGATAGGTCGAGTATAAAGTATCCATACTTTGTGAGATTGCTAATATGATTTTTTAAAAGCAATTTGTCGATGTTTTATGTTATAATGAAGCGAGGGAACTTTAACAAGATTTCGATAACCAGGCGCCCTAATGCGTGACAAAAAAAAAATAAGAATAGTTTATTTCTTTTCACACATTGCATTGGACGTGTTAATACTATTAGAATTCGAGTATAAATGCTTGTTGATTAATGTATAAAATGTAATAAATTTTAATTGCAAATTCGGCCATTGAATGCAATAGAATGGAGAAGCTCTGTACACGTTGGACCCCGCCACAGTGGGCCGCGCGTGTCGCTGACGCGTGGTATTGCCGTCTCTGTCGCTCCCGCGCGCGCGCAGTATGTTCCCTCTCGCTCCGGCGCAGTGTGTAGCGCCGCGCCCCACGTGTCTTGCTCAATGTTTATTATTCCCGTTGGTATTGTTGTTCCGAGGACGGAGGCTGTGCTGTCGTGTTTCACGCGACATTCATTCGACTCAATAGGGTATTTGGCACTATATTTTGTACCAAAAATGTAGCGAACAAAGAATTTTGTAAATCCATCCAGAATTAAGCAAATTAGAAATGTTTGTATCTTGTAGTGAGAGTATAAGAAAGGGATGCAAAACTAAACTAGTGACGTCATTAGTCTTAATGCAATGCCGTAGACGGAGAAACTAATAGACGGAGTCACATGTTCTATCCCTTTTACACAAAATGAAAGAGATTTATACATAACGTTCATGTAAGAAAGAGATACAAGCTTTTATAACCTGTCCTTATCGGCGTAACCGCTTGACTCCAGGAAATTTGACGTTTTGGAGGCAAATATTTACATTATTTGGGGTGGCCAGCGGTACGACGGTTGATATTCCCTAAAACAAAAGATATTATTAGATTTAAATTACATATTAAAAAACAAACTTAAATAATTATCTTTTATTTTTTAAACTTTTTCCTTATATGTATTGAACTGTATATGGTTGCGCAGTAGATATTGTTTTTGAAATAAACCTATTATTTACGGATTTTAACGCGGATTTGGTTTAAGTTTTGCTTTTTTTAACTTCTCCACACGGCCTTTCGATTACTTTACAAATTTCGTGGTCATGGGGCGGACTAGATATTATTTTGTTATTAGCTTTTGTTATAATAGTTTTTATTTTCAGAACTAGCTATTTACTTAAATTAAGTTTATGTTATACAGTGTTTTTATTAGTTCTGGGTGATGGCTGGTGACCCAGGCATGTATGTGCACTGTAGTTCCACTCAAAGTTAAAATATCGATATTTTAGCAATTATATTTTTTTAAAGAGCGGTCAAAGTTCCCGATACCTTAGGAAAAACGTGTCAACCTGGCCACACTCCCACAAATATCGCTATCTCATACTAGGTTACACGGTGGCTACCCCTGTGTGCAATGCAGTGTTACAAGCTACTGTTATACTGTTCTGACATAAATGTTTAACTTCAATGGCATTTGTGTTTGTAAGCAACATAATAAATGTACGATAGTGAAATACCCTATTGGCAAGTGTCGCCTCCGTGCTCGTGTATGTTGCTACAGCAGCGCAGCGCGGACTGTCAAGCCTGCCTGTCAGTCCACGCGTCAGTCGTCAGTCGTCAGTCGTCGCGACGAGACGGTGAGACGGTGAGACGGTGTACTCGTAATGTATTAGTGTAGTAAGTAAGAGTGAGTTTTAATGTTTTTTCCCCTATATTTAGTTTGTGCGCGGCGCGTGTTGCGCGGACGATGGCGCTCGTTGACATGTATTATAATTGATACAACATTGACTATGATGTAATGTAATGGCTGACGGATTGTAGAATGTATATAGCAGTTGTGATTTATTTGAATGTTTTATAATGGAGTCGTTCCGATTGTTGCACATTAATGGCCGATGCGTCCGCGCAACACTCGGCCGACACAATGTTGCGCGATGACTGCGCCACGCCCGCGCCTCGTCATTACATTATACATTATACAATATACATTACAGTTGCTACCTAATGCCCGTGTAAATAATAAATACTCGTATCGATCAGTGGTGCTTTACATCTGGCTTCTCCAGTTGTATATATCGGAGGATTATTTCGTCGGATTGATTTGCATCGCAGCGTGTGAGGGTAGTGTAGTAACGCTAACGCGGCCGACTCTCGCGGCGACAATCCCGTACAGCGCCATCTGTCGGCTCGAGTGGTCATCGCGCAGCTCGTATCGCGCTATTATGTATAAACGAAAACACAAAAAAATGTTTGTTGTAAGTGTAGCGTAAGTGATTTAGATAGTGGCGCCGCGCCGTCCCGAGTGCAGGGCGGCGCGGGAGGGGCGGGTGACTTGTATAAAGAGAATGCTTAGTTAGTGTATGTATGGTATAAGTCGGTACTCGGTGACACTGAGCTCTGTGGAGTGTGGACTGTGGAGCGACGATGCAACGCGGCCGGCGCAGCGGGCCGGCTCTAACTTATATATTATATACATACATATTATTATATTGATAAATAAATTAATTATAAAAAACCAACAAGGCATTTACATTTCTCTCCCGAGTGTTCCTGACCTGTGCTTTACGAGCAGCCTCTGACAGACAATCGTTCATTGATACTACCTCCGCTTCGGAACGTGTCCGGCTGTGAAGAAGAAACTACGTACCATGCATGCAGTTTGCCTAATTTCAATGAGTCTGAGTGTATCAAGTATCAGATCTAACTATGACGAAATCATCTATACAGTCGTAAATAAATAATAATAACAGTCACACACACAGCTGTACTATTGCCACAAGTGTGGTCAGTAATTTGTCTCTGTGTTGGATCGAACCCGCGACCTCTCGCTTCACAGCCGGCGTCCTGACTGCGCCTCGGACGCTCTCAATACAAACTGGCCATGTACGTCCGGCAGATGCGAGCAAAATAAACGAAATGCAAGAAACACATCGACTATACTGATTATTCTCCATGTTTTACTCCGTAGCTTCGTTCTAGCGACTTGTACTCAGTATATAATGTATATTGAATAATTCTAGATATCTAAATTCTTTACAAGTCAAACTAAAATATTATTATGTACATCTAAGATTCCATTTGAAGGTGGCGCCATCTCTTATCGCTTTTTACAAATGTAGACTTAACTTAAACTTGAAAAAGAAGGTATTAATTGAAGATGAAATGCATGAAACATGTAACAGTTTACAAGCTAGATCATCAGAAATGCATTAGGTGTAAAATTGCATACCATTTCTTGCAGTTTAAACATATTGACAGACGGAAAAATATTCTAGAAGCATTTATTTCGGATTGTACCACTGTTCTAAAGACTCTTCAAGTCGAAGTTGTTTCCTAAAACTTTGTAAAATTAAATTATATTGTGGAAACATTTTTGTTTATTTACACAAAAATCCCTTACTGTGAATTACATCCAATATTTAATAGGAATGAAAACTATTCATTTAAAACCCTCCACAAGACTGCAACGCTCGACATCGCCGTCGTGGTAGGTATCAGGTAAGTAAGGTCTTTGTTCAAGTGTTTCCAAAGCCTGGAATCTATCGGGGAAATTCTGGAACCTTCAATAAAGCATAAATTATGAGCATTTGCCTTTTGAACAAACATGTTGGCGGCTTAGGGTGGCCCAAGGGCCACCCAGCCGCACCATAACCTAATGTCACAATGTTTGGTCTGAATTAGTTTAATTTTTAAGGGCAGCCATGTGTAGCGCCATCTATTAACAACAAACAGAACTAAATTTAAATAAAATTATTGAAATTGTCACTTACATACATACATACATAAACTCACGCCTTTTTCCCAGAAGGGGTAGGCAGAGGTGTCAGGACACCCACATTTCGCCTTGTATGTTCCGTCCCACAATGTGATAGGTGGCGAGCCTATCGCTATATCGAGCACAGATTCCTGACTCTGGGCTGATACTGAATAGGAAAGTCCAATACCACTTTGCCCAACCCGGGATTCGAACCCGAGACCCCAGCTTTGTAACCGTACCGTAGTACAATTACGCCACCGAGGCAGTGAAATTGTTGAACTTTAAAAAAGGGAAATATGAAATATTAATATTTGATATTTATTCCCAACTGTTTGAATTTAACATCTGTTTCATTTTAATCAATATTCACAAGGTCATAACAGAAACAGCTTTATTAAATATAGAAACCACAGACCACTAAAATAAAAAAAATATATATATTTAGGCTTATTAAAACTTTTCAGATAAGTGTATTAATTGTTTTAAAAACTAGGATATTTTATAATAATTCACTTTGTATTGTATTTTCGATTCAGTTATATTTTAAAATCTGAATCGAAACCATTAAAAAAAAAACAAATATCAACCGCGAAGCAATGAAGTAAGTACTTTAATTATTATCTCGGAATATATTATGATTAAATTAATTAATTTCAACAATTCCTTTTTAAATATTTTTTTTTTATTTTAACATTATTAGATTCGGTTGTTTAATGTTTTTAAAGTGATATTCAGTAAGGTGATTGACTTTATCTAGAATCTAGATTATTGCAAAAAGGCGGCAAAGTAATGTTGTGTAATTTCGTGATTAATCGTGTTAGGAATCATTTTATACTTGTAAACCACAGAAATGCTTAGTAAAAGTAGTGAGACATTAATAAGTGTGTTGGTTTGCTCTTGTTATGTTGTTTAGTGATATTGTCATAAATTATGGTTGCGCTAACTTTGTTCGCCTGTAGTTGTCTGAAGTCACAGACCAACTAGAAAGTGTTGTCCAATAAACTCTAGTTATTAAAGTATCGTAATAAAACGTCAAAAGTGAACCCAGAGTGCCCGTTCTATGATGGCGATGATCTATGCATAGTAAGTACACAATTTGTAATTTTAAAGAAAATCTTTTACTATGCGGTTCAACTAAGAATAGGACTGACCTTGCGCCATATTGATTCACGCTAGCTGTCAAATCGCGCAATTTCGGTAGGGTGGGCAAAACGAGATTTCTTAAAATAATATTTTTGTTGAGTAAAAATAATATTTTTAATATTTAATATTATGTAAAAAAATTAATGAATGATTAATGTCGTCCTATAGTTACTTTCTGCCAAATGATTTCTCATGAAATAAATAAAAAATGAAAAACTTGTATTTTTTTGAACTATTTATGACTTAACAGTCTTGTTTATGTGACCATATAACATTTTGTAATTGTTTCAACTTATTTAGTTAATTTATGTTCAGAAATTTGACTTTGTGAAAAAAAATATAATTTATGCGTAAATATTTTTTTTGTTGCTAACCATACATTTCGTGTGATATTTGACAACTAAAGGTCATTGACGTTCCTATTCTTATTTGAAACGCATAGTACATTGTAATCATGGTAAGCGATACGACCGCTCATGAATAGTAGCAAAATCAAAAAACACCTTGAATAACGAAGCAATGCTTGGCATTCCACTGCGCTCGCCATCCTGAGACATAAGATGTTAAGTCTCAATATGTCCAGTGGTTACTTTGGCCACAATGCCCTTCAATCCCAAACACAGTACATTTACACAGCTTTTTGGCAGGAGAAATAGACATTGCGGTCTATTGGTCGGTCATTGGTACCCACCCAGATGGCCTCTCCAGAGATGTACAAAATAGTTTTAAAAAAGCATTTAAATACAAAATGCAAAATACTTTTCAGATTTCCTATTTCAAATGCAAAATACCAAATAGTTTTAAGTTTTGTATTTCAAATGCTAAATGCAAAATAGGTATTTTCAAAATAAAATACCTCTTGACCTAATTGAATGATATTTTTATTTATTTTAGGTATTTAGGTAGAAATGGAATAGAGATACACTTTTTGCGTGTTATTTTGGTCATATTTATCAGTATGCGTATCAATAAATTCTGTTATTATTAATAATAATAATACTCACTTGAAATAATGTAAAAACTAGACTAACGAAAAGAAAAAGAAAGACTGAACAGTCTAAACATCAATTTTCTTTATTTAATACGCTAACAATACCAGTTGTTCGAATAGATCATCATAATTTTTCTTCTGTCTGGTAATATTGACTAAACTTAGTCACAAAGTATTTTGCATTTTGAAATGAATATTAAAAATGCAAAATACACCTCGAAAGTTATTTCAAATAAATCGCATCTCTGGGCCTCTCACATATGAGAGACCTACCACCAGTCTGTTGGTTTTATAAGGTGCCTAAGAGACATATCTTAAAGATAGTAGAGTACGGGTTTTAGAGGAATATTTCAGTAACGAATGTAATTTTCATTAGTAAGGTAGTCATTAGGACTAATTTAAGGCACGACTCTCAGTACGGCAGTAAGTTAGTCACTGTTTTTTATTAATGGTTTCTCAGATTTACGGGAATGTTCCATATTGAAATAAAACTATTACTACGGATTTTATCATGGTTTGGTCACAGAATACTAACAGAAGTCAAGCTTGTGTATGTACTTCACTTTTGTGCCTACACTCACACTACGCTCGGCGTTCGCGCCAGGGCTGTTAACTCTGGCTTATGCGAAAACAAGTATCGTGGTAATAGCACTCGCATCGTTTGATTAATTATTAAAATACAATATAAAAAAAACAATAACAAAATAATAAATTGTCATTTTATTTACATAGTCGTTGAGAATGTGTATGTCATAATCTAAGATTTTTTTTGTCGTTTTTGTTTAATATTGTGTATTTTATTAAAGAAATTTATATTCAATTATTATAATCCGAAGTTTTATATACAAATGTAATAACTTTAATTCATTTGCTTCATCTTTGCACAAAAAATATCACTAGATGCGTGTCCGAAGCAAGTGACACTCGCGCTCGCAGTGGTTTCGACTGGTCTCAAATATCGTGTCGGTGAACGCTGTCTATGTGTGCGTTGGTTTCGCGCGCTTTGTATGGAGCTTGACTTCTGTTAGTATTCTGTGGTTTGGTTTAGTAATTTTTTACTTACCGATGGTACAATTAATCAGCAGCTTCCGTGGTCAGTTCGCCCCGTGACCACGAAAGTATGTTTTCTCAACATTTCAATTATTATTATTGTTTAAAATGAAACAACAAATTAATATTAAGTATTATTATTCACCTTTATTTTAAATTTCTTTTTTTTACATTTTTATATATATAATATTAATATACAAAAATACATATAAAAATATAAAAAGTTATCCAACGGTGGCGAGGCTTGAGACCCAAGCCACCGGTGGTTAGGAGCCCAAAGTGAGGAACCGCCTCACAATACGTGCCGTGTCAAGCAATACTGCCTTCTGAATCTGACTCCTGACCCAACAGCCGATTGAGAGCCTCTGTAGATGTTGGTCGAGGCTCTTTGGTATCAACCCATGAGCAGAAACGACAATCGGGACAATAATTGTTGAGTCGACATCCCACATGTCGGTAACCTCGTGTGCCAAATCTAAATATTTAGACATTTTGTCTTTTTCAGCTTTGACAAGGTTACCGTCATGCGGAATGGTGACGTCAACAAGTATAGCCCGGCGCGCCAATCGATCTATTATCACAATGTCAGGCTTATTGGCTAGAATAGTCCTGTCTGTGATAATAGATCGATCCCAATACAGCGTCGCATGACCATTTTCGAGAACTGGTTGGGGCACATACTGGTAATATGGCACTTCAGGAGTCACAAGTCCATATCGAAGGGCAATTTGCTGGTGTATGATCTTGGCTACTAGGTTATGTCTATGCAAATACTCGCCGTTAGCAAGATACGAACAACCGGAAATAACATGCCTGATGGACTCGCCAGGATGGTGGCATGCCCGACAGATGTCGACCGTACCGTCCTTCAGGATGTATTTCCTATAGTTGTTCGTCTTAATAACTTCGTCCATAATTGCAAAGACAAAACCCTCGGTCTCCCCAAAGAGGTTACCGAAGCGTAGCCAAGACACAGACGCTAGTCGGTCCACATCAGGCCCATGAAGGGCTCGATAGAACCGACCGTGCAGCTCTTTGCTCTTCCATATGTCCTCGCGGTCCTTAATGCCTACCACTAGAGGTTTCCGCCAGTTCTCAATCGCCAAAGAGAGCGGGGTAAATCCTTTATCCACCATAACTACAACCCTATGCATATCCATGTTACTGTGAAGGAAATAATCCCTGAGATTGCACACCTCGCGATTATGCAAGTCCTTAGCATTAAGAATGCCTCGGCCCCCACATCTCCGCGGGATGTACAATCTCATCACTGATGAACGTGGATGATGCATACGATGTGCAGTTAGGAGAGTTCGGACTTTACGATCCAGGGCGTCCAATTCGGTCTGAGTCCATTTGAGTATGCCGAAAGAGTACATGAGTACAGGCATAACCCAACCGTTAAAAGCACGAATCTTGTTTCCACCTGACAAAAAACTGTTAAGTACTTTTGCCAGGCGGCTAAAGAAACGCTCTTTCAACGATTGTTTTACATCTGCACCCATGATACCTAGAGCCTCAGGCATACCCAAATATTTGTATGTTTCCGTCACAGAGAGGGATCTGAGTCTTACAGTCTCTGAGACTTGTATGTCATCAGAGACTGCAACCTCCCCTCGCTTCACATGGATAACCGCACATTTATCTACACCAAACTCCATATTGATTGAATTGCTAAATCTTTCAGTTATTTTTAACAACTCAACCAATTCGGTTTGCTTTGATGCAAATAACTTGAGGTCATCCATGTAGAGCAAGTGAGAAATAGGCTCAGACCCTCTCCGCAGACGGTAGCCTAACCCTGAATCCAACAACAGAGTGCTGAGGGGATTCAGGGCCATGCAAAACCACAGTGGACTCAGACTGTCGCCCTGGAATATACCCCGCTTAATTCTAATCGGCTCATCACAATCAGGAGGAACCGTACCACCTGGATATCTCAGGACAGTGGTCCACTGCCCCATACAAGACCCAAGGAAGTTGCATAAATTTGTATTAATTTTATACAAATTCAACACCCTCATGAGCCATGTATGGGGCACCGAATCATAGGCCTTTTTATAATCTATCCAGGCAGCCGATAAATTCCTCCGGTTATGACGAGCCTGTTGGCAAATGGTCATGTTAATGAGAAGGAGCTCCTTAGTACCACGGGACCCATTCATGCAACCTGTTTGGCCGGGAAAAAGAATTTGGTTAGAGATGATGTGGTCTGTAATTTTGGATCTAATTATGGAGGTTAAAATTTTATAAATAGTTGGAAGGCATGTAATGGGTCTATAATTTTTTGGTTCCGTGGTACAACCGGACTTAAAGAGGAGGTGAGTGACACCTGTTGTCATAAATGCTGGGAGGGATTCCGCCTCAAGCGCATCCTGGAATTGCGCTGCCAATCGAGCATGCGAACTTGGAAACCATTTTAACCAGAAGTTGTGCAAACCGTCCGGACCCGGTGACTTCCAGTTTTGGGTCCGTCGAATTGCAGTTTGCACATCTTCTAGACTGATTAAAATGGTCTCCATAGCCGGTATTGCCTCGCAAGCTCGATCTACAACACTAAACCAGGAGGCTTCAGTGTGAGAGACAGGCGACGACCAGATATTTGTCCAGTACTCACGCATTTCGTGAGTACCAGGCAGCCGCCCATCCATCACACTTTGAGAAGAATTCTCCCAACATCTATAGACCCTCTTTTGGTCACTTTGGAACATACGATTTTGCTGGAAACGATCCCATCGCCTCCTGTAGCGACGAATGCGGTTTGCCCACGCATAGACTTTTTGTTTATAGAAGTCTATGCGTTCTGTGACGCAAAGCCTATAATTCTGAGGACTTATATTGGTCCCCGAAAAAGCCTGCGTCACAAAACGCATAATCCTCGGTCTGCTATTTCCTTCTGAGAAGGAAATCAGCTTGCCGATGAGAGTTCGGGCCCTGTTGATACGGTCCTCGATCCTAAGCTGCCAGGCAGGCACAGTCACAACATCTCGAGTAGCTCTATATTCTTTTGGGAATTGAATATTAGCCACTCGACATGCTGCGACGGCCGCACAGTAAAGGATCGAGTGCGTATCAACAAGATCCCGACTGGACTCCAAGTATGTAGGTAACATGGAGTCCAAAGCTCCCATCAGCGCCAAATTTCTTCTATGCGTTGGCAAACGCGGCAGACGCGGTCTACAAGACGCCGATAAGGACACAAACTCCGAAATCGCACGCTCCAAAGCCCCTCTCAGATGCTGTTTATCTTGGGGACTTACATTGTCATCCAAATTGTCCGTCAGCTCGAAATCAGCAGCAGGTGTTGGTGTTGGGCCTACTGCTTGATCTCCACTGACGGGCGAGATATTGTCGTCTTGGACATCACGCAAGTCTGTGCGCAACCGCTCAAGTGTGTCATCATCCAACAACTTACGCCGTTGAATAAATCGCACTTGATCCGACAGTCGTTGGGACGATACATCAACCGTTGGTTCTAAAGCCTGAAACAGAGACAGCATATTAGCACGATACGCAGTGAGGTTAATTCCTCCCTTTGTTGCCCCAAAGTAGGCCCGCATGACATTCTCATTGATTTCACGAGTCCATCTCATGCGGCGCACTACTCCACCGGTAGCGGGGACCGTAGGCGGGACACTCGGTCCCACAGGTCCCAAGCCCACCGTTGGAGGGGGTCGTCCTCTTCGCCGCGCAGGTCTTGGTGGCGGCGGGGACGACTGCAGCTCGTCGCGTTGGCTCAACGCGTCGTTGTCCGGCGTCACCTCGAACACATCCGAAGCCGACGCCCACGACGCGGAGCTCGACGAGCTGGGAGATGTTAAATGTGCGCTGTGTTTCTTTCTGGCTTTATTGCGACTCATCCTTTTGGTTTTAAATTAACATAATTTGTGAAATTCATTGACACTGTCACACACTGACATTCTATTAATTTTCATTCTGATAAATTTCTGCTTAATTCCGCTAGTTCTTCGAAAAAACATTATGTGTTTATAAAAAATAATCATTTTTGTTAATATGTAGATATAAATTGTGACTATTTTGTATATATTTGATATTAAACCAATAAAAATATATTTTTCAAACGGATGATCTTTTGTGTTGCCAGAGTTATTATTACACTATATTAAGTATTTATTATTACACTATACAAAACTTATATACATACGAGACATTTCAAACTGCCCTGTCCTTTCAAGCTGTATTGAGAACTCCTACTAGACAATTTTAGTATAATCTAAGGACCTATTTAGCAGCTACTACAAAAACTATCCGAAACCGGGCGAAGCCGGGTCGAGTTTCTAGTGAAACACAATCGTTTTTTTACATATATAGGTTAACTTTTTTCTAGAAAGGGTAGGCAGACGTGCCAACACAGACATTACGCCTTGTATGTTCCATCCCACGATGTGATAGCGAGCCTATCGCCATACCAGGCAAAAATTCCTGACTTCGGGCTGATAATGAATATAAAAATCCAATATCATTTTGCCCGGGATTCAAACCCGAGATCTCAGCTTTGTAACCATATCGAATAACTACTTTATCGAGGCAGTTGATTATTACCAATATTTCCGTCAAACCATCAGATGGTGAGTGATCACTATCAGCCGCTGCCAATAAACAATCCCAATCCAAAATTTGCCGTTTGAGATTGACAGCTCAATCATTTTCTGATACTATATCGCCAATAATCAATCTCAGCAGTGAAAAAACTATGGCAACATGGTAAGAGACCAATCAAAAAGTAGAAAACAATCCAGATTGACTTCAATCAAATTTTTTCGATTGATTATTGGCATCGACCGTTAATGAACATCCACAACGCTTGGATCATGGATGTGTTCCCGAACCAAATCGGGAGCGGGAAGGAGAGATGGGAATAAGGAAAGGGTGGAAACGGATATACGCTAGGGGGAGAGGGGGGAGGGGGTCATATAGTCCGATTTTAATACTCGAATTCGTAATGATGATTTTTTAAAGTTTGTTACAGCCGTGATTTGTGAACACACACACACTTTTTACTTTATTTATCGACATACACAGAATTAATTGTCTCATACATTTTATTAACAAGATAATAAATAAATTCTGTCAATTCGGTCATGACCCCCACGACCTCCCCTCTGGATCCACCCTTGGATGAAAGAAGGGGTATTAGGTATTTAATAATCAGCCGCAGTGTTAGCCAAATAGTCTCTTCTGCCGATATTTGAAGCTTGTTTGTTCTGCACCGCCTCCAACTTGGGACATTCTGTGGACAATTAATTTGATTAATAAAAAAGTTAAAGTATATTTTATGTGACCACATTACAATTTATACTAATCGCCTCGACTGTCATCGTCGCCATATTGCAATATACCCTACTAGCGGTCGGGCCCGGTTCCGCCCGGATGCATACACGTTTTTAAATTGCGGTCAAAATGTTTAATTCTATCAGTTTAGAATATCGACCAATCGGACCCCGAAAAACGAACAAAATTTCCTCGTATTTGCTAGAAATATCACTACTGCTTTCCTCCTATAGGTCATAGCGTCATAGGTCATGATATATAGCCTATAGCCTTCCTCGATAAATGGACTACCCAACACTGAAAGAATCATTCAAATCGGACCAGTAGTTCCAGAGATTAGCGCGTTCAAACAAACAAACAACACAAACCCTGCAGCATTATAATATTAGTATAGATTTCAATTATTACATTAGGCTGTTTTATTGCTTGAAAGCCGTAAAGCCATAATACGGCCTTTTTGACAGTCGAAGGTTTATTTTAATGACAAAATTCGCTTAAATTACGAAGTTTTACAATGATCTATCATTTACCCACCATATCATATAAATGAAATGAAAATACTTTATTGACATACATACATAAGGGGTAGGCAGAGGTTTCGCCTTATATGTTGAGACTATCGCCATATCGGGCACAAATTCCTGACTCTGAGCTGATAATGAATAGAAAAATCCAATATCACTTCACCCAACCCGGGATTCGAACCCGAGACCTCAGCTTTGTAACCGTACCCTAGTACAACTACCAAGGCAGTCTTATTGAATCCATAAAATATAGAAATGGAATAACCCTGTATTTTGTTATGATGTACTGACCTGTGATGCGATGGCCGAGGCCGCCACAATAAGAACAACCTTGTCCGTCCGGTACGGGAACCTCTGGGGTTCCTAT